>CAUYUJ010010424.1:113888-206388 GCA_963575745.1 Prorocentrum cordatum | reverse complement strand
ATGCAAGCAGGGAGAAGGCTTGAAGGCGCTCTTCAGATCGACACGGACACCAGGACACAGTCGGCGTTGGCAGTCGGCACGCTGTTCGCACAGAGGGCAGCTAAGAAGACGCTGCCAGTTCCTGCCATCATGAAGTTGCCAGCGGCGCCGATGGTTCTTCAGATCGAGCATCCCGCTCTGTACATGCGGGTGTACAGTTTGCAGCAGCCGAAACGCTTCGACCTCGACCCCGCCCAATGGAAGGTCCTCAAGAAGGCCGCCAATATGCGCCATCGCACAGGCCGGGCTGCAGCTACGGGCGCCCCGAAGAGCAGCGGGATGCATTGGGCTCCCTCGAGACAGGTGGCCCCGACATCCTTCCCTTCACATCAGCAGCCGCGTCTGCCAAGCAAGGGCGCATCTCCTGAAATGGTCGCGCAAGTGGTAGCGTCGATGGTGCCATCGCTGTTGCCGATGCAGCAGCAGATCCAGGGAGTGCTGCACCAGGTACCCCAGCAAACGATCTCAGGGCAGCCGAGCGGGGCCGCGCCGAACCCGAGCCCTTCCTCAGCGTTTCTGCTTGGGTCTCCGAATGAGATACCGCCAACCTCGAGCTCACTCCAAGATGCCGTGGCAGCGATTGCTGCACCACCAGCGCCTACCCCAGCACTTGTTGCACCGCCAGCGCCAGCAGCGTGCGCAGCAGCAGCAGCAGCACTCGCGCCAGCGGCAGCGTGCGCAGCAGCACCAGCAGCAGGCGTGCCAGCAGCACCAGCAGCGCGCGCTGCAGCACCAGCAGCAGACCTCGCGCCAGCAGCAGGCGCGTCACCAGCAGCAGCAGCTGGGGCACCGCCTGCAGACTCACCGCCCAAAGTTGACGCCGCGACGGGATCGAAGCCGAAGCTGTCAGTAGCTGAAGCAGCCGACAGAATTGCGAAGGCCTGCGACGCCCAGAAGAAGGGACGGAAAAGGGCAAAGACAGAAGATGAATCCAATAGCCAAGATGACCAATCTGCAGCATCCCCGAAGACGACAAAACCCGCCAAGAAGCCTGCAGCCGCTGGTCCGAAAACCGCCGTGAAATTGCCGCGCGTGCACGACGGAGCCACGCGGGGCAATTTCCTGATCCGCTTCAATGGTGTTGCGGACACGCAGGGTTCCATGAGCTCCCCGTGCACCGCGAAGACGAAACACGCTACCACGACGGAGGCCCGCGGGGGGAGTGGGGGAAGGGGCTCCGCGGAGGAGGAGGGCAGGATAAAGGGGGTGAAGGTGGGGGAATGCGCGGCAGGAGGAGGAAAGGGGGGGAGTAGGGGGGCGCAGGAGAAGAAGAGCAACGTGCACGTCCCCCAGGGCCACGAATTCCTCTCGAGCGCGAAGTGAGGTTTGCGTCGGTGCTGAAACTATAGTCGCCCCGATTGCATATCCGCAGTCCTGGCGCCATACAAACATCTATATCCCTCCCGCGTCCCGCGTGCCCCTCCTCCCGCGCCCCTCCCGCGTCGCTCCCGTGTCCTTCCCGTGCCCATCCCGTGTCTCCCCCGTGCCCCCCCCCCCCGCTTCCCTCCTGCCCCTCCTCCCGTGCCCCTCTTGCGCGCGCTCCAAGAAGCTGCTGCAGTTGCAGCAGCGCGCGGCGGCGGGGCAGCACCAGCGCACGGCAGCGCCAGCGCAGTTGCAGCACCAGCGCCAGCTGCAGCAGCGGCAGCACCGCAAGCAACATTGCACGGCGCCCCGTGGCCATGGCATCGGCGCGCGAACGCGGAGGAGGCCGCCCTTCGCATCAGCCAGGCCAAAGCGCGAGCGCTCGATCGCCACCGCGGCCTCGACGCGCCTGCTCCTCGCGCGCCGAAGAGCCCAGCGCGCAGGAAGCCGAATCGCATTGCGACGTCAAAGCACGGCAACGCAGTGGAGCAGGAGGACACGGCGACGAGAAGCGAGCCGAAACAGCCCGTGCAGCTGGTCTTCCCGGCGGCAGGCAGCGCATCTGCAGCGCAGCAGCAGCCGCAACAGCAGCTTCTGCCGACGCGCATGAAAGTCGCGCCATGCATGGCGCCATGGGCGAAGCCAGGACCCGCAGCGCCGCCTCCGAATGCGCCGACGCCCCAACCGCCTGCAACGCCGCCCCCCGCGCCGCCGCAGCCTGCAGCGCCGCCGCCGCCTCCGAAGGCGCTCGGCGCGCCGAAACAGCCTGCAACTCCGCCTCCCGCGGCGACGCAGCCTGCAGCGCCGCCGCCGCCTCCGAAGGCCGGGGCTCCGCGCGCGCGCGCCCCTGGCCCGCGCGGCCGGCGGGCTCCGAACGGAGAGCCGTGGAGGGCTGGCGTGGACGGCGGTCAGGCGCGTTGCGGCATCAGCGGCGGCCGCCATCGCGACCACTGCCGCATGCTGAACGCCGCCAAGAAGCAGGGCCCAGAGGCGCTCGCGAGGTTCGAGGCCAGCAACCCGCGCCCTCGCGAGGTCGAGGAGGCGCCGGCCTTCTACCAGCTTGCGAAGGCGAGCCTGCATCGAAGCCGCCGCCGCCTCCGCCGCTGCAGCGGGGAGCTGCCGCGAGGCCGCGGAGCTGCAGTGAGGAGCTGCAGCGAGGCCGCTGCAGCGAGGAGCTGCAGTGGGGAGCCGCAGCGAGGCCGCTGCAATGAGGGGCTGCCACAAGTCGCTGCAGTGAGGGGCTGCAACAAGCCGCTTTTAATGGCGGAGGAGGAGGGGGAGGAGGAGGAGGAGGGTGGAGGTGGAGGAGGGAGGAGGAGGAGGAGGAGGAGGAGGAGGAGAAGGATGCCCGTTCGCACTTGGCGCCTGCAGGCATGCCTCGGCCCGCCACGGCCCGCGCGCAGCTTAGCCGCCTCGGCCCGCCTTTGCCGAGCGACCTGGCCGCGTCGGCCCTCGCGCGAATGCAACGCGGCGTGCTCTTCACATTTTTTCTTCAACTTCCAGCGGCCAGACCGCTTTGCATATTCCGCATGCGCCTTGCTCCTCCTTACCCCCCCTTCAATACAGTTGTCTGTTCTTCCTCTTTTTCCTGCAACCCCTCCTCCTCTCACGTAGCGGCCAGACCGCTTTGCCTATTCCCCTTCCTCCATCTCCCCTCCACCAATGCCAGCTTGCACCTCCTCCTTCTTCACGCGCCCCCCCTCCTCCGACATGGCGGCCAGACCGCTTCGCGCGTTGCCATCGCCATTCAGATAGCGGGCAGACCGCTTCGCGCGTTGCCGCCGCCCTTCAGATAGCGGCGAGACCGCTTTGCGTGTTGCTATCGCCCTTCAGCTTCGCATTGGTTTCGCCGCGTGGTTGCATCTCGGCTCGAAGAGGCGGTCGAAGCCTCCGTTCCGCGGCCTTCGCATCAGCGGCTCGACCGCTCGCGAGCGCGCTGCTCGCCCTCTCGCCCTGCAGAGATGGCCGCCGGCAACGGGCGCTGCACGCGGCGCTGGTTCCACGAGTGCCCGTTCCCCGAGAACTGCAGCAAAGAGGCGTGGAATCGCAAGTGGCATCGGTGCCAGTCGTGGGTTTCGGAAGACGATGCTCGCTACAAGGTCTTCAGGCACCTGAAGTCTCGCGATGGGCACAGGGGGGCCTCGAGCATCTCGACGACGATGGGATCAAAGAGATGATCGACTCGTTGCCCATCGAGACTCGCACCATCAGCAAGCGCGACGACGAGTGCACCAGGTGGATGCAGTGGGAGGAAGAGAAGAATAAGAAGAAGCGCCGAGATGCCGAAGACGATCGCCGCGGCCAGAACAAGCGCCAGCGCGGAGGCAGCAACAAGGGAGGCATCTCGGAGCAGCAGAAGGGAGAGATTGCCGAGATTGTTGCCAGCAGGCTCGGGCTCTCAAGTGCTCCACGTCCACTTGGACCTCCACCTGCAGTAGAGGATCCAGCAGCAGCACCAGCCTCGTCGAGCATGCCGCTGGCGTCGAGCATGCCGCTGGTGAGCCTTCGCCAGTCGGCAGCGGCGGTGGACAACGCCCAGAAGGTCACCGCCAGCATCGGCGAGCTGAAGGCGCTCCAGGACGACATCAAGCGCTGCTCCCGCGCGTCGTCGCAGATCCTGCGCTTCCTCGATGGCGCCGAGGCTGCGTTCTCGAACGAGACGGCGACGTTCAACGCGGCCGACGAGACGATCAGCCAGATCATCGAGGCGCACACGGGGGCGCACATGCACCTCGGCCGCGGCATGTGAGGGCTGCGCCGCAGCTGGGCATCTGCAGCCTTCTTCCCCCCTTCACAATCTCGCCATCGCAATCTCACAATCGCAATCTCACCATCGCGATCCCACCGTCGTAATCGCCTTCTGCGCCCCCGCAGCGCTGTGCCAGATGCCGATGAGAGCATCAGCTTGCAGGGGAACACCGCCCACGCGAACGGCTCGCAGCACGCGCGCTCGACGCTCGAGCCGTGAGCTCGACGTTCTCTGCCGTCGAGCCGCACGCTCGACACTCACGCTTGAAAGAAAGACTGCGCCCCTCCCGCGCCCCTCCCATGCCCCTCCCTCCCGCGTCCGTCCCTATATATACCCCGATTATGCTACTCCTCCCGTGTCACTCCCGTGTCCCTCCCGCGTCCCTGCCGTGCCCCTCCCGCGTCTCCCGCGCCCCTCCCGCGCCCCTCCCGTGCCCCTCCCGCGCCCCTCCCGTGTCTCCCGTGCCCCTCCCGTGCCCCTACTCCCGTGCCCCGCCTGCCCCTCCTCCCGCGCCCCTCCCGCGCCCCTCCCGCGCCCCTGCCGTGTCCCTGGATGTTGTCTGGATGTTGTCTGGGTGTTGTCGGATGTTGTCTTTTGTTGTCTGGTGTTGTTGTTGTTGTTTGATGTTGTTGTTTGTTGTTGTTTGGCTGTGTTTTTGTTGTCTGGCGTTGCCCGGCGCTGCCCGGGGTCGCCCGAGGCACAGACAACACCCAGACAACAACATAACAACATGTTGTTTTGTTGTCTGTTGTTGTTTTTTTTGTGGTTGTCTGGGTGGTCTGGTGTTGTCTGGCGCTTGTCTGGCGCCGCCTGGCGCTGCCTGCGACTTCTGGGGCGGAGGAGGGCGAGGGGGGGGGGGGGGGGGGGGGGGGCGTTTTTTTTTTGTTGGGAAAAAACTGTTTTCTACTCGCAGATTTTTTTGGAAAAACAGGGTTTTGACGTTTGATGTTTTTTTTTCATGGTTTCCTGTGTTCTTGCATATATATATATATATATTAAAAGTTCTGGATTTTTGCGCATGAAAGTTTTCGGATTTGTTTTTCATATGTTTTGCTTCTGGCGTTTTCAATGTTTCCCAAATGTTTCGCTTTTCGGTGGGGGGATGAGGAGGGGCGGGCCAGCCGCTTTGCTCCGAATATTGCGAGCGGCGCAGCCCCCGCACTCCTCCTCCTCCTCCTCCTCCTCCTCCTCTTCAGCGGGCACACCGCTATGCTTCGAATATTGTGAGCGGCGCAATCCCCGCGCTCCTCCGCCCCCCCCATCCTCCTCCTCCTCCTCCTTAGCGGACCAACCGCTTTGCCTCGAATATTGCGAACGGCGCAGTCCCCGCGCTCCTCCTCCACCTCCTCCTCCCCCTCGCGCAGCGGACCAACCGCTTTGCTTTTCAATTTTCAAACGCAGCCCCTCCTTCTCCTCCTCCTCCCCAGTCGCCTGCCCCTCGCCCACGCGCTTCAGCGGCGCGACCGCTGCGCGCGATATCCTCTCGACTCAGCGGCGACCGCTTTGCGTTGTGATTGCTGCGCGTGGCGTGCGCCGCTCCATGCGCGGCCACTTGACTCTCCGCGCGACTCTCCGCACTCCCGCTTCGTCGGCCGCGCGCACCACGAGCACGGCGCGCGTCGGCGGAAAGCGGCCTGCAGCGGCCGAGGCGGCGGCGTCGAACCATGGCGGTGACCAGCCTCCCTGCCGATGCCCTATCCTCGGGCCCTGACCGCAGCGGCATGGTCGCTCTGCAGCCCCCCCCCCCCTCGCCCCACCCCCCCGCCGCCGCCATTTCCCCGATGTGATTCCGCTGATCCAGGAGACGCAGCAGCTGTCATCGCCAACGCGATGATGAGGACCTTGCCTTCGGCGGACGACGCCCCGCCCAGCGTGCAACCAGCTGCAGCGCGCAACGTGATCCAGTCGCTCTTCAGCAAGCAGCAACAGAAGCAGAGCCCAGTGGGCGCCGGCGCAGGCAGCCAGCAGCCAGAAGCGGGGGGCTGCGGGCTCGCCTCCGTCGGCCAGACCGCGAGCCAGCCCGACGGCGGACCCCGGCGCCCGCGCGGAAGACCGCGCGAGAGAGATAAACACATACAATAATATATATATATATATATATATATATATATATATATATATACCGCGCAGGTGGCCCAGCCAAGGTCGAAGACACGGAAGAAGAGGTGCCAGCTGAGCAGGCAGATGAGGAGCAGCCAGCCGAGGAGGGGCAAGCTGAGGAGAAGCCACCTGAGAAGCAGCCAACTGAGGAGGATCAGGCACTTGCAGACCCTGAAGCTGGGCCGACGCAAGGTCAAATTGCGGATCTGCTCGCGTCGCAAGAGCAGCCGACATGCATTTTGCGCAAGAAGATCTGCGATCCGTCTGCAAAGGGAGTTAGGATCACCCACAAAGGCACGATGATCACGTGTGCCAACTGCAGGGTGCGCGACCAGACGCTGCGGAGGATCTGCGGCGGGTCGCGGATTGCGGGGCTCGACGAGCTCAGCAATGGGGGGCAGGATGAATTCCACAAGGAACGCGGCTGCACCGCTGCCGCCTGCCGCGACGCAATGATGCATATGCCCATGCAGGTGCGCATGAAACGTATCACGGAAACCCGCAGCGGGCAATGCTTGCCACTGCCCGTGCACGAGAAACTTGGCTACAGCACGGATGGCATCGAGCAGGAAACGGCAGCGGCAGACATCGAGGATCACCCCGTTCTCGGGAAGACGCACCGAGTTGCGATCCACTCGATCTCTGAGGCCAGGATCAAGGAGGTCATTATGCAGGAGGTGGCGAAGACAGTGGGCCACAATCGCAAGCGCCAGGCGGCAGCCTTCCTCGAAGGAGCCCCAAAAGCTGAGGAGGGCGAGGGGGCTGCATGCGGCAAGCTGTCCGAGCAGAAACCAGAGAAGAAGTCAAGTTCGAAGAAGCGCAAAAGCAGCAGCAGCAGCAGCAGCAGCAGCAGCTCCAGCGATTCGAGCTCCGACAAGAAGAAACATAAGAAGGGCAACGAGTCAAAGAAGGGCAAGCGGTCCAAGAAGAGCAAAAAGTCCCAGAAGGGCAAGAAGTCGAAGAAGGAGGCCGCGGATAAGTTATCGGGATCGGACGCGGGCCTCTCGCCAAAGGAGCTGTTAGCCAAGCGCAGGGCCAAGGTCGCAGCTGAGAAAAAGGCGGCCCGCGAAGCTGAGGAGCAGCAGAAGCTGCTTGACAAAGAGCTGGCCAAGGAGCAGGCCGCCCAGAGGAGGGGGGGCAGAGGAAGCGCACGAAGTGCCTGCAGGTCGTTCACAAGGCGCTTGCGGCGGCGAAGCCGCTGCTGAAGAAGACGGCGACGCTGATGGCAGATGATCGCTCGAAGAAGGCGTCAGTGAGGAGGGGATGGGGGGGGGGGGGGGGGGGAAAGGGGAGGCGGGGGGGGCGGGGTGAGCAGGAGGAAGAGGATGGGGGAGGGCGAGCACCCCCGCCCTCGCCAGGCGCCGAAGACGCACGCGGAAATGTCGGGCAAGAAGCAGGAGTTCCTGAACGGAATTGCGAAGCACTGCAATAGCTGCCTGGGGGGCGAGAGTGTGATCCCAGAGATCAAGGAGGACGAGGTTAAGACTGCCGTCAGCTACATGACGACGTGGATGAAGACCACGACCGCTGCTTTCGAGAGCTGCGCGTGGGCAAATTGATCAAGCGAGGGGCTTGACAGCGGAGACCCGGGGGCGCTGGCCAGCGCGCTTCGGAGCAAGTCCCCGGCGTCGACTTCTGAGCGAGCCTGCCAGGGCGCAAAGCGGATGCAACCGCTCTCACGTCTGATGAGGAACTCATTGCTCCTCTTTGCGTCGGGTATACAGGGAGCGCGTTGCCCCCGTAGCCGAACAGTCGGCGTCAAGGAGGCAAGCCGATGCTGTTCCATAGCAAAAGCGCATCTCTCCTCCTCCTCCTCCTCCTCCTCCTCCTCCCCCCCCCCCCCCTCCCCCACCTCCTCCCTCTTCCCCATCGCCCCCCTGAGACCTTGCTGACCCCCCCCCCCCCCCCGCCAACAAAAAAAAACAAAAACAAAAAAGAAACGCGACATAATCACGTCCTTCCTCCCTCCCCTTGTCCCCCTCCTTCGCTTCGTCGCCGTCGTGTCCCGAAGAGCGGTCTGGCCGCTTTGTGCGCTTGCGTAGCAATCTTACGTGTTCGATCCTTGCATTCGCGAAGTGCGCAGCGGTCTGACCGCTCTGTTATGCTTGCGTGCTTATATCAATGCTTCCGATCATTGCCTTTTCGCGCGCAGCCAGCTTTGGCCCAGACCGCATTGTTTGGATTAGGTCCAGGCCCAATGGGTCGACCAAACACCGATGGTATACGCGAGGGCATTTCGAAGAGGTCACGTGCGTTGGCCCCGTTGGTGGCTGCATTTCGCGCGTCGGATTCTGCGATCTATGACGCGGCGCGAAAGCTGAAGGATCAGCCCGAGTTGATGGACGACCTTGCGAAGTCGAAACTACAGCGCGCACGCGAGGAGTTCGCTGCAGCGTTCCTCGATGCGCCCATAGAGCTGAAGCTGAACGACGGCAACTTCAATATGCCAGCCGCGGACCTTGCCAGTCTGCTTCAGCACTGCGTTTCAGAATCGGAAAGTTTCAAACGATTGATGTCAACCACTTTCAGCAGGAGCCCGCGCCCCCCTTCCACACCTGGGGGCGTTGTCTTATAGTCCGACGAATTTGTGCCAGGGAATGTATTGATGCAAGGTAACAGGCGCAAGACATTTGCGTTTTATGCCAGCCCCCGCACGTTCGGCCCCGCTGCGTTGACATCTGAGGGCGCGTGGTTGCCAGTCGCACTTATACGGCATGCGATGGTCGATGAGGTATGCGGCAAGATGTCTGCAGTTGTTCGCCAACTATTGCGGCGACTATTCATTGGCCCAGACAGCGCGTCGCAGCGGGGCGCCCCCATTGATGGCATTGGGTCTGGCGGTGCCCCTGCGCTGATTTTTTTTATATTTTTTTTTTTTTAAAGGGTCGAGCCTACTTTATGACGAAGATGGCGCTAAACATGCGTTGTGAATGAAAGTTACGGCTGGCGTTGTTCCATGCGCTTTGTGCAAGAATGTCCGCGGTATATACGATTCAACGGAGACCCTGCTCTCAGCGCCCGACACGACGGGAACATTGGTACCCATCTCTTTCGCTGACCCGAAACGGTTCGAAGCGCGCGGCGCAGACGATCTGTGGTTCAGCGCTGATCTACTGCAGCGTTTAAAAGGAACTTTACCCACGGGCGCATTCGACGAGCAATGCAAGATGCACGGCCTTAATCACGCACCATATGGTTTGCTATTGGACATTGAACTTCGCCAGCTCGTGTCGCTGGATATGCGCGCGTACGATCCAGCACATTGCATGGTCATAAATGGGATCGCGCAGATTGAACTAAGCGAGTTGCTGTGCCGCCTGGCGGCCGTCGCCCTGACTCTGGACCGATCCAGAGGCGTCGCCAACGCGCGCTGGAAGACCTGCTCGGCACGCGGGCCGCTTGATGCAAACCGACTTTTCAGCGATGAGCGACAGAGACATTTGCGCGAGAGCAAAAAACATACACCACTAAGGCGAGTGATATGATATCGGTTCTGCCGCTAATCCGATGCGCCTCGGATGTACTTACCGACGGAAGCGCGCAGTTCAAGGCGGACCTTGCAAAGGAAATGGCGTCTTTTACAGCGCTGGCCCAATGTGTTTCGTTATATTTAGAAGCAAAGAGAGGCCCTGCTCAGGCAGATGATCGGGCCGCGGCGTTGCGCGACCACGCCCTGCTGTTCGAACGCGCGCACGGGGATTGTAACTCGCACGTCCCAAAATTCAATGTCTGCCGACACTTGCCGCGGCAGGTTGTGAGGGGCGGCTTCGCCCTGGACGCGCTGGTAACCGAGCGCTGCCGCAAAAAATCATTGGCGGTCGCTGATGACATCGACAACACCTGCGCCTTTGACAAATCACTTTCGGTACGATGTGTTGCTCTTCGCTGCTACAGCGCAAAGGGGAAGGAGTTGTCATTTGGGAATGGCTTGGCGAACAGCGCCAAGCACAACGAAGTTCTGAGCATTTCGACGGTGGTCGTTACTGGAGGATCTCGCGTCAGTGGTGGGCCTGATTTTATCATCGGTGGGGCTGAAGAAGACGGCAGCGTGGTGTTGATTGCCCGCACTTTGCAGTTTGTCTGTCAGGTATCCCCCAGCGCCTCGCGCTGGCGAAAGGACGGCGCCCCTCGGTTCCTGCGCTGCGACAGTCACAAGCCACAGGCGCTGTGGACAGAGGAGGCGGTTGGACCGTTCCTACTTGTTGATATGGCATAAAAGCCGAACTGCTGGTTTAGAGCGCTGATGTCATTGCAGGGCAGCTTGAAAAAAAACAAAATCGCCACCGCGATCGCCATCGTCGTTATCGCTGCCGGAAGCGGCGCGACCGCTTTGCCCGGCGATTTTCTCCTCTTGTTTCATCTCCTCTTTCTCCTCTTCTCTCTTTTCACCCCGTCTTTCTCATTCTCATCCTCCTCGTCCTCTTCCATGGAAGCAACGTTCCGAGCGTGATTCAAACCATGATTTAAAGCGGTCAGGCCGCATGTGCACACAGAAACAACACACAGAAACCACAATAATCCGTATCGTTTTTGGGCTCGAGTTTGATTTTCGAGACCGCCTCGACAGCTCATCCGCCTGCCGCGCCGCCTCCATGACGTCTGCCACCAGAAGGTGCTCGCTCTGCCAGACCCTCAACGGTGAGACAGGGACAATGTGGGTGAAGCAGCGCTGTGGTTCGTGGTGGTATCCAGTGTGCCCAGCGTGCTGGGCAGCCACCGAATCGACGATTCCTCCTCGAGTTCGTGAGCATTACAGCGGGCAGAACAAGTGGAAGCTCCGAACAGCTGTCGAAGATCGACTCGCGATGACGGCTGAATTAGGATTCTCTTTCTGCAATGCGCCTCTATCTCTCTCTGCAGGCGGAGGACCGCCTTCAGAGGCGCCGACTGAACTAAGTCCTTGCGCGCGATGCATGTCTGGGATAGACTCCCCTATAATAGGCGGCTTCGCTCCGCTCTCTGCGAGGTTTGCGCGCGCCGCTGGCGCCGCAGGCCTGCAAAAAAGCTTGCCGCGCGCGCGCTAGCGTCAGCGGGATGGCTGCTTTGCTTGTATCTGTGCATGTCTGCAGCGGTTTGACCGCTTTGCTGCGCTTGCATGCTTATTCGTGTTTACTTGCAGCGGTGTGTCCGCTGTGCTACGCTTGCATGCTTATCCAATGTATACTTTTCTCAACCATCCTGTGGTGTTGGGTCCTCGTTTTGAAGAGACGGTGCCCCGCGTTCCTCTCCTCCTCCGCCGCCCCCTCCTCCCTCTTCCCATCGTCATCATCATCATCATGATCATCGTCGTCGTCATCATCATCATCAACATCAGCATCATCATCATCAGCATCATCATCATCATTAGCATCGTCATCATCATCGTCATCGTCACCCACGCCCATTTCGGCACACCCCTCATACGCTTCGTGGCCCCATAGGGAGCTCCACCGAAGGCCCCAATGGCAGGGTCCGCATGTCTCCCCATTGCCCATTTCGGCACACCCCTCACACGTTTCGTGGTCCCATAGGGAGCTCTACCGCAGGCCCCAGTGGCAGGGTCCGCATGCCTCCCCACCACCCATTTCGGCACACCCCTCACACGCTTCGTGGCCCCATAGGGAGCTCCACCGAAGGCCCCAGTGGCGGCGCGCACATGCGTCCCCACCACCCATTTCGGCACACCCCTCGTACGTTTAGTGGCCCCATAGGGAGCTCGACCGAAGGCCCCAGTGGCAGGGTCCGCATGCCTCCCCATTACCCATTTCGGCACACCCCTCACACGCTTCGTGGCCCCATAGGGAACTCCACCGAAGGCCCCAGTGGGAGGGTCCGCATGCCTCCCCACCACCCATTCCGGCACATCCCTCACACGTTTCGTGGCCCCATATGGAGTTCCACCGAAGGCCCCAGTGGCAGGGTCCGCATGCCTCCCCACCACCCATTTCGGCACACCCCTCAAGCGTTTTGTGGACCCATAGGGAACTCCGCCGAAAGCCCCAGTGGCAGGTACAAGTAGTAAATAGCATCTTTACAACGCTCAGGACATTATGGCGGGCCCCAATGCGATCGGCCCCCGCCTGCGCGAATCGCGGGGCGCCCAAAAAATTCGGCCACGCGGCCCGAACGCCAGGAATGCCGCGCCGTCGGTCTTGAGACGCCCGCGCCGAAGGGGCGGGGGGTCCAGGATGGAATCCAAAGAAAAAGCGCCGCGCAAAACTGACAGTTCCCATCTGAACGGCGCGGGGCGCGACGCCCCGACGCCACGCGAACCTTGGGCGGGCCCAGAACTCGACGCGGACCCCGCCGTGGCGGCGCGGGTGGGCTTTCTCTCTCCGCCCACGCTTACCTGGCCGCCCCCATCCGATCAATGCCTTGCAATCCACGAGCAAGCGCGCACATGCAACTTTTCGGCTGTGACTACACGGTGATAGCGACGGTGCGTCGCTCCTTCGTACGCGGGCGCCGTCCTTTGCAGATGCGTGGCGCCCCCATAACCGAACGCCCGTAACATTCGCACATGCGTAAAAGCGCGCCAATCCATGCGGCAGTGGACCACACGCCAACGCGAAGCCTGACTGGTGGTTCGGGAATGCATGCCTCGAGCTTTCCAACGCCATCGTTTCGCAGGGCCGTTCATTCGGCGCACCGCCACCCCCGCCGAAGGGGCGGACTCAAAACTGGAAATCATGCTCGCGCCGTGCGCGCACAGAGCGTGGGCGCATGTTGCCCGCTGAGCGCAGGCAGCTCCGCTACCATTGCGAGGGGTGTTCTGGCGCGCCCTGTTCTGGCCCGCCCCGCGCCCACCCTAATCGCCGCAACTCGCGGGCGGAAAAGGAACGATTGATGATGGCGAAGGCAAGGGGGAACGGGAAGAGAGGGAGATAATATAGGCAAAGCGAGAAGACGAAGGAGGGCCCTTGGACGGGCTAAGGCCCCAAGGGGCCCCCCGGACGGTGCAAGAAGGCTCCAAAACAGGTCAGGATCGCGGATGGACGATCCAAAACGGCCATGGGACGGGCAAAGGCTCCCAAGGCGCCTCAATAATGACCCAATAAGACACCCACAGGGCTTTGAGAAACAACCCGCGCATGCAGGTTGGCGTTGCGTTTGGCATTGTTCCCGCGTTCTCGGCGGCTCGGGCACTCAACGCTGCAAGCGGGCGAGCAAGCCCGAGATCGCCAAATGACGGCCCAAGAGAACCCAGGAGGGCCCTAAGACGGCCCAACAGGCCCGAGGACGGCTCAAGAGGATACCATGAAGAGCCCAAGAGGTTCCCACTTACCTCGCAAAAGTGAGCCCGAGAGGGCGAAGAGCGAAGGGGCTGTTCGAAACCCCACCCCTAAATGGCGCCACGAGCCCTTTAGAGGCCACCGACGCGCTCTTCAGGAGGCCTCAAGAACCTTCCAAAAAAGCCCCCAGGGGGCCTCCAGGAGGCACCAAAAGGCCCCAAGAGGCCTCCAGGAGACCTCCACGAGGCTCAAAACAAGCCTCCAGGAATGCCTCCGAGAGACTTGACAAGAGACCCCAAGATATATCAGAAACGCTTCTGGTCCACAGCCCAGGCACGGATGGCGGGTTGGGCCGAAGGCCGCTGAATCCGCCGCCCCCGGTGGTTCTCACAAGGGTGCTTGACGCGCTGGACGTGTTACTGTCGCGGTTCTCTCCAGATGTCCCCAATGGCATTTTGCCTGACCCACCAGCCATGCGGAAAAAACAGCCTCCAAACGGCAACGAACAATCGTTTCGCCTGAGGCGCCCTCACGAAATAAAGATGTTAGCCCAAAACGGCCCAAAATGGCATCAACGACGACCCAAACAGGTTGCTAAGTTCGCCCAAGATGCCTTGAAAACGGCCCCAGGTGGCCTCAAGACGCTCCAGGGCGGCCACGCGATGGCGTAAGGTGGCCCCAAATAACGGCCCAAAAGGGCTCCCACTTGAACACAGAAAGCCAACACTCACTGATACGCAGGTTGTTTCTCAACCGTTTTGGCGTTCTCACCACGTCGGGATTGAAACAACTTCGATGGCCAGAAATTTCTCCAAGGCGGCCCCTGCCGCCCCAAAGGGAGCCCAAACAAGTCTCTAAGAAGGTCGATGTGGCCTGCAAGGCAAGTATGAATGCGCAAACTGGTTTCCCAAACGGTCCAAGACGCATCGAAAACATATTAATATGCCCACAAGGCGACCCCAGATGGCACCTAGATGCCTGTACGTGTCTCCAGATGACCCCCAGGACGGCACGCGGTGAACCAAAAACGGCTCGACTTTGCCCCAAGACAGGCAAGAAGGCCCCATGAGGCATCCCAAGCTGCTCCCAGAAGATTCCCAAGAGGATCAAGTTCCTTGCATGCAAACTATGTGGGTTGCACTGATTCTATACGTATCCCGAACCCAAGTTTTTGGCGGCCTAAGAAGGCCAATGCTGCCTCCGATGGGGTTCAAGAACCACAAAAGGGCCCGAAAAGGTCCCAAGGCAACCCCAAGACTGTCCAAGATGGCGCCCAAGACGGCCAAGATGGCCCAGCACGGCCTCCAAGGCGGCCCAAAATACACCTACATGGCGCCCAAAATGGCCCGAGGATGGCCCCAGATGGCCCCCCATATGCCTCCGCGGAAACGCGAGGATCATGTAATGCGTCATACAAATTGCCGCGAGATTGCCAAAGAGGCCCTTGGCGCGCTCCACGCTGCTCCAAGAGGACCCCCAGGGGCCCCCAGGAAACCCCAGCATGCCCCCCGAGGCTTCCTCCACTTTGTACTCCCCCTCCACCTCGTTCTCCTCATCCCCTTCCCTCTCCTGATACTTTCCTTCTTTCCCCCAATTGCCCCCCAGAAAGGTTTTCACACGATTGGGGAAACACGTGACCCAAAACCGCGGCCAAGCGTCGTTCCAACATTTGGCCACATAGGCCCTTCCAAAAGGCATCGGGCGGCGGTGGTTAGCCGCAAGCGTCTACCATATCAACCGTGGCAGCCGTCAGATGTCAGACCGCGGACAACAGAGGCGTCCGAATCTGCTGACATGAAAACAACCAACGGCTGGCACAAACGATCTGCGCTGGAGCGGGTTCGCGCCACCGGATCGCTGGGGACGGGGGACAGAAAGGTAGCAATTGCGAGGATGAAGTGCGTAGGAACAGCAACGATAATGATATGACAAGACGCCCTGCTGTGGCATGGTCGCGCGCAGTGCCCGCGACGGCCCCACGGCGCTCTGATTCGACACTCGGGGGGCAGCCGCACTGCGGACCGCGCCTGCCATCGAGCGGACATTGACAGAACCGCCCGGTTGCCCAAGATGGCCCCGAGATGCCTCCAATACTGCCAAAGGTGGACCCACAGTGGCGCCAGATGGCCCGACGGCGGCGACAGAGTCAAGGGACGCTCCAGGTTGCCCCAAGGAGGCTCCGCGTGATGCCCTCAAGAGAAGAGCTCGAGTGTTCCCGTGGCTCCCTTGATGGGTTGACATGCTCACCACTCCGTCCTTCCAGAAACCCCAGACGGCCCCAAGCGCCCCCCACTGCGACCCCATGACGGCCCAAGAGGTCCCCAAGTGGGGCCCGAGACGGCCCCAATACGGTCCAATATGGCTTCGGATTCGTATAAACTGGCCCGAGAACGAGACGGCCTCCAAAACGGCCGCGATGTCCACATATGCGGCCTGGATGGTTTCCACGGCGGCCAATAGGGCCTCGCGCGGCCCCTAAGGCGACCCAACATGCCCCCAACAGAAAAGCCAATATGGCCACACATGGTGCCGATGCGATCCTCGATGGCCCCAGCACGGCCCAAGATGGCCTCCATGGCGCCACCGAGAGACCCCACGAGGCCCCAAGATGCCCACAATATGCCTGGTCCACCACTTCGTCGTCATCATCCCCCTCATTATCCTCTTCGTCCTCCTCCCTCTCTCAATCGGCCCCCTCTCCTCGCAAAAAAACTCTTCCCCGACGTTGGTGGCCACAACGGCTGGGGAACGGACGACGCGAAAACAAAGACAAGCACTGGCTCACAAATGGTTCACACGGGCGTTTCCAAACAGGCAGGGGCATCGGTGGCTCGCCGCAGGCACCTTCGAAAGCCGCGCGGGGAACGCGCGGGCGACGCGGCGCTGGCCACCCCGCAGTCGAACGACAGCTCACGGACGACAGCCCGCGTCCCGCACTCGAGCGGCGACGTGCTTGGGCGGCCCGCCTCACGCGGGCCCGTGCGCCTTCTGCCCCTCCTCCTCCTCCTCCTCGTCCTCCTCGCCCTCGTGCTCTTGTTCCCCACATGCTTGGTGGGGTTCTGGTGTTTTTCTCTGCCGCGCCGCGCCCGCGACTCACGCGCCCGCGACTCACACCTCCTCCTCCTCCCCCTCCTCCTCTTCCTTCCTCCCTCACCCACTGCACAGCACAGCGTAGCACATCAAAGCACACATGTACCTACATGCACACATACGCAGACAGACAAACACACAAACACACACACAACATACAGCACAGCACAGCACAACACAGCGCACACAGACACACCCACACATACACACGTACACACAAACACACAAGCACACACAGCACACAGCACACACATACTAGCACAGCACAGCACGGCACGGCACAGCACAGCACACCAGACCGCAGCACAGGCCAGCACAACACAGCACGCCCCAATCGTCCAGGCATACTTGGCGTGGCACTTCCTGGACACCACAAAGGGATGCGCTGGGGGTGGTCTCCCTATCCGTTGCGGCCTCGCAAAGCGTGGCAGGCGTGGCACTTCCTCGACACCACACGGGGTGCGCTGGGGGTGGTCTCCCTATCCGCCGCGTCCTCGCAAAGCGTGGCAGGCGTGGCACTTCCTCGGCACCACAAGGGGGTGCGCTGGGGGTGGTCTCCCTATCCGCTGCGGCCCCGCAAAGCGTGGCAGGCGTGGCACTTCCTCGAAACCACAGGGGGTGCGCTGGGGGTGGTCTCCCTATCCGTTGGGGCGTCGCAAAGCGTGGCAGGCGTGGACGAGTGGTGGGGCAGAGAGAATACTGGCGAAGCGGCCGAAGATTTTCCTGGCGGCCGAACGCAGGGCAACTCCCCCCTCGGACTCCGGCATAGCAAATGCTCTCTGCCCCGGCGCCTGCTCAGCAGGGGGGGAAGAGCGACAAGGTGGGTTTGAGCGTGGAGCGCCACGCTGCACGAACTATCCTATGCAGAAACAGGAAACTGCACGATCTCATCGAAATCGAGGGCCTCCAGTTCGGCGTATTGCCTCCACAACAGCATCAGCGCGTTGCGGACGGCTCCGGCCTCCCCGTCTGGGAAGTCTTTAAAACATGAGCTGCATCTTTTGCGGGGGGGCAAGTGGCCTGCCCAGCGCTCCTGCTTGTGACCTACCCATATGCTAGCACCTGGCGGGAGGTATTCTTTCAGAGTTGCTTGCGGGACGACGCTGGGGATGACGAGGGCGGGCGGTTTGGGGCCTGCCTTGCCGCCGCCCTTCCCCTTCCCTTTGGCAACAGGGGCACCTTTGGATCTGATGGAAATGCGTTTCTCCGTGTACTCTGCAACGAACGCCTTCCGTGAGGACGCCTTGTTCCGGACACATTGCTGTTCTGTCAGCACGGCGTCCCAGTCGCACCTCTCTAACAGGGAAATGGCCTCGTCTGTCTGCAACGCGCCAGGGCCAAACGAGAGATCCACATCATCGACGGCCAGACGTTTTGCTACGATCCTGATGGTCTCCTCATCTGTGATGTGTAATATGTTCTGAACTGAGTGAAACAGCGTGTGGAAAAGCGACCCCTTGGACCCAGCTGGCACGGGGTGCCGCGCGTACGCGGCGACGTCCTGCAAGGGGGGGGCACGGCGAAAGATGTTCGGGGTGACGTTTCCCTGTGGCTTGGTTGCGACGGGCCACGCACCTCGGCTGCCCCCTTGCGCTCGCGAGCGGCCACGGGCGCTCGCGGAAGCTAGCCGAAGCGTTCAAAAGGTCCCCCCACCAGGCCAGGGTGGGCCATATGGCTTCTCGCGCGAGCAAATGGGCAGCCTCTTTGTTCATATGGCAGTTTCCGCCCACCTCCACCCCTGGCCGCCCACCCCAGCTCCCGCTTCCCCGCGCCATCCTAATCCCCGCTTGGCCCTTGCATATCCCCCTCCCCTGCCGTCTCAATTACGAACGCCAAGATGTCCATCCTCCTCGCCCACATCCCTCCCCCTTCAACCCGCTGCTCTCGCAGACTTGGGCCCTCCTTCACACGTCGCTGCTGCCTCCCGCATTCCCGCCCCCTCCACCCCCGCCCCAGTCCTCCACCTCGCCGCCATAATCACCCCGCCTCCCCGCCCCCGCCCCCGCTCCCCCCCGCCCCCCCACCCCCTCCTCGGAATCCCTTCCCCCAATTCCCTCACCCTCCGAAAATCTTTCGGGGGCCTCGATCACCCCCCGCCCGCGCGACCAAGCCACAGGCCTTGTTCCCAAACGCCTTTCGCCGCAACCCGAACCCGTTCCTGCACTTCCTTCGCGCCGAGGGACCAGAATGCCTCCCGCGCTGCCAATGCCACAATGCTCTGCTCAGAGGGCCCGCTCGCGGACAAGGCGCAAATGCCCGGAGCGCGGGCGGGGTGGCCAGAGGCGAACCGACGGTGCATGTTGAGCCACGACACGGGTTCCACGACGAAGCCCTCGAACTCACTCAAAACGTGGGCTGCGATCGTTTCAGGGCCGCTCGACGCATAGTACGGCTCGAAGAAAACGAGGTCTGGCTTCACTCCTGCCACGGAACACTGTTTCATCGGCCAGGCGAGAACCCCGCCGCAATCGAAGTGCTCCATAGCGTAATACCACTGGTCTTTCCACAGGGGACCTGTGCGCCGGAATACCAGCCGATGGCTCGACGCGAAGAGCTTCCCCAGGAAACCGTTCTGCAGCAAATCGAACTTCCCTGTGGACAATTCACGTCTGATCGGCTATCGGGGCGCCGCTGGTTCAACGGCCCCGCTCTTCCAGCCGCTTTCCTGCGGAGGAGGGGGCCGCCCTTTGGGTCGAGACTCCACGGGGCACCCCCCCGCTCGAGAGGAAACCAATCATAATCTAGCGGCGACAGATTTGATGGCCCAAGATGGACCACGTCGACTTAGGAGGCTCTCAATGCAGCCACAAAACGGCCCAAGAGGCTGCCAAAACGGCCCAACTTGGCAGTAGGAAGCCCCCCAGGAGAGCCGAAGAAAAGGAAAGAAGAAGAGAAAACACACTGGTTCCCCATAAGTTTGTTGACGGGTGTTACAGTTCTCGCTTGTTTGGGTTTCCCAACGGCCCAAAATGTCCAAAAGGCCTCCACGATAGCTCCGAGACAATCCATGAGGCCCCCAAGATGGCCCCAAACAGGCCCAAGAGGACCCCAAAATCGCCCAAGAGGCTCCCGAGAGAGCCCACGAGACTGCCCAAAGGCACTCCAAGAGGGCACCAAAAATGGCCCCAGCAAGCCTCGACGCGGCCTCCGCAGGCGCCAGACGGGCTGAGAGCCCCCAGAGACAGCCCCAGTGGGGTCAAGAGGCCCCGAAGGTGCACTTAGGAAGCACAAGACAAATATTTCCAATGATTAGGTTACAGCAGTTGAACTTCTCCTCTGTTTGGGTTTCCGAGCCTCCAACGCGGCCCACGTGCCCTCCAAGATAGCTCAACAAAAAACCCGCGAAGCGCCCTAGAGGGAACCAGATCGGCACATGAGGACATCAAGATTGCCCAAGGGGGCCCAAGAGGGCCCCCAGGAAGGCCTTGGAACGCTCCAGCGCTGCATTATTACTACACGAGGAGGCCTTCAGACGGCCCCCGCAAGCGCCAGACCAGCCAAGAACCCCCCAATACGGCCCAAGATACCCCAAGAGACCCCCGGGAGGTATCCAGGAGGGCCCAGAGAGGCTCCCAAAGAGAGTCCGAAGAAACCCAAATCATGGATTTCCCTTGCGTTTTTCTGACGGACTTGGATGTTCTCGCCTGTTTGGGCTTCCGAGCGCCCCAGACGGCCCGCGAAGCCTCCAATGTAGCCGCACGGCAGCTCAGATGGCACCCGTCTCGGCCCAAGGGGACTCCGAGATCGCCCAGGATGCTCCCAAAAAGGGCCCCACGGGAGCCCTGAGGCGACCCAGGAGGGCCCAAAGATGGCCCTAGGAGGCCCCCAAGACGGTCTCCAAAAGCGCGAGACGGGCCAAAAGCCCCCTGAGATGCACCAGGCGGTTTCCGAAAAGCCCAAGAGGCCCCCAAGAAGGGTCTCAGGGGCCCTCATGAGGCACCCAGGAGGCCGCGGAGGGAGGGGCGGAAGTGGCGGCGGAGGAGGGGGGTGGCGGAGGAGGGAGGCGGGAGGGATGCGGAGGAGGGGGAGGACGAGGAGGAAGAGGAGGAGGACAGGAGGGAGAGGGAGGGGACGAGCGAGGAAAAACGTATGGGGGTAGAGAAAGGATGAGGGAGGAGGGGCAGAAGAGGGGAGCGAGGGAGGGAAGCAAGCGGGTGGGAGGGCGGGGAGGGAGAAGGGAGGGGAAGGGGCGAGGAGAAGCCGTCTTGGGGCCATCTTGGGCTACCTTGGAACTGGCACCCGATCGCGGGAAAACCCGCTCAGCCCCCGTGCGAAAACTCAAGGAACCAAGGCGTGCGACGGCCATTCGGACATTGATCAAAAACACAGCCTGGTTTTGCGAGCACCTGCTGCAGCACGCTCAAGTCCACCACGGGACACATGTGGTCTGAGGCTGCGGGGGAGCACCAAGACGTAGACGCATCCGTCGACGAAACCTCCTGGAACTTCATGCTCCGCGTGCTCTTGCCGGCCTGGAAATCCGTCGGGGGCAAGCGAATGCTCCTCGACTCCGGCAAACAATCGATGTCCACAGTTCGGTACTTGTTCCTTTGCTGCAACACTTTCCCGCGCAAGACATTCACGAACAATGTCTCCACCTTGCGGAAGATCCGCTTCCGACGGGGGCCGCTGCTCCTGCGATTCTTCATGCAACCAATTGTTTCCTCGCTCATATGCGAGGACCAAGGGAGGCGTGCCCTCCGCTTCACGATGCCCATGAACGCTTCGCTCGACTGGGCCACCTCGGCATCAAAGCCAAGCTCCGCGAAAGCCTCCACGAACTGAATAACCTCCGTGAGGTGGAACACGTGTCGGCGCTTCATGATGGCCATGGTATCTGACGTGACAGGCGCGCCCTTGAACTTGCCCCACACGTCAACATCCTGCCTGAAAGCGTTAATGATGCTCTGCGCCTCCAGTTTGCACCCCAAAAGCTTGACGAAGATCGTGGGCCAACCCCGCATCCACAGCCCCCGCCTGCGGCGCTTGGAAGCCAAGGCCCAAGCGAAATCCCACGCGAGGCAAGCAAACTCGTATTCCGTGGCGATCTCGCCCTGGTCGCAAGCAGCGGCGGCAATGGTGTTGCAGGCAAAGCCCATGGCGTGCAGGTGGTGGTCGGTGCACGCGCGCTCGATGATCATGTTCACGTGCTCGTAGTACTTGTCCTGCCCAACCTGCTCTCGGATCCACTTCTCGTTTCCGTCTGCAGACCTGAGCTCGCGAACTTGGTGTTCGTGCCAAAACCGCAGGGGCTCCCCGACGGCAGACACCGCGTCCACGATCCGCTTCGGGACTTCTCCATCGAGCATGGTAACGCTGAGGCCAAGCGCTTGCTTGCAAGCGCCAAGGAGGGTCCTGCTCTCAGCGGTGACTCGCTGAATGCTGGTCCCTCCACCACCCTCGCCCACCTGCTCGGCCTCCCCCATGCACAACTGGGCCTTGTCTATGAACTTCTTGCCGTGCAACACATCTATCTCCAGCGCCATAAAGGTGCGCTCGAATGAATCCAGCGCCCACCACTTCCGCCTTTCCATACCGGTGGACAGACTCGACTGAAACCGTGCCATGACCAGCTTCGCGCCCAGCTTCCGGGTGGGGCACAGCTGTTTCATCAGATCCCACACCTGCCCATCCAAAGGCTCGTTACTTTTGAAGTCGTACTTCAGCTGGACGAACACGGCGTGCAAAGCGGGGAGGCGCGCCTGGAAAAGCGGCATGTTCTTGTCGTGCTCTCTGAACAACGTCCCCATGCAGTCCAGCCAGCCCGCGTTCCTGGTCTCCTCGGCGTCCAAGCCGAAGCGGAGGTTCCACGAAATGGCCATGGTGACCCAGAAACCTTTCAAACCGCACACAGCAAGCGCCCCGTCAAAATCGCAGGCGGCGCCGTGAGAAGTGTCCGGTCGCTTTCCGTAGTTCAGCTGGAAGTGGTACTGGGCTGCGTGGTGGCCGGTCAGCTGGTCGGACCCCAAATCGCTCACGATGGATCCGCCGCCGCGTCTGCACGGCAGAGGCGCGTTAGAATGCCTGTGACCTGTCTGGGAAGGTCTCGGTCCGTTTTTTCTCAAGGCCCCCACCCCGCTCGCAGCGCCCGCCCGCGTGCGTCGCCCTTACTGCCCGAGGCCCTGCCGCCGCCCAGAAACGCCCCTGGGGCTCGCGAGAGCCCAAGACGGCGCTCGCAACTCAACGCGCAATCCACCAAGGCCGCCAACATGGACCAAGAAACCTCCAAGACGGCCTCAGGCGGCACCGAGATGGCGACGAGGCCGCCCCACATGTGTCCGAGACGGCCCGAGAGAGCTCCAAGGGCGCCTCCAAGGAGGCCCCGCGAAGAAGACAACATTGCATTTCCTGTGCCTGTCAACGCGGCATGCTTGAAATGGCCCTTCAAGAGGGCCGGGCGAATTCAAGAGGGCCTGACGATAGGCCAAGAAGCCTCGCGCACAATTTGAAAACGCTCCAGAGGAACCCGTGGACAACCAACGACGGCCCCAAGGGCGCCAAAAGTTCGCCCGACAGGGTTTCCGGAAAAACCCAAGACGGCATACGAGGACCTTTGGGCGGCCTACGATGGCTCCTCGACGGGCGCAAAAAAATCCCCCATGCGGCCTGGAGGGCCCAGAGGAGCCCTTAGACTGGCCAGGCGCACCTCCACGGACACTCGCAACTGCCCCGCATGAGCCCTGGGACACCCCCGAGACAGGCCAAAGAACATCTCTCCCGGCTCGTCGAAAAGAGAAAACAACATGACTGACATAAGACTTGTTTTCTCCTCCTCCTCCTCCTCCTCCTCCTCCCCTGGTTCCCTTCCCCCCCCCTGCCCTCGCCTCCTGCTGATCTCCTCTTCGTCATCATCATTTTCAGAATCGGCGATTCCAGTCGCGGAACGGGAGCATGCTGTGCTGGCACGGAAGCGGGATTGGCCGCAGGCAGCTGGATAGGTGTGGCCAGTTCCGCCAAGAGGACCACACGGGAAGCTCCGGGTCCGGTCTGAGTGCCACCAGGCCGGCTTTGAAAGGGCTGGATAGCTGCAACTGGTGATCCAGGGAATCAAGAAACTTCTTGGCAGATACTCGGTGCACCTTGCGCGGGCGGTACGCCGTCGTGAGGCCGCCCGGGCCATGTCGGGCTAGCCACGCCCTCTGCCGCTGCGCGGCGCCCACTTTCCCAGGAGCGGTCTTCTGGGTAGCTTTTCTTTTCTCCCCCTTGTCGGTCACGGCGCCGCCCGGCTCGGCGTCAAACTGGGGGGCCACCTTCGCGGCGCCGCCTCCTCGCGCCCGCGCCTCGGAGCCTGCCCGGCCGGCGCGCGGGGGCCTCGCCCTATGGGCCGCGCGCGGGCGAGCACTGCAATGTAAACTTTCGATGCCATGTCACGGACGCGGCGCCGAAAATGTTACATTACAGTGCTCGCTGCATTGGGCGGCGGCCCAATGGGGAGACTCCCGGCCGCAGGCCGGCCAGCGGCTCCCCGGAAGGCGCGGGCGCGCCCGGCGGCCCCGCGGCCTGCGGCACAGCCTGCACGGCGAAGTCCCCGGAGAAGATTTGCGTGGACTGCAATGCCCACCCGCCGCCCCAGCCCTTGTCGCTGCTCACTCCGAGGTCCTGTGTTCCCGGGAACTGCTTCTTGGCGCTCTCGACGTACTGGCGCAGCAGCATCTCCTGGGCAGCCGCGTCCTCCTCGTCCTCCAGCAGGGCCCACCGGAAACGCAGAGGGCCGCACTTCGCGAGGGGGGCCTTCGCGAGGTCCCCCAGCCGTCTCTCCATCTGCAAGCTGAGAAACCACAGAATTTGACACAGGAGAGGGCGAAGGTCTGGATGCACAGCACTCCGATG
Source organism: Prorocentrum cordatum (assembly GCA_963575745.1). Taxonomy (NCBI): domain Eukaryota; class Dinophyceae; order Prorocentrales; family Prorocentraceae; genus Prorocentrum; species Prorocentrum cordatum. The sequence continues at coordinate 182,007 of CAUYUJ010010424.1, read as the reverse complement.
CACAAAATCAGCAACCGGCAGCTCCTGGCAGGCCCCGAAGACGTCTGATAATGTGCGAACCCATTGGAAGAAATACCTCGGAAGCCAACTCTGCGCCGACACCGGCCCTGGCCACGTCCACACAGGTCCACAGGATGTCAGCACGCGCCCGCCACGAAAACTCAGAGGGGGGCCCGTTCGTCGATCCTGTATGCCTGTGCGGGCGTGGCCAAAAACGGTGCGGGCACACAGGCGACAACCTCAGGGTACCCCTGTGGGCCGGTGGTCTTATCGATGAGCGCCTTCAGCTGAATGGTCCCTGCCGGCGTGACATTCGCAATCGCAAAGCTCCCACCCCACACGTCGCGGGGCCGAGGCCATGAGCATTCCCACGTCGGTGAGATGTCCACGCGAGCGCCACCCTCGCAACCCGGGAACATGCTTGCAATTGTATCAGAAAAAAGCGCGTGAGCGGCAGCCCTACTGTGCGGCTCTGAGAGGCCACCGCGTTCTTTAGACTTGTGGGCCCACCGCAGGAGCAAGTCGAAGAAGGCAACCGTGGATAATCCGCATTCAGGCAAACACCTCTCCCAAAAAGGTACGACAGCAGATGCTTTGGAGGCTCGCGTCGACTGCCTCGTGGACAAGACGACGTGACCAGAACCCCACACGGGAGTCAGATGATCCACCCACGTCCCCCTGCACCCGTTCACCCACTTGCTACAGTGGCCGTCGTACTGCGTGATCTTGAGATGCCCGAAAATGTCCCTCGTGTTCCAGAAGGCCTGCTGCTTGGAACCCCGCGCCCTGTGGAAAACTGCGACGCCAATGGCAGAGTCCTTCTGGCCCTCTCCTCTGGCGATCGTAGCCGTGCCCAAGCGGCACCTCGTCAACTCGGTCTCCATGCTCTTGCGGGCCACGGGCTCCCCAGACCTCACGAAGACACATCACCGAACAAACCGCTGGATGGCTTTGCGAGGTGGACAATCGCGGCGCCCCGGAAAGCTCTCAGCGCAGGCACAGGAAGAACAACTCATCTGCAACGACGCGGGCCCATTGGGGCACTCTCGGGGTCCTCTCGGCACCATTTTTGATAAGGTGCTGCTCAGCGCATGTCCCCGAGGAGGAGTATCGGGGCTCTCTCGGGGTCCTCTTGGTGCCCTCTAGGAGCCTTTTTCGGGTGTCTTGGGGGCCTCGCGTGGCCCTTTGGGCGGGTCTGAGAAGTCTCCTTGGGCGGCCCTGGGCCCCGCGGCGCCTCCCAGAGTGCCCCAAGAGCACTCAAGAGACCCCTTGGGGCCCCAAGAAGGCCCTGGGAGAGACACGAGATGGTTTCAAGAGGGCCCAAAAATCTGTCACGGAAGAGGGCCTTGTTCGTGACAGGTTGTTCAGCCCTCTCGGGGACATCATGATACCCACCACCCACCCACCACCTACCACCCGCCCACCTCCCACCCACCACCCACCAACAACCCACCCGCCACCCATCCACCCACCCACCCACCACCGACCCACCACACTCTCACCACCCACCCACCACCCACCCACCCACCACCCACCCACCCACCACCCGCCCACCACCCAAACCACCCACCCACCACCCACCCAGCACCCACCACCCTACCGCCCATGGGACCCACTGAAACGTCTGGAATACAAGTTCCTGCCGTCGTCCACGCAGGCCACGTTTTTGAACAAGCCTTCGAGGTCGAGCACTCCAAACTCCCCCGTCTCTGCGTTCCCGAAGCACAACGAACCCACGCCAGTGTCGTCGTCGACCTCGAGCTCCCACAGAGGGTGGGCAGGTAAAGTTGCCGTCTCTCGAGTGATGATGTTGGTAACGATGTGCCCCCCGGAAGGCACCCTGTCAATGACGAGCTGCACGTCGTACGGAACAGGATGGATGGGGCAGGCATCCCCTGCCGCTGCTGAGCCGGGCATAGCAGGGGCAAGGCGCACGCGAAAGTAAAGTACAGATGCGTCATACGGAATACGGACAATGGATTCCGCTAGGGCCACCCTGCGGCTGCGGGCAGACACGGGTGGAGCGTGACCGCGATGCCGCGGGGAACCGCGGACCACTGGGCGCAGCACTGTACGACCCCGGTGCCCTCGACCTTGTTATCAGCGACCTCCCAACATTGGTACAGTAGGTGATATGATCGGGTACGCGTTATCTTGTCAGTGTGAACGGTCTTCACCAAACAAAAACAAGCAAACCACACATTTTCGGCATTGACGGTCCAGAGACGTATTGTGCACGCATGACGTGGCACGTGGTCTTGCACACTATATATCGGGTACGCATTATCCTGTCAGTGCGGCGGAGGCACAGACATACTTCGATTATTCTTCTTGTTCTGGTCACAGGATGCATGGCATTTTCGGCATTGACTGTCCAGGGATACGATGTTGTTTATAAGCGACCTCCCAACATTGGTACAGCCACGACACATTTTTGGCATTGACGGTCCAGAGACATACTCTGTACGCATGACGTGGTACGTGTTCTTGCACACAATATATCGGGTACGCTTTATCCTGTCAGAGTGGGGGAGGCACAGACATATTTCGATTGTTTGACGAAAATCGGTACAACTCGTTCCAACATGTCTTTGCAAACCACGACACATTTGCGGCATTGACGGCCCACCGGGTACGCATTATCATGTCAGTGTGATTGATATTCAATCTTGTTTTGGTCACAGGATGCATGGCACTGTTGGCTTTGATTGTCCAGAGATATTTTGTTGTTTATCAACGACCCCCCAACATTGGTACAGTAGGTGATATTATGTGGTACGTATTATGTTGTCAGTGTGTTTGGTCTTCAACAAACAAATAGAAACAAACAAAGCACGACACATTTGCGGCATTGATGCTCCAGAGGCATACTGTGTACGTTTTACGTGGGAACTGTTTGCACACAATATATCGGGCACGCATTATCTTGTCAGTGTGGTGGACGCACAGACATACTTCGATTATTATTTTTGTTCTGGTCACAGGATGCATGGCATTTTCGGCATTGACTGTCCAGAGATGTTATGCTGTTTATCAGCGACCCCCCAACATTGGTACAGCCACGAGACATGGCATTGACGGTCCAGAGACATATTGTGTACGCGTGACGTGGTCAGTGTTTTCGCATACAATATATCGGGTACGCATTATCTTGTCAGTGTGGTGGACGCACAGACATACTTCGATTATTTGACGAACGTCAGTACCAGTCGTTGCAACATTTCTCTGTAAACCACGACACATTTGCGGCATTGACGGTCCATCGGGTACGCATTATCATTTCAGGCTGGTCAGGTGGGTCTGTCTGGTCGGGCTGGTTGGTCTGATTGGTTGGTCTGGCTGGTCCCGTTCGTCTGGCTGGTCCGGTCTGGTTGCTTGGTCTGGCTGGCCAGGTTGGTCTGGCTGGCCTGGTCTGGTCTGGCTGGGCTGGTTCGTCTGGCTGGTCTAATCTGGTCTGGTCTGGTCTACCTGGTCAGCTGGTCAGGCTGGTCTGATCTGGTTGGTTGGTCTGGCTGGTCTGGCTGATCTGGTTGGTCTGGCTGGTCTGGTTGGTTTCGCTGGTCTTGCGCCCCTCCTGGAGCCGTCTTGGAGACCTCTTGGGCTGTTTTTGGGGCCTCTTGGGCCGTCTCGGGGCCGTCTGAGCCCGTCTCCATAAAAAAAAAATATATTTTCCGACAGGGCTGCGACCGCGACCAGGACCGGCCGCGACGACAACGACGACGACGACCGGGAAGACGACGGCCACGACGACTTCAGCTGAATCTTGCTTCCCCCAAAAATGAACCTGTCGTCATAAAAAGGGATACGCCGACAGGGCTGCGACCACGACCACGACGACCACGACGAGGACGATGGTGGTTGGTCTGCCTTGTCTGGTTGGTATATTTGGGTATCCTTGGGTATCATTGAAAATATTTGGGTATCCTTCGATATCTTTTGTTATCCCTGGGAATCCTTGGGTAGCAATGGGTATCCTTCAGTACCATTGGGTCTCATTGGGCATCCGTGGTTATCTTTGGGCATCCTCGGGCCTCCTTTGGTCTCCTTGGGTCTCTTAGGGTATCCTTGCGCGTCCTGCCGTCTTCATGGGTTCCCTGGGTATCATTTGGCGCTATTGGGTTCCATGGGGCATCATCCAGTACCACTGGGTACCCTTTGGTATCCTAGGGCATCCTTGGGTTTCCTTTGGTTTCTTTGGGTCGTCCTGGGCATTCGTGGGTACACTTCGGTACCCTTGGGTCTCCTAGGTATCGTTGAGTCTCATGTGGCACCATCGGGTATCATTGGGTTCCTTTGCTATGTTTGGGTGGTTCCCTTGGCTCTGCGGCGATATCGATGCCCTTGTCAGGCTGCGGCAGGACACGCACGTGACCTTTGGCGAGCTGCGGCAAGACATTAAAGTTTCCTTTAGGAGGGAACGGGGGGAGGAGGAGGAGGAGGAGGAGGAGGAGCAGGAGGAGGAGGGGGAGGAGGAGGAGGAGGAGGAGGAGGAGGAGGGGCCGAACAGTTCACCCCAGGAGGGGCACGCCGCATCGCGGAGGTCACAGATGAGGGGCACCCAAGGACGTATCTGTAATGTTTTACCTCCGCGGGGCGGGGGGGGGACCAGCGGTCAGACTGAAGAATGGGATTCGCCATCTCGGGCTGGGTTTGCCGTCGCGGGCAAGAGGGGGGCCCGCGCACTGTGCCAACATGCGGCGGTGAGCGGCCGCTGGGGCGAGGCCGGGGAGGGGGAAGGAAGGGGGTGGCGAGGGGGGAGAGGGGGTTGGAAGGATAGTTTTTTTTGTTTTGCGGCCCCAGGACGGAACGCCCCCGGGACCAAGGAGCCCCTGGGATTGTTTCGCGGGCGGTCCCATGCCCAAAGACGGGAGCAAACATAAAAAAACAAGGGGCGCAGCGGCGAACCCATGGTGTAACCATCGAGTCGCCCTGGGCCTCCCAGGGAATCGCGTTGGCTGCGCGGGGCCAGCTTTGGTCGCGGGGACAAGGCAAGGTAGCGATCTCGCCCTCTTCCTCCCCCCATCCTCCCCCCGCCCCCTCTCGTGGGTTGCTTTTGGGGCCGCTTCCCCAAAGCTGGTATCCCTGAGCTCGGGCCTAGGCAGCGCGAGTAAAAGTTGCGGCCGTGCCGTCTGGGCCCCCTCGCTGGGCAGCCCCCCAAGTGCCCTGCGCCCACAGCATGCCGCCAAAGCTTCGCACCGATGCCGCAGCAGGAAGAAAGAGCGGGCCTAGCCGCGGCCTCTCAAGCGATGGCGATGGCCGTGTCATCCTTCTTCTTCCGGTTGTTCTGCTTCGCCGACTCCCGCGCCTTCTTCGTGATCTCCCTCGTCTTCTCCTGGTTGGTCTGAACGCACACGGTGTTGGCCTCGGCGATGCCCTTGTCGGCTACCCCAACCATCGCCGCCTGGCGCTCCTTGACCCAAGCCTCGTAGGCGACGTCGACGGTCGCCGCGGACTCCTTGGACTTGGCCGCCGGCGTGTCGTAGCTCTTCGGGCCAGTCTTGTTCTGGAAGTAGCGCGCCAGAGGGATGGGGGGGCGCCCGCCCATCTCAAGGCACCCCCTCTTGTCGCTCCAATTCATCTGGAGCTTGTACGTCGTGGGCAGCTTGTACTGGGCAATACTGACAGTGACAGGGGCGGCAGTCGAAGGCAGATGCGTGACCTTGTCGAGCACGGCGTCCTTCGCAGTGACGCGGTAGCACGCAAAGTTCCAGATGATTGTTCCGTTCACGAGGCCGCCGTTCGCCTTGAATTTTGCCAGGCGGTTCCCAACCAGCGCCCCGCGGGTCTTGGACCACTTCGTGAAGACCGCCCTCGCGCGAAGCTTGTCAGACAAAGCGAATTTCTCGTCCACCTGCAGCCAATCCGCCACCGTGCCTGGACGGCAGTTGCGCGTGGGGAAGCCCGAAAAGTGTCTCTCAAGGTGTCTGTGAAGTTTCTGCAGCCCCCCCCCCCCTTCTCAGCTGCGCGCGCCGCCCCGCTCCCCCCGGGTTTTTTCGGGCGCCTCGCGCCCACAAGGCTCTCCCCAGGGCGCCCAGGATGGTTTCCGAAACGGGCGCGGGGGGGGGGGGGGGGGGGCGCCGCAGACTTCAGGATGGCCCAAGATGCCTCCAATACGGCGCAGTATAGCCGCACAACGGCCTAAGACGGCCCCAAGGCTGCCCCATGGGCGCCAGGGGCGGCCCAAAACGGCTCATGGGCCGAAGAGGGCATCATCACTGACTGGCCTCTGGGTTTGGACAGCTCGTCGCGTTCCCACCATGTGGGGCGTCAGTTCAGGGCGGCCCAAAAAAAAACGGACGGCCCCGCGGCGGCCCCCATGGGGGCTAATATCGCCCATGGCGCATCCAAGGCGACCTCAAGACACCCCAAAAAAAACAATCTGGACCACCCAGGACAAACCTGGGGAGACCTGAGGGCAGCCACGAAGAGCCTCTAGAAAGACCCGAGACGGGCCCAGAGGACCTCTGAGCGGCCGAAGCGCCCCGCGACGGCCCGAAAACACTCCAAAAAGGCAGCGATGGCCTACACGAAGGCCGAAGACGGCCCGCGAGGGGCATGAGGGGCCCCCAGGATCGCCCCGAACGAGCCTAGGACGGCCCCGAAACACAGCCCACGCGAGGTCCATGAAGGCTCGTTTAGAAAAGAATGCGAATGGTGTCGCACGTAACGCCAGTTCCTCCCCTCCTCCTTCTCCTCATCCTCGTCGTCATCGCCGTCGTCGATTCGAACAGCGGACGCCGAGATTGTTGGAATGGCACAGCGGCGGGATTGGCCGCAGGCAGGTGTATGCACGAGCAAGTACAGGCCCGTCTCCTCGACATTCGGCTTCTTGGACGCCGCGTCGAGCTCCGTGAGGGTCAGGTCAGACACCTCGGTCAGCAGCCACAAGCAGAAGTCGCGGTGATTCTTCCACAGCGTGCTCAGGGTGGTGACGTCGGCGAACGTGTCGCTAGCGACCGTGCCCGTGGCAGCCGCGAAAGCCCTCTTGGGCCTCCTCTTCGCCCATTCGTTGTGCAGCGCCTGGATCTGGGACGTGTCAGCCAAGCACGAATCCACGACCTCTTGCAACAAGCGCATGTTACTCTCGGCGCGACCATCCTCGTCAGGGTCGCCAGTCCTGTGGGGCGCGGGCAGGCGGGCGCGCTTCGGCGCCGGCTCGCTGCCAGGCGAGGCGCACTTGCCCTTCGCCTGCGGAGTCTGGAACATGCTGGCAGACATCGTCGGAGCAGACGTGGCGAGGGCGTGGCTGGGCGAACCGAGGCAAAGTGCGAAGCCGTCGAACCCAAATGGCAACGGTGTGGGAACTGTGGGAAAATCCGCGTTCTGACCAAAAGATGCAACACGAGATGAAACCATCCCTGTGGACGTGCATTCTTGGACGTTTCATAGTCGAATCATTCTCTCCTTCGGGGGCGGGTTCGGCCTCTTGCTTTGACCCCTCCTTTGGGCATCGACAGGGAGGGCGCGCAAAACGGCCAGACGTTCAAGACGGCGCAACGCGGCCCCTGCAGGTCAAAGAAAAAAGGATTCCGCCAACATTGAGCAATCCATCCAACCTTCTGGGCTGAGGTGGTTTATGTTGTTTCTTTTTCCATGACCATATCCTCCCTCTGGGGGGGTGGGGTCATCCTTCCCTGCGCCCCGTCGCCCTCGGTGTGGAACGGGAGGGGGGCGCAAGCGGTCAGAGCGTCCAATATGAAGCAAGATGGTCCCACGGGAGCTCTCGAGTGCAAGATTGTTTCCAAGAGCGTCCAAGATATCCGAAGATGTCCAATGATGGCGTCCACGATGCCCCCAAAACGTCCCATGCTGGTCCCAAGGCGGCGCCAGGCGGCCACAAGCCTCCTGTGGAGGCCCCCGAAAAGCCCACATATTATCCAACACTAAACTAATCTCGCGAATGCTGCGTTATCGCCCTTTCGCTTCTGATCGGCTGCCGAAGCGTCAATATGACTTGAAGATGTGCCGAGAAAGCTCCGAGAGCCGCCCGAAAGGAGTTACAAGGCTGCCCAAACAACGCTCAAGAGCGCTCCAAGAACGGCCCAATAGGGCCCCAAGAGGCGATCGTAGGTGTTCCTGCTTGGCGACGCAAACAGTGCACCCGCTTAACAAGTTTATCAGAACAACAAGCATGCATTACACTTGTCTCCAGGATCTAGGCTCTTCGGGAGCCCCCTTGGGAAGTTGGTGGCCCAAGAGCGTGCCAAGGTGGGCCCCATATGTTTCGAGCTGCGACCCAACATGGCCCGATATACGAAAGTAGCTCAATGTTGCGTCCAAGATGCCTCCTCGAGGCCTTGTGGTGGCCCTAAGATGGTGTCTGGTTGCCACGGGGACTTTAGGGGAATCCCCCGAAAAACCCAAACCGCTCCCAAACTGAAAGACAACAAAATATTGCAACGCTCTCGCACTTGCGTTTCCGATTCGCTCCCGAAGCCTCAAGACGGCCCCAAAGTGGCTCCAAGATGGCCCAACAACATGCAAATCAGGCCCCAAACGGCTCCAATCCGGTCCCGAGGGCGCCCCAAGGGGGACCCAAGTGACGATTTGTTTGGGGCTCCAAACGGGGCAGCGCTAACGAAGAGCTCCCCCGCTCGTCGGTCGATGCCCTCCTCAGCGACTGCCGCGACATTTCCCCTGCGACTCCCAAAAGGGCCCCAAAAAAAGCCCCAAGAAGATTTCACTGGCACCACAAATGACTCCAAGAAGGTCCCGAAATGCGTCCAAGATGCCTCGAGGAGGCTCCCTGAGCGAACGGCACGCGTCCGCAACAGCCGTGATCGTTGAACCGCCGTTGCAGTCGTCGCCGCAATCACGTTCCCCCTCCCCGATCCTCCCCCGCGTCTTCCTCCTCGTCCGCCTCATCATCCCCCTCCTCCTCCTCCCAAGAACGGGGTCGTGACAAGGTCGTGCCCGTGCGCGTGCGTTGCATTTTTGTCACAGCACATTTGCAAGATAAGTATCGTGACAAGTTCGTTCCCGTATGCGTGTGTAGCACAGCAATCATAGCACACAGGCAAGAGAGGTTGCGTGACAATTTCGCGCCCGTCACTGCCTGCACCCATAGCATATGCATATACATCCTCGTTCCGTTACCCACCCAAACATTTGCAGCATTCTCCGCGTGCCCTAACCTACCACAAGGTAACGAACCATCTACGGTTTATTCCTGGACCTTGCAAGGCTGATCCTCGCATTCCGCGTCGCGGCGTGTCCTCTCGGTCCCGATGCATGCCGATGCACTCCCCTGGCCAGGGCAACTCTGCCCGACATCGTTTCTGGATGGGTGGATCTGATACGCACGAGACATCAGCAATCAAGCCCAATGCGTTTCCAACTCGCCTCCACCATGCGTGTTATAAAATGCATGAACGCCCAAGTACGGTTCCGACTGCCAGCTGGCCCGGCCAATTATACCAAACGAAGACGGAACCCACTAAGTTGCCGAAGTCGTACAAATGACGTTTACGTTCTCGCCCTTTCGAACCAGATGGGCCGCTGGAGCTCGCGCCGGCGCCGACATTACCCACTGCGGCCCCGACAGGAACCAGTGAAAACTCAAATATTGCCCGACAAGTTCCCAAAAGGGCCTCACGATGGTTTCAAAAAGGCGGTTGTTCGGGCTCACGCGGGGGAGGCTTAATTGACGCGACATGTTGTTCCATCGGCGTCCTGCAAGGCTGCCCGAAAACGCCCCCCGCGTCCGCCCAAGGCGTCGAGGAGAACCCACAGGAGGATTCCAAACGATCACCAATCGAGGCGCGCGAAAGCTCCAATATGACTCTCTGAAGCCCAAAAGAGTCTCCGACATGTCAGTCCTCACTATTGGCGTCCGCTCTGTTCCACTGTACGTTTACAAATGTACCCCCTTTCTCCCGACAGCTCGGCTGGGAATCGTGCGCGGATGGGAGGGGGGGGGGGGGGGGGCAAACGAAACGTCGAGAATTCTGGCCTGAACGCGCCCCGCATAAGGCCAGATCATTTGAAAAGCGATTGGAAAAACGAATGGAATGGAGTGGATAGCGGTCCCTTCGGCAGGAAATGCTCGGCGAATTGCATGCGAAACCCCTGCCTCCGTTATCTCCTATTCATATAGGATCCGCTCCCCCTCTTCCTCCCCACTCCCACCCTCCGACTGTTTTCCCCCTCCTCACCCCCTCTCCCTCCTTTTCCTGCCCGTTGCCTCTTCCCCCTCCTGCCCCCCACTCCCAGGGATTACCCTGCATCTAGACGGGAGGGGGGAGGGGGGGGGGAAATGCGAGGAGGGGGAGAAGGAGTGACGCTGAAGCGGTGCTGCGCCACAGGCGCCATGGCGCGCGGGACATGGCGCCCGCGGCCTGGCGCCAAAAGCACGCGCGGCGCGATGCACAAACGCTCGCGCCAAACACGGGGGCACGACAAGTGACGCGCGGCACGGCAGGGCACGCAGGGCACATCGCGCACGGCACGCCGCGCGCGGCGCGTGCCATGGGCACGGCCCGCGCGATCGCTGCGCGCGCGGAGCAGCGCGCAGCACAACGCGCGCAGCGCGCGCGCGCGTTCAGAGACACGCAGCACGCGCACGGCGCGCTGCGCGCAACAAATAATGATTTGGCGCAGCATGCAGGGCCCGCAAGACAACCAGCGTGGCCGACGTCGTTCACGACGGGGGAGGCACGATCCGTGATAAATAATAAGAAGCCTTGCCGAAAAGATGGCGCGCTCCCGCGAGACCTCCCCTGATACTGAAACGAAGGGCGGTTGAGACCGCTGGAAAGGGATTTCGAGTGTCCCTGGTGGATTGCGAAGTTGCCGGCAACGCGCAACGCCCCCCACGGCAAGCCCCCTTGCAGGGAAGGCGCGACGCAATTGACCGCCGCGGCGTGGGGATTGCGCGGCCTCCCTGTAGCGGGAAGCGCGGCGACGCCTCCTCTGCTGGAGCTCCAATGCAAAAGGGCCGACGCAGAGCGGTAGTGGACGACGCCACTCGGGAGATGATAAAAAGGATGGAGAAGTGGGATCACGAGTCTTCCACAACGGAGCCTTCTCGATGCGCGGGGGCGCTCGAACCCTAGATGCGCGCGCAGAGGAACGCCTGACACACGCCCAAAGCATACGCGGGCTTCCGAATTCTGAAAAGCTGCGCGCAAGTGGCCGCTGCGCGCCCTCGCGGACGTCCTATCCGCTTCGCGGGGATGAATGTTGTAAAGTTAGTAATCATATCATGGAGCAGGGCCCGCATGCCTCCCCACCACCCATTTCGGCACACCCCTCATACGCTTCGTGGCCCCATAGGGAGCTCCACCGAAGGCCCCAGCGGCCGCGCTCACATGCGTCCCCGCCACCCATCCCGGCACGCCCCTCACAACAACAGGTTTCGTGGCCCCATAGGGAGCTGCACCGAAGGCCCCAGTGGCACCGCCCGCATGCGTCACCACCCGCACCCAATTCGGCACACCCCTCACACGTTTCGTGGCCCCATAGGGAGCTGCACCGAAGGCCCCAGTGGCGGCGCTCACATGCGTCCCCGCCACACATCCCAGTACACCCCTCACGCGCTTTGTGGCCCCATAGGGAGCTTCACCGAAGGCCCCAGTAGCGGCGCTTACATGCGTCTCCGCCACCCATCCCAGCACCCCCCCCGCAGCAGCATCATGCTTCGGGGACCCATAGGTAGCTCCACTGGAGGCACCAGTCGCGGCCCTCACATGCGCTTCCGCCACCCATGTCGGCACGCCCCGCGAGTGTTTCATGTCCCCATAAGGAGCTTCGCCGAATGCCCCAGTGGCACCCATCTCGACACACCCCTCACACGTTCCGTAGTCCTATGGGGAGTTCCACTGAAGATTAAACCCGCAGCTGCGGTACTGACAACTGCATATGGTTGGATTCTTCGCCAGGCTAATTATTACTTTTTTGGTATCGTCACAATTTGTTTCATCATTTTCTACGAATTATTATTATTTTCAATATTTTCATTTTTTGTTTAAAAAAGGTTCACCATTTTCACTATTGAGTTCACTATTTTTCACTATTTGTCAGCATTTGTTTACCATTTTGTACGATTTGTTTACTATTTTCAATATTTTTTATAATTATTTATTCAATGCTATATGTTGATATGATTGTATAGAAAACAATAGGAGGATATAGTGTTCTATAGTGTTCGCGTTCATCAAAGCACTTCCCATATTTTCCTGAAAACGGCCCCCCCCTCCCTCCCCAGCCTTCCGTTCCCGACGACCCTGGGGCCCGAAGACGGCCCCCGGGAGGCGGGAACAGGCAGAAAACCTTCCCGGACCCAGAACCTCGAACCGAGTGTTACCAGAAGCGCCCCTGGCCCAAGGTGCCCCCAGGATTTCCAGTGAGGCCCCCTCGGCCTCCAGAGCACCCCCCACGAGGCCCGGGGCTCCAGGATTGAGCGAAAAGCAGGGGGGCACCTTGGGCCAGTGGCACCCTTCGCAACCCCCGATGCGGAACCGGTGCTGGGCCACCTCAGACTAGCCAGACGGCTCCAACCCCCTGGCTCCTCGCCCTCGACCAGCTGCCCCGTGGGGTTGCACGGGTTGGACATCAGCAGCACCGAGAGGCCACGGCCTGTCGGTCGAGGAGGGGGGGTCGCTGGGATCTTTGGGGTAAGCCTTGGAGGCGCCCATAATGGGGGTGGCGCGAAGGGGGTCGGCGTACGACAGAGCGGAGGGGCTTCCAAGATGGCAGGGCGGGTTCTTAGGAGCCCGTACGGGATCTAAGCAGGCTTCTTAGAAACTTCTGGGCCCATCAGTGAAAACCCATACCTTCCAAGAAGCCCCTCCGCCTTTTCGATGCAACCTTCATCGCGGCACCCCCTTGTGGGCATCGGACATCGGACATCAGACATTGGCCTGCATCATGCGCCACGTGGGATCCGCAGGGTGGGGCCGAGACGCCAAGCAATCGCACGCAAAACGTGAACCAACTGCTGCCACAATGAGGTGACCATGGTGACCTCTTGTGGACCCCGCCGAACAAAGAGTGGACAAAAACCCGGATTCACAACTCGACTTCGGCTGCACCCTGTGTTGACATTGTCGGTGCATCCTGGGGTTGGGGTCAGAGGAGAAGGCTGGAGCCCCAGTGCGGCTACAAACGTGCGGTGGCCCCCGAAAATCCCCGAAGGGGCCTCGCTGTCCGTCCCTGCACCGCGCTTTGGCACCCCAGAGGTCCCAATCGCCCGACGACGTCCTCGGACCAAGACCGAAGTCCCAAGACCCGGGGGCCACCCGGAACCATCACTGACTCACCACACGGCGTTGTCACCGTACCGCCAGGGGGGGCCCCCGACTGACTGGGCATCAGACTCGCGCTGGGCTCGCTCCCCAGTCAGACTCGGCATCAGACTCGCCTTGGGCTGCACACGCCCTCGCACACCAAGGCGCCCTCCACTCTGGGACAGGTCGGCGGCGCCGAGATGGGGCCTTGAGGGCCGGGGCCCCAAGGACGGGCGGCATCATGGAGTGGAGGCACGAGCTCGGGATCCCTCTCCTGCGCCGATGCGGGGACGGCAAGCGAAGCGACCACAACGGCATCAAGGACACCCCCTGGGGGATGTCCTCGTCATGTCAACAGTCGTCTGAGCACAGAAGCCACCGTTGTGCTTGCTTTGAGGAAAGAGAAACGCCATAAAGATAAACTGTTGGCACTCCGCGCGGATTTCGTGGATCCGCGCCAGGCCACCAGCGCGGATCCAAAAAGTCCGCACGGAGCACTAACAGTTTATGTTTACAGCGTTTCTCCTTCTTTGGAGGTGAAACAGAGATGCTCAAAAAATTACTCAACAATCATCAAAATAGCCTGGCGAAGGACCCGATCATCGTCAGTTCTGAATGCCGCAATGGTGAATACCGCCTCTGGTGGAGCTGCCTAGGGGACTACGAAACGTGCAACGTGCACGCCGAATTGGAACATGTGAGGGGTGTGCCGAATCGGGTGCGGGTACGCCATGTGGACCCTGCCGCTGGGGCCTTCGGTAGAGCTCCCTATGGGGCCACGAGAGGTGTGAGGGGTGCGCCAGATCGGGCGCGGGTACGCCATGTGGACCCTGCCGCTGGGGCCTGCGGTGGAGCTCCCTATGGGGCCACGAGACGTGTGAGGGGTGCGCCGGAGTGGGACCCTGCAGCCGGGGCTTTCTGTGGAGCTCCCTATGGGGTCAAGAGACGTATAAGGGGTGCGCCGAATCGGGTGCGGGCACACCATGTGGACCCTGCCGCTGGGGCCTTCGTTGGAACTCCCTCCCCTTGCTGTGTACATAGATGTATACATATACATATGTATGCACATCGTTCGATGTAATTAGGTTTGTATGTATGCATGCATATACGTATACTTCCATGTTTGTGCGTGTGCGTGTATGCACGTAGGTATGTATGCATGCAGATATGCGTGTATGCGTGTATGGATCTACAAACGTATACCAATTCGCCGGCCCAACGGGCCAGAGGCGTGCCAAGATCTCCGGAAACAAGAGCGCGCGCGAGGCGGCCCCTGGGGGCCCCGACGCGAAGTACCCTGCCAAAGTCCCGGCAAGTGCCTACCAGAGATGCCGGAGGCCCCCCTCGACGCTCTCCGGGGAGCCCTAAGAGGAGCCAAGAAGTCCCCAAGACGCCCCCAAGATAAGACTTGAGGGCTCCGAGATGCCACAAGATCGTTCGAAGACGCCCACCCTGGCCTCCAGACGCCCCCAAAGGTTTCCAAAAGCACTCCCAAGAGGGCCTCAAGAAGCAAAATTAATTGATTTGCCTTCGGCTTTGGATACATTTCTGGGGTTCTCCTTTTCGGCTTCCCGACGCTCCAAGATGGCCCTCGAGGCTCCCAAGATCGCCTCACGAGGGTCCAAGAGGACCCCAAGACAGCCCCAAGACGGCGCAAGATGGTCCCAAGACAGCCCAAGAGGCGCCCAATACGGCCCAAGAGAGCCCCAAAACGGCCCCAAGAGGGGCCCAAGAAGGTGTCCAGGAACCGAACAGTCCAGCCTTCAGCCCCAAGAGGCCCCCAGGAGGCCCCAAGAGGCCCTAAGGGGCCCCCAAGAAGCACCCCAAGAAGCCCCAAGAGGCCCCCAAGAGGCCCCAAAAGGCCTCAACATGGCCCCCAAGAGGCTTCAAAACTGCCTCCCAAAGGCCCCTGAAAAGCCAACCACGAAAACCCAACCAACATCCGTGAGGTCTCGGACCCGCCACCCACCGCCTCCGAAAAATGGCAGGCGCCCAACCGCACCGCATTGACAACAACACCCCGACAAACGACAGCGACGAGGCAATATGGGCCGGCGGAATGAGCGAAGCGATCAGATTATATGCCGGAAACCCAGCACCAGGGAACAAAAAGGCCTCAGAGACAACCCCCGAGGATCGCGTGGACGGCGCCAAGGGGCAATCCTTCTGCGTTTTCCGAAGGTTTCGGGGGTTTTCTGCTCCCGCCACTTCGGGCCTACAACGGCCCATGATGGCCCTGGGGGCTTCCCATATCGCCCTGCACGGTCCAGAAGGGTCCCAGGAGGGCCCCCAGACGGCCCAAGAAGGCCCGTAGACGGCCCAAGAAGGCCCCAAGACGGCCCAAGAGAGCTGCAAGTGACCCCCAAGTCAGCCCCAACCAGGCCCCAGATCCCGCCCGAGCGGGCCCAAAGCACCTCCGAAACGGCCGGAGACCCCCAACATGGCTTCAAGACGCCCGAAGAAGGGCCCCAGATGCCGCCGAAGAGGGCCCAAAGCGACCTCCGAGACGGCCCGAGACCCCCAAGATGGCCCCAAGACGCCTGAAGAAGTCCTGGACACGGTCTCAGAGGGCCTCAGCCACGGCCTCCGAATCCCAGGACTTTTCGCCGATTCTAATTCCACCTTCCCATCGACCTCTCCTCCCTTCTGGAAACTTCGACACGCCTCAGAAAGCATTGGGTTTTCGCTAATCGGGCCCAGCCTTGGCGCGATTAGCGCTGAGACTACGATGGCTGGCTTTGCGTGTTACATACCATGATCTTATAATAATGCAGGGGTTTATGCCAAGTTTATGTCAACTCAGGAATGCCACAAAAAGCGTCCTCCGCAACGCATAACTTCGAAAGGATCCCAACATGTTCATTGCGCACGACAGTAGGCATGCACGAGTATCACCGTTGTTCTTCGCTCACCTCGACGAGATTATCCCGTGCGCGCTAAGATCTCGTCGGCATTTTCTCACGTGCGA
This sequence comes from Prorocentrum cordatum, assembly GCA_963575745.1. NCBI lineage: Eukaryota > Dinophyceae > Prorocentrales > Prorocentraceae > Prorocentrum > Prorocentrum cordatum. The sequence goes on along the minus strand of CAUYUJ010010424.1, from coordinate 165,813 downwards.
AAGGATCTCGACCATGCGTTCGCTGGCACGCGGGGATCTCGACATCGATTGTCTGGCAGTCCCGCCAGCCCTTTCGGCAACAGACGGTCGAACGTCTAACGACGTCTTGCTTCCCCCCCCCCTCCCTTTTTTTTGTCGGGGGGGGGGGGGGTCGCAAGGTGTCAGGGGGTCCGTTTTCGCCCAAGATGGCTCCAAGAGGGCCTCCGAAGCTTCAAGATGGCCTCCAAGATGGCTCAAGGTAACGCAAGATAGCTAGATAGCTCAATATAACCTACGTCATGCCTCCAAGAGGCCCCAAGATGGCCACATGACTGTTTCAAGTGCTCTCGGAGACCCCTCAGGACCCCTCCAATATCCAAGAGGCCAAAATCTTCCAAAAACCGAAGGAACAATTATGATCCTCTTCCGACGCGCGTTTGAGGCGTCCAGATGGCCCCAAGATGGCCCAAGAATGCCCCAAGAGGAGCCCAAGAGGCCCTTAAGACCTCAAGACGGCCCCAAGACCCAAGACCTAAGAGCGCCGAAGAGCGCCCGAAGGCCCCAAGAGGCGGTGTTGATGGCCACACGGGGGGGGGGCGCAGATATGGGATATGGGAACAACATTTTTTGTTCGATGACCTCCCAGATGACCTCCAAGATGGCCCCAAGGTGCCTTCCATGGCCCCCAAGAGGGCCCCAAGAGAGCCACAATAATGCCCAAAGAGACCCCCCCCCCCAAGAGCGCCAAGAGGACCCCAAGACCCTCCAAAAGAGCTCCCCCACTTTGGTCCACTATACACTATATCTGTCCCTTCTTGCCAGTTTCCGTCAGCTCTCATGGGCAGTGCTTCTGATTGGGCTGGCGGCTGGCGGGGTTCCGCGGTTACGCGAAGGGGTGTGCCGAAATTCGTGCGGGGCCGCTACGCGGACGCTGCCATCGTCGTCGTCGCCGTCGTCGTCGCGTCGACGTCGTCGTCGTCGTCTTCGCTCCCTTGCGCTGCTTCAGGCGCCAAGGGGTCCCTCCAGGGGGCCGAAGACGACGACGACGACGACGGCAACGAAGGCGACGACGATGACGATGGCGACGGCGGCGGCGGCGGATCTCCTCCGTCCTCAACCCTCAACCCCGAGCTTCCTGTATGCTGTATGTATGTATGTATGTAGGTAGGTAGGTAGTATATAGGTGTGTAGGTATGTAGGTATGTAGGTATGTAGGTATGCAGGTATGTATACATGTATGCATACATGTATGTACATTTGTATGTATGTATGTATGCATGCATGCATGTATGTATGTATGGATGTATGGTATGTATGGGTGTAGGTATGTATGTTTGCATGCATGTGTGTATGTATGTGTGTATCTATGTGTGTATGTACGTATGCATGTATGCATGTATGCATGCATGCATGTATGTGTGTATGTATGGTTGTGTGTATGTATGTATGTATGTGTGCATGTATGTATGTATGTATGTATGTATGTATGTATGTATGTGTGTATGGTTGTGTGTATGGTTGTATGTATGTGTGGATGTGTCCATGCATGCATGCATGCATTCATGTATGTGTGTATGTATGTATGTATGTATGTAGGTATGTATGTAGATGTATGTATGTATGTATGTATGTATGTATGTATGTATGTATGTGTGTGTGTATGTATGTATGTATGTATGTATGTATGTATGTATGTATGTGTGTATAGCGTATAGCGTATTGCGCTCTCTCCCCACCTCCTACCTCCTACCTCCTACCTCCTACCTCCCTCCCTGCCTCCCTCCCTCCCCCCTCCCTCCCTCCCTCCTTTGTTATCTGCTCGTGCACGGCATGGAAACACAGGTACACAAATGAGTACGCGTGGGGCCGCGTGCCAAGGCCTCTCGCATCGAGCGCGCGATTGAGGAGCTGGCCACTATGCACGGCGGCGTTCAGCGCTGCTACCTCGGCCATTCTGCAATCGCGGTCGGGCCAGCTGCCGAGGACGATCATTGTCCGCCAGCGGCGGCAGTGCCCGGGCATGTACTCAGGGAGACAGGCGTCTCCGCGATAGCACCGCCCACCTCTCCACCTCCAGGACGGGTCCGATGTGCTGCCGATGTACGCCGCGCCGTCGCCGACCTCTGCAGCGCCCCGCAGGCCCGACGCCACTCGCTCCAGCAACGTTTCCGCCGAGACGTCCAGGCACGGCCTCAACACGATCGCGGAGTCGTCCGTGACCCCGCCCAGCACCATCTCGGCCTCCTCCCGCGCGATGTCCCATCGCACGGACCTCCGAGGCGGTCGCGGGCACCACCCCTGGCCCCCGCGCCCGGCACGCCCAGGCGCTCTGGACCGCGTCAGCGGCAGCAGCTGCAGCGGCTGGATGCCCGCAGACGCAGCCGTCGCACTGGCCGTCGCAGCCCTCGCAGCGGTCGCAGTGGCTGTCGCCGCCGTCGCACTGGCCGTCGTAAGCGTCGCACTGGCCGTCGCACTGTCCGTCGCACTGTCGCACTGTCCGCACAGTCGCACTGGCCGTCGCACTGTCGCACTGTCTGCACTGGCCGTCGCACTGTAGCACTGGCCGTCGCACTGGCCGTCGCACTGGCCGTCGCACTGTCGCACTGCCCGCGCTGTCCGCACTGTCGCAATGGCCGTCGCACTGTTGCACTGGCCGTCGCACTGTCGCACTGGCCGTCGCACTGTCGCAGCCGTCGCACTGTCCGCACTGGCCGTCGCACTGGCCGCACTTTCCGCACAGGCCGTCGCACTGTCCGCACTGGCCGTCGCACTGGACGCACAAGCCGCTGCACTGTCCGCGCTGGCCGTCGCACTGGCCGTCGCGGCGGTTGCAGCCGTCGCACTGGCCGTGGCGACAGGCGTCGTACTGGCCGTCGCAGCAGTCGCACTGTCCGCACTGGCCGTTGCACTGTCCGCGCTGGCCACCGCAGCTATCGCACTGGCCGCACTGGCCGTCGCACTGGCCGCTGCACTGGCGCGCGTCGCACTGTCGGCATTGGCCGTCGCAGCACTGGCCGTCCGCTGGCGCGCCCGGCGACGCGCCCCGCTCCTCGCGGAGTCGTCGTCGCTCTCGCTGTCGCCCCACATGAGCGCCGCCAGGCGGCGGTACAGCTGACGGCCCCCTGGGCACTCGCCCTCAAAAGCCCACAGGCGCGCTGCCAGCCGATCCGCCCGCTGCCAGCTCTGCTCGCCCGAGCCGCCCAGCATCACTGGGCGCGGAGGGCATGCAGGGGGCGCGCGGGGCCATCCGCCATCCGCCATCCGTGACATCCGCGCCTGCCCGACGAACCGATCGCACGGTTGAGCCAAAATGGCTACGGATTAACGGCGTAAGCCGTAAGCCGTAAGCATGCGCATCTCGCGGGCGCCAGGGTGAGGATGCCAGACCCTCGCGCCTTAAGGTGCTCATGTCAGGTCGTTTCGGCGACCGACCTTACAGCGTTCAAGTCAGGATGCCAGGGTGCAAGAGTGAGCCCGCGAGCGTTCTTGCAGCTGTCTTGGAGGCCCCTGAGCGCTCTGGGAGCCGTCCTGGAGGACTCTGGGCTCTGGGCTCTGGGGCACCTCGTGGGGCCGTCACGGGGCCGTGTCGGGGAGCCTCTGGAGCCCGGAGCTTGTGGGCATAAGACGGCATCTTTTCGAATAGGCGAGGTTTTTGCGAGGTTTTGCTGGTTCTTTCCTCAGGCCTCAGGGGGCCCTCGAGGTAGCAGGTAGCCGGTAGCCTCTGAGAACGAATTCTGGACCTCGTGGAATTTTTGGGGGGGCGTCGTGGGTCGTGGGGGCGTGTCGATGCTCTTGGGCCGTTTGGGGCCGTTGTAAATCGTAAATCGTGAACTCGTAAACTCGTAAACCGTAAACCGTAAACCGTAAACCGTCGGCTGACAAGGCCTGGGCCTTCCTCCCGAAGGAGGGCCAGGAACGGAGGGGGAGGAGGAGGGAGAGGAGGAAAGAGAAGGGAGACAGCGAGGCAGGAGGAGTACAAACCCCCAGCCCCCAGCCCCGGATGGCCGCCCAGATGGCCCAATATCCCCAAAGACGGACCCCGAACCCCAGACACCCGATGCACCCCGAGACCCAAGACGCTCCCATAACGGCCCAAAGACGCTCCCAGAGGCCCCTAGGTCCTAGGTAACGGCTAAAGGCTAAAGGCTAAAGGCTAAAGGCTGAAGGCCCGAACAGGCTCCCAGGGTAACCAGGTAACCCCGAGAAGCCAACATTGCGACAACAGAATCCACAAGCAATGCGCTCGTAGCTCGTAGCTCGTAGCACGTAGCACGTAGCAGCTTCGCACCTCGCCTTCACTTTTCACAGCCGATGGGCCTCCGAAGTGGACGGCATCCCGCGCCACACAACCTACAGAGCCGCACGAAGAGCTCGTGAGGCCCCCCGGACAGCTCCAAGAGCCCTCGGAATGTTCTCGAGAGCGCCCAGAGCCTAGACCCTAGACCCTAGACCCCTAGACCCTAGACTCTAGACATCGCATGCCTGTGCGACTCAGGGCGTGTCACTGTCGTCATCTATGACAATCACGACACCGTCGGTGGGCTTATTCTTGTTAGTCTTGCTCTTGTTCTTGTCGCGTAACTTTGGGAGCCACACCCCTGTCTGCCCATATCTCGGTGCCTGTTTGTTCACCCTCTTTTTTTTGATGGTGATCGGTGCGTCCGGCGCGTTGAAAAGGTCGGCGGGCCTCATAGAGTTGAGGTCCTCCGAGCTCATTCCATCAATCCTACTCCTCCTCCTCCTCCTCTTCCTCCTCCTCCTCCTCTACTCTCTACTCTCTAGTCTCTACTCTCTACTCTCTACTCTCTACTCTCTACTCTCTACTCCTCCTCCTCCTCCGCCTCCTCCGCCTCCTCCTGTCCCATATCTCATATCTGTCATGCGCCTGCCCGCCTGCCCCAGTCCCCAGTCCCGCGTCCTGGGCCGGGGCCCGTGACTTCGGGAGCGGCGTCTTGGGAGTCGTTTGCTCGAGATTCGGGCCGAAGAACCACCACGGCTCAGGGGCTTCAAACAAATCGAACTTTGGCGCGACGTCGTCGCCCATCCCCGCTGACGACGAGCACCCTGTTCAAATCGCGAGCTCGCCCCAGCTCGCCTGCCTAAAGCCTAAAGGCTTCGATCCGAAAAGGCAGGCAGGGTGGCAGAGAAATCAAGAAACGGATCGATACTTCAACGCACCCCTCTTCTCCCCTGTTCTTGGGTTCTTGGGTCCAACCCCCCTCCCCCCTCCTCCTCCTGGGCCTTCTGCTCCTGTTGCTCCTTATCCGAATCCCTTTATCCGAGTCCTCATCTTGTCTTACGTCTTACGTTACTAGGTACTAGGTACTAGGTACTAGACACTAGACACTAGACACTAGACACTAGACACTAGACACTAGACACTGGACACTAGACACTAGACTCTAGACACTAAACACCAAACACTAGACACTAGACACTAGACACTAGACACTAGACACTAGACACTAGACACTAGACACTAGACACTAGACACTAGCCACTAGCCACTAGCCATTAGCCACTATCCACTATCCACTATCCACTATCCCCGACCCCCCCCGCCCTATGACCTATGAGGATTTCGGTTTCTATTTCAGCCGTGGATCCCCATCTCGACTATCGACTGACTATCGCCTGAGGAGGTCCCGGCAACGAACTCTCAGAGAGTCTCAACACCTGCAACGCGCAGCGCCTCATCCCGATTCAAGGCATCGATGGGGAGGATGGGGGGGATCAGGAGGAGGAGAAGGAGGAGGAGGAGGAGGAAGAGGAGGGCGACCACCACCAGGGCGGACATGGGACATGGGGATGGGGGATGGGGGAAGGGTGGGAGGAGGAAGAGGAGGATGAGGAGGAGGAGGACATGGAGGAGGAGAAGGAGGAGGAGGACAGGGAGGAGGAGGAGGGGGGCAGAGTAGGGAGTAGGACTAGGGACTAGGGACTAGGGACTAGGGACTAAGGAATAGGAAATGGGAGGAAGAGACAGGGGAGGAGGAGGGGAAATAGAAGGGCGAGGAGGAGGAGGAGGGGGAGGGCCCTTCTCAAACCGCATTGCGGTACTCCCCCCGGTGGGAATCTAGAGTCTAGAGTCTCTTGCGCCCGCTACTACAAGATACAACAAACGAAGTATTTTCTCTTACATCGTGCCTCGTGGTACTCGCGTACTCTGACAGTGACGCGCTCGAGCCCTGCACACAATGCAAGCTGCACGGGCCGACGGCGTAAAAAAGTCCGCCACGTCCTCGAGGAGCGCCGAGCGCTGAGCGTCGAAGACTAGGGACTAGGGACTAGGGACCTAGGGCCTAGGGCCTAGGGCCTAGGGCCCAGGGCCTAGGGCCCAGGGCCTAGGGCCTGATACCGTAGGGCCGTTGGGCGTGGGGCGTGGGGCCCGCTAGCCGCAAGCAAAGCGACGAGCGTCGAGGGCAACTCGGAAGCTTTTCGGAGGTGCTCTAAGGTCCGGCGGAGAGACGCAGAGCCGCAGAGGTTGCATGACGTGTGTATCTTGTATCTTCCTCTCCTTCTCCTCCTCCTGCTGTTCCTCCTCCTCCTGCTGTTCCTCCTCCTCCTCCTCCTCCTCCTCCTACTCCTCCTCCCCCTCCCAAAACTTCATCCTAAGTCCTCCTCTCTCCCGCCACCTTCTGAATCCTGCAGCCTTCCCGCTCCCTCCCCCTTCTCCCTCCCCCCCACCCTGGGCAATTCCCCCTCGCCACCTTCTGCTAGCCTGCCTCCAGCCCGCTAGCCGCTAGCCCGCTAGCTGGCCGAAACCCTTCTCACGTCACTGCACCGAAAACCTTGCCTTGGGCCCTAGGCCCTAGGCCATAGGCTCCCGGGCCCTAGGCCCTAGGCCCTAGGCCCCCTGGCCAGACTTGGACGCAACCTGCATCGCCTCGAACAGCCTGGCGTGCAGCAGCGTGTGAGGGGATTCCACCTTGAGGAGCTCTCTCTTCTGCTTGATCAACATGTCTCTGGTTTCCGGGGACTCTGGGCCGTGATCCTTCATCTTCTGGATGATCATAGCTTCGGCGATGGTGCTGCGGCCCTGCTTGATCAAACTGCCAAGCGCGTCGGTAAAGGCCTCGAGGTCCTTCAGGAAGGTGGCGTGCTTATCTGGCTTGAGCATATTGCCGTATTTTGTGTACGCTTTCTTGAGCTGCGCGTGCGACCCGGAGAGCTCCTTCCACTCAGACATAGCTGCATTGCCGTCTTCCGCCAGCAAGTTGTCTGGCTGAGAGGCGTGCTGGATGATATCTTGCAAGCTGGCGTTACTGTCTAAGCCGTTCTTCCAATCGCCACCTCCCGAGATGCCACGCGCTATCTGGTTGAAGGTGTCCATCTTGGGCTTAGAACCAGTCTGGAGAAATTGGAGATACTCAGTGATGGCAGCGTCCTTCAGCTGCCAACCAAAACGCAAGACCTTTCGCACAATGTCGTCGAGCTTGTTGCCCTGGCCCTCCTCGTCGAGATCGGCGGGGAGTTGCTTGTCCAATAGGCGACTCAACGCGTCGAATGTGGCTCCCTTCTTCTTGTTGAAATCATGGTCGAGGCACTCCCCAGGTTTCTTGCTCTCGGACAAGGCCAGGAAACTGACGCCGGCTGTGTGGACCTCGGAAGCGCGGCGGAGCAACTTCAAGGAGCCCACCGTCGGGAAATCGCTCGGGACCTTGTCCTCGGGCAGGCTCTGGAGCAGTCCGGCCAAACAGTCGCACCAAGCATCTTGGGGCGCCTTCCACTCATGATCAAGATGTTCTCTCGATTCGGCACTCGTCGTGATGTCAGTGATCGACTTGTCGAGGAACTCCTGCACCTGGTTGACCTGCGACTCCTCGGTGAACTTCAAGCCTTTCATCGCAATCACAGAATCCATGATGGCCGTCTTCTTAGCTTTCTCGTCGCCATCCTCGCGCTGAATCGTCATCATCACGGCGTACTTCTTCGAAGCCTTCTCGGACTCCTGCTGCATGACTGCAAGCCCAGCAAGTATTTTCGTCAAGTCGTCCTTGAGTGCACATGGAGGCAAATTGCTGAGTGAGTTTTTGATGACGGGCCAGAAGTCGTGCAACAAAGCGACTTTGTCTGACTCGTCCGCGCCCTTGATCCGCTCCGACTTCTGCTCGGTGACCTTCACAATCGTGCGCTCCAGGGACGTTGTCGCACCAGGCCTCAGGTTGACCAGCAACGAGGGGATCGCTTTCAAAGCGTTCTCCAGGCTGCCTGGGATGTCCGCCCTCAAGTTCTCCTCGTGCTTCCTGATTTCTGTCGAGCCGTCGGCCTGCGTGAACGAGAAGTCTTGCCAAGTAGCATACAATCCTTTCCAAACGTTCTTGTCGCTGCACAGCGCCGCCTTCAAGGTGTGAAGGCTCTTCTCCAGGTCGAGGGGCTCCGGCAAAGTCATGGCCCCTTCGATGTTATCCGACGTGGCGCCGTAAGCACCAGGCGTAGGGTCCGCCAGCCCACCCATGCCACGGACGATACCAATGAGCTCTTCGAGATCGAGCGGATGATCATCGTATTGCCTCAAGCCATCGAGGACGCACTTCAGCGCGGAGCACACATCCTCATTTCCACCATCCGGCTTCATGTTGATGACGACTGGAAGGAGGATGCGGTCGACGATGGCATCGGCAACGAATGGGTTCAACTTCTCGGGATCGACCTCGGAAACCAGCTGGTGCAGGACAACTACCTCGCTACTGATCGGAACGGGCTCCTCGTCACCCACCGTCAACGCTCGCTCGAGCCGGGCCCAGTCCTTGGTCGAGTACGCGGCGCTCATCTCGAACTTCCACAGCTCCTGGATGCACTGATAAGGGATTTCCTTGAGGGCTGGGGCGATGGTGTTCCAGTGCTTCTTCAGCTGCTGCGCTTCCAGCCACGGGATGCGATCCTGATGGAAGCAGGATGTGTGGCCGTGTGGCCGCGTGGCCCCGAGAGCGCCCTTGGGCCCCCTTGGGCCTTGGGCCTTGGGCCCTGAGAGGGCCACGAGGAGACGTGAACCCAGCGCGACCCCGATGGGGTCTAGTGTCTAGTGTCTAGTGTCTAGTGTCTAGTGTCTAGTCTATCTGTCTATCTTAGGTCTTAGGTCTTAGGGCTTAGGACCTAGGGCCTTAGGGGGACGCGTCCTACTGTCCTACTGCCTACTGCCCCGGCGCATTGTTTCGAATCCCACCAGCCCTTTAGGGCTTTAGGGCGTAGGGCGTAGGTGGCCTGGGGAGTTTCCTTTTTCCAACCTCCTTTCTTTCCCTTCGGGGAGGGGTTTACACTTTACACGTTTACAGTTTACACCTCCCCCCTGCTCCCTCCCGTGGACCTGGGCGGGGGGGGGCCGCGAGCGGTGAGAGGGTGCTGTTTCGACCAAGACGGCGCCAAGACGCCAAGAGCGCCGCGGAGAGCCCGAGATTGCCTCCAAGATGGCTCAAGCTAGCCAGCTAGCCAGATCTAGCCAGATAGCCAACTAGCCAACTAGCCAACTAGCAACTAGCCAACTAGCCAACTAGCCCAAGGCACCTCAAGATGGCTTTCAAGATGCTCCAAAAGGCCCCAAGCCCCAAGACCCCAAGACCGCCCCGAGACAGCCCCAAGCGGCCTCCGAGACCCCCAAGGAAGCCCCAAGGAAGCCAAAATCTTTTAAACACCTAGAGCCTAGAGACCTAGAGCCTAGAGCCTAGAGCCAAGAGAAAATCAATGCTTTCTGCTTTCTCGCCTCTTCGTGTTCGATAACCGTCCGAGGCCTCAAGATGGCTCCAAGGTGGCCCCAAGAGAGGCCCAGAGCCCCAAGACTGCCCCAAGACTGCCCCAAGAGCGCTCCAAGGGCGCTTCAAGAGGGGCCCAGGAAGCAATGTTTGGGGGCTCCCGAGGGGTGAACCCTAATTCCTAATTGCGACTATCTACTATCCACTATCCCCTTCTTTGATCGAGCTTTTCCAGGATGGCTCCAAGAAGGCTTCCAAGGACTCCAAGATGCTCCAAGAGGCTCCCAAGAAGCCCCCAAGAGGCTCCCAAGAGCACCAAGCATGCCAAGGGGGCTTTCCAAGAGCTCCTCCTGCCCTTCCTCCCATCTCCTATCCTCCTATCTCCTATCTCCTATCCCCTATCCCCTATCCCCATATCCCCTATCCGCTATCCTATCTCCTATCCCCTATCTCCTATCCAATCTGACAGGTCCTGGACCTCCTCCCCTTATCCCTTATCCCCCTATCCCCTATCCCCCTATCCCCTATCCCCTATCCCCTATCCCCTATCCCCTATCCCCTATCCTATCTCCTATCTCCTATCTCCCATCTCCTATCTCCTATCCCCTATCCCCTATCCCCTATCCCCTACCCCCTACTAGGAGGAGTCGGCTTGCGGGGGGGGTCGGGCGCGCGGGGGGCGGGCGGAGGCGTCGCCGGCGCCCCGCGCCCCCGGGGGGCTCCATGTTGGATTTCCCAGGCTGCGCCAAGCGCGCGCACGCGTTACTTGCCCGCGCGCCCACATTCGCGCAAGCGCATCCTAAGAAACTATGATTTGGATCGGAACCGGGCGACAGAGGGCATGGTGCGCCTGTCGAGGCTGCTTCTGGGAGCGATTGCTGCTGGCTCGACACGCGCGATATGCATGTGACGACTTTTGGAGGACGGGCGCTGCGCCGTCCAATCCAACGCGGCAATGGCGCGGTCCGGGGCGCGCGGCCGTCGCGGCACACGGCGGTCGACGTGGCCGCATGGGGCGCGCGATCGGCCGCGCGGCATTTGCGGGCCATTCGGCCGACGCTGCCGGGTCGCCCTCAAACAGCCCGCCAGGAATGCGCAAATGCGCAATGCGCCAGCGCGCCGCCAGGATATCGCCCTGAAAAGAACCTGTTCACTCTGAACGCCGACTGCGCGCCTCGCTGAACCAGCGAAGTCGCGCGGCGCGCCCGCGCCGCGCACCCGCCGCAGTGAACTCGCGGGAAAAAGGCCTCTCTGCATGAGTCCTGGCACCGATTCTGGCCTACTTCCCCGTTCTGGCCGATTCTGGTTCCATCGCCGATTCCACCTTTGATTCCGTATTGATTCCGTACTGATTCTTTTGATTCCGCTAGAATCAGGGGTCGCATTTGTGCCGATTCTGTTTTGATTCTGTACTGATTCCGTACTGATTCCTTTGATTCCCCTGTGCCCAGGAGACCATCAGGCCGCGGCCCGAGCTCCCGCCTCGGCGGCATGGTTTTTCCAGGAGCGCGGAAGAGTTTTGAGGGGGAGGGGGGGCGGGGGGGGGGGCGGGGGGACTTTTGGGGCGCATCGGGCGGCCGAGCCACAGATTTCCGGGCCCAGTGCGCGCGCCCAATATGGCAGGCGCGGGCGCGCGCGCGAATTCTCGACCGTCGGCGCATCTGTAAGTTCATGCACCGCCCCGCGCGCGGGAATGGAAACTTGCGTTGCGGTTTCAAATTGAACGCGCGGCCGTCGCAACTGCATAGCATTGCTCAGCGCGCAAAGCGCGCGAGCAGCATGGGGGGCTTTGCGTTCTCGCATTAGAAGTGCGCGGGGCCGAACCGAACGGTCGGCGGCGCCCGCTCCTGCGCCGCGCGCGAGGCCATCGCGTCAGCGCGGGAGGCTACAAGGGCCTGGGCCGTCGCCCTGGGGCGCGGGCACAGCGCGAGGCCTGCGCGGGTCTCTCGCGCCAAACATGCGCAACAAGGTCGGCCCGCCCGCCGGCTGGCGCTCGCGGGCGACGCGACGCCGGCGCCGACTGCGAGGCCGACTGGGCCCGGAGGATTCCTGAGAGCCCCCGGAAGGGGCAGCGGGCCGCGATGGAATCGGCGCGGTCGCTGGCGCCCCCCCCGCGCCCGCCCCCCCCTGCAAGCCGACTCCTCCTACCCCCTACCCCCTACCCCCTACCCCCTACCCTCCTCCTCCTCCTCCTCATCCTCCACCGCCCTCCTCCCCTTCCTCACCCCCCCTCCTCATCGTCATGTTTCCTCCTCCCGAGCTCCGGCATCAGCTCTTTCGCGGCCGTCGCTCTGTCGATGACGGCCTGGAGCTTGGCAGCGAGCGTCGAGTCGTAGCACAGCGTCCTCTCCTTGTTGAAAAGGCTGTTCCGGATGCGGGAGGCCTGGTAGATGTCGCCACCTAGCCCAGTTTTGTTGGTGGCCAAGGGGACGTAGGTACCAGCCAGCATGGCAGGCAAGTTTGAGAGCGCCTGCACGTAAACATCTGCCTTTTGATTCGCTGAACCACCTTTTGAATCAGCGTCAGCCTTAGTCGGGGTGGCGAGCCCAGCCGGTCCGGTCATTGGCGTGGCTGGTGCGGCCGACGGCGACGCTGCCGCTGAAGCTGCTGCGCACCCTGGAGTCCCTGGCGAGCGAACACCCTGAGCACTCTTGCTGGGGTCGAAGACCGGCACGGCGGCGGCGGCGGCGGACTGCCCGATCGTCGCCCCGCGGCCGGCCCTGCCTCGGCCGCCGCTGCGCGACCCGCGCCCGCCGCCGCCGGCACCGCGCCGCTGCCTCTTGCCGGGGGGCTGCATCACCTCGTCGATCTGCACGGCGGTCTCGGCAATAGGCACAGCATCTTCGTCGCTGCCCATATCAGCGTCCACCAGAGCAGTGGCACTGGTCATGCCCATGGCCGCCGCGGCCTCGACCTTAGCTTGCCGCTTCTGCTCAACTTGGCTGGCACTATAGATGTTGACGTTTGGACTGTTGCTCATGATCTTGGCGAACACATCCTTGCCCTGTGATGGCCGAATATGCCACTGCTTGCACAAGTGCTGATCTGTCAAAACGATTTCGTGCACGCTCTCGATGATCACCTCGGCAGGCTTCGTCTCGTCCTCCACCACGAGGCCGCTCTTCGAACAGAACTGGTTGGTCAGCGTGGAGACCTCCATGCCTAGCTCCGTGTGGCTGTAACCCTTCTCCTTCTCGAAGTCCTCTGGAGACACCACTTTGCCGAAGCTGCGGAGCCGGACCGTCGCCTTGACGACGCTCTCCACCGACTCGCGACCCAAAGTGTCGCCGTGCTTGACGTCTCCATCTCGGATAGTCTTCTGATCAACATCGAGTGCCAACTTTCCCGTCGACTTGATTAGCTCGACGAATCTTGGGTCCTTCTTGGATCTTTCCTTGCACTCGTTCCAATCTTCCACGAAATCTCCCTTCTGCCTCCCCACCGCGCACTTGAGGCAGGAGTCGCCAGTCGGGACGCGTCTCTCATTGTGCTTGCCTTTGTTGTAAACCAAATACTGATTCCATTGTACGGGATACCCGTCCACGATAGATGGCGCGTAGCAGCCGCCGCACTCGATGATGGCGTTGCTGGCGCCTGCGGCCGAGGAACCTGGGGTCGCTGGAACTGCTGCCATCGCCGGAAACTGTTAACTGATGGCGGATAGCGTTCACTGAAAGAGTCAGAGTCCTGGATCCTGGACCTGAGGAATACACAAAAAACAACTTGGATGTCGTTGGTGCACAACCACAAAAATGGCCTCGAGCCCAAGCGACCGGCAACGCAACAGGTGTGGGGTGTGGCTTGCGGCGAGACTCACCGCGGCCCCCACGCCCCCTCCCTGCCACCTGTCTGGCAGGGATTCTGTGATCCTCTCGGGAGCCCCCCTCTCGGGGGTCTACTGTCTACTGTCTACTGTCTACTTGGAGCCTCCATGGGAGCTCTCTCGGAGCCCCAAGAACCTCAAGAGGGCCCCGAGATGGCCCCACGGGGACCCCGAGAAGGCCCCAAGACTGCCCTGGGAGAGCACAAGAACGTCCCATGAGGCCCCCAGGCAATCCTACCTGCCCTCTGGGCGTAGGCGCGTAGGTCGTAGGTGCGTAGGTCGTAGGTGTGTAGGTGGTCCAACGATGCCGTTCTTTCCTCTTCCAAAAAATCCTCTTCCCCTTCGGGGAGGGGTTTACCTTTTACTCGTTTACCCCATCCCCCATCCCCTACCCCCTACCCCCTACCCCCTACCCCCTCCCCTGGACTTGTTCGGGGAAGGGGTCGCGGGTGATTGGAGGGCCTTTTTTCGGCCGTTGGGAGGGCAATTTGTTGACACCCATCACGAGGATCGTGGCCCCCGAGATGCGATAGGGGGGGGCTCGATCGGGACCCTCTCTCCTTTGATCGATAGCCTCGAAGATGGCCCCAAGAGGCGCTCCAGGGCTCCCAAGAGAGCCCCGAGACCTAAGACCTAAGACCTAAGAGAGCCCCAAGAGGGCTCCAAGAGGGTCCCAACAGGGCCCCAAGAGGCACTCGAGAGGCCCCCAAGAGGCCCCCGAGCAACCTCAGAGAGCTCATGATAACCGGGTAACCTCCAAGATGTCCCAGTTAGCCAGTTAGCCTAGCCGCCTAGCCCAGCCTGGCTCAAGATGACTCCCAAGATGCTCCAAACGGCCCCTGTTTGGGGTTTGGGGTTTGGGGTTTGGGCCATCTGGGGCCCCTCTTGGATCTTGGACCCACCACCCACCTGCCACCCGCAACCCACCCACCACCGACCACCCACCACCGACCCACCACTCACCCACCACCCACCACCCACCACCCACCCACCACCCACCCACCCACCCACCCACCACCCACCTACCACCCGCCACCACCCGCCACCCACCCACCCACCCACCCACCACCCACCACCCACCACCCACCTACCACCTACCACCCACTCACCACCGACCACCCACCCCCCACCCCCCACCCACCCACCACCCACCCACCGCCGGCCCACCACCCACCTACCACCCACCACCCACCACCTACCCACCATCCACCCACCACCCACCCGCCACCCACCCACCACTGGCCTACCACCCGGTCACCCACCTATCGATCTCACTATCGATCTCCATTTCGCTAGTGATCTCACTATCGATATCACTCAATCGACCTCAATATCGATCTCAATATCGTCCTCACGACGTTATCGATCGCACTATCGATCTCACAGAATCGAGCACACTGCACACTATCGATCTCGCTATCGATCTCGCTGTCGATCCCACGGTCTCACGGTCGATCTCGCCGTCGATCTCATAACTCATAATATGCTTCACCATCGATGTCACTATCGCACTATCGATGTCGCGATGTCGCGATCGATCTCACTACCCACTATCCACTATCCACTATCCACTATACTCCTACAACCTATACCCTAGACACTATACGCTATACGCTGTACACTATACACTCTCGCTCTCACTATCGATCTCATGATTGGTCTCACGTCTCAATACGGACTCCGCGAGCGCCAGACGCCAGATGTTCCAAGAGCGTTCTCATAATGGCCAGGAACCCCAAGAGAGCCTCCGAGGCGCCCCCAAGCCCCAAGACGCTGCCAAGAGCACCCCAGGGAGTCCCCAAGGCCCAAAGCCCAAGGCTGGGAGTGTCACACGTCACGGCCTCTCGTGCCCCATCGCAGAGCTGCCACCGAGAATGCCGCACTGGCAATGTAGACGGCTAGACGGCTGGACGGCTAGACTTGCCGCAGGTCCGCCCTCGTTGGGCGGACCTGCGATAGACGATAGACGATAGACATCTCAAGAGTCCAACAATTCAACTCTTCTCTCGTTCTCTTCCTTCTCCACCTCTTCCTCACCCTCATCCTCGTCCCCTCTTCAACTTGCGTGGCTACTGGCTACTGGCTACTGGCTACTGCGTTTGGCCATATGGTCCTTCGTCTTTGGAGCTTATATAACAGCCTCACATATAGTTATCTAGTCACAGTCTCTAGTCTCTAGTCTCTAGTCTCCCCTTCCTACCCCCCATCCCTGTCTTCCTCCAGAGAAGACACTCAAGGGCGCTGTCAGGGAGGAGGAGGAGTAGGAGGAGGAGACTGACTGACTGACACACAGCTTTTGAACAATGATGTGCTGAAGGGCTCTCTCACTTAATTTATTTTAATGTGCACATGTTCACGCTATGCTATCTGCTAGCTGCTAGCTTGCTAGCTGGGAGCCCGCGCAGCCTCAGTCGACCCCCTGTGAGCCGACGGTCCCGCGCACAGCGCACAGTCCCTGCCGACCCCCGTGGGAGCCGACGGTCCCGCGCGCAGCCCCAGCCGACCCCAGGGGGCCGACGGTCCGCGCGCAGTCCCAGCCGACCCCCTGTCACATGTTACACGTTCTGACGTGCGAGGAAAAAAAGGCGAGCGGCGAGCGCAGGAACCTCGCCAAGGAATGCAAGTGCGAGCGAGCGGAGCCCTTCACGAAGATGGGTCAGCGGTTGCCCTTGTCGCATGGGCGGCCACTCAATTGGATTCCCCCTGAAATCACCCTGGGCTCGGCATGGGCATGGGGCATGGGGTCCGGTCAGTCCTTGGTCCTTGGTCCTTGGTCCTTCCTAATTCCTAATCCCTCCCGTCCTCGTCGCCCCCTTCCCTCCTCCCTCCCTCCCTCCCTCCCTCGTCCTCGTCATTATCATCCTCTCCTCCTCTCTCCTCCTCTCTCTTCCTGCTACTACGCCAGCTCTGCCTCCTCCTCCCCCTTCTCCCCCAGGACTCTTAGATCTTAAATGAGGGCACACCCTGAACAGTGTTTTCTGTTCACGCTTCGTTTTTGATTAAAGGCGTCGCGCGGGCCGTTCTACAATCTACAATCTAGAATCTAGAACAAAACAGCGAATGAACAAAACAGCGGCCCCCGAGCACCAGAAAACAAACGCACATTAAAACGGTGGCACGGCCGCGGGCCAAAACAAAACGAGGACCCAAACAACTAAACCAGCGAGCACCAGGCGACACTAAGCACTAAGCACTAAGCACTAAGCACTAAGCACTAAGCAGCGAGAGCGCGAGTAACAATTTCAGTGACCCGTCAGCGCACACACACACACACACACAGCACGACCCGCTAGCACGCTAGCACCTAGCACCTAGCACAAACCCTCTCCGCACAACACCCCCCCCCGCACAATCCCCCAGCACAACCCCCCAGTACAACACCTCAGCACAACCCCCAGCACAGCCCCCCAGCACAACCCCCTGGCACAACCCCGCAAGACAGTCCCCAGCACATACCCCGAGTACCCCCCCCCCCCCCAGCACAACACCCCGGCACAACTCCCCCTGGGGCCCTGGGGTTATGCTGGGGGGTTGTGCTAGGGGCTAGGGGCTAGGGGCTAGGGGGCTAGGGGCTAGGGTTTGTGGTGGGTGTGTGTGTGTGTGCTGGGGAGTTGTGCAGTTGCGCTGGGAAGATGTGCCCGGGGGTTGTGCCAGAGGGTTGTGCGGGGTGTTGTGCTGGAGTGTTGTGCTGTGGGGTTGTGCTGGGGAGTTGTACTAGGGGGTTGTTCTGGGGGGAGGCTGCTGGGGGGTTGTGCTAGTTGGTTGCGATGGGGGGTGTGTGATGAGGGATTGTGCTGAGGGGTTGTGCTTGGGGATTGTGCCAGGGGGGTTCTGCTTGGAGGTTGCGCTGGGGGTTGTGCCAAGGGATTGTGCTGGGGGTTGTGCTGGGGGGTTGTGCTGGGTGATTATGCTGGGGTGTTGTGCTGGGGGGTTGTGCTGGTGGGGTGTGCTGAGGGGGTTGTGCTGGGGCGTTCTGCTGGGCGTTCTGCTGGCGGATTGTGCTGGGGGCTTATGCTGACGGGTTGCGCTGAGGGGCTGTGCTGAGACACTGTGCTAGGGTGCTAGGGGATTATGCTGGAGGGTTGTGCTGGGGGTTGTGTCAAGGGGTTGCGCTGGGGATTGTGCTGCGAGCTGTGACAGAAGATTATGCTGGTGGGTTGTGCTGGGGGATTGTGCTGGTGCTGGGGTGCTGGGGGTTGTGCCAAGGAGTTCTGCTGGGGGCTGCGCTGGGGGATTCTGCATTATGCTGGGGAGTTGTGCTGGGGTGTTGTGCTGGGGGATTGTGCTGAGGGGGTTGTGCTGGGGGGTTGTGCGGGGGGTTCTGCTGATGGGTTGTGCTGAGAGGTTGTGCTGGGGAGTTGTGCTGGTGAGTAATGCTGGGGGGTTGTGCTGGAGTTTGTGCCCAGGAGTTTTGCTGGGGGTTGTGCTGGAGGTTGTGCTGGGTGATTATGCTGTGGTGGGGTGTGTGCTGGAGGGTTATGGGTTATGCTGGGGTGTGTGCTCATGGTGGTTGTAATATGGGGGTGTGCTGGTGATTGTGCTGGGGGATTGTGCTGAGAGGTTGTGCTGGAGGTTGTGTTGGGGGAGTGTGCTGGGGAAGTGGGTTGGGGCTCGTGGCTTGTGCTAGGTTGTGCTGGGGTGTTTTGCTGGGGGGGTTGCTGCGAGGTTGTGCCAGCGGTTTGTGCCAGGGGGTTGTGGTGGGGATTGTGCTTGGGGTTGTGCTGGAGGGTTGTGCTGGGGAGTTGTGCTAGGGGGGCATACTACGGGGTTGTATTGTGTACTGGTAACACAACAACATGCCAGCAAATCAAGCGGCGCCTGCCCGCGCGAAAACAGAACGCCCAACAAAACCTGCGGCACCTGCCTGTGCCAGAACCGAACGACCAACAAAACGACAGGCCAGTGGCCAAAACGAATGGGGCATGGGCGCGACGGCCGGCGTTCAGAGCATGCCAGAACGTGTTTTGGCACGGGTTCACAACATAAACAAAAGTATAATGGAACCAAACTAGACAAGTAGGACAACAATGTATAGGGTATAGGGTATAGGTTATAACTTATAGGTTGCGCCCTGTCTTAGATCTTAGCTATTGGACCTTACACTTTATACTTTATACCTTAGACCTTAGACCTTATACCGAGGGGGTCAGAGGCCCAAAGAGGCCAAAGCGCCGCCGGCCAGTTACTCGAGCCGCAGCAAACAGCGCAGGAGATGACGAGGGAGTATATGGTATACGGGGGAGGAGGTTGGGAGGAGGGATAATGACTCGAGAACTCGAGGTTCGGCAACGCAGCAGGCTTCAACGAAAACGTCTCATAGCGGGGAAACCCGTCGCAGACCTCATCAGAGGTCTTATGTCCGATGGTCCTATGGTCCTATGATATCGCCAGACCGTCGTAGGTCTTAGGACGTAGGACGTAGGGCCACCCAGCGACGAGGAAGATGCCGATGCGGGCTCGCAGGGATGCCCCAGCCCACGTCTCACATGCAATATGCAAAGATACTCCACGATGCAAAACAAACCTCACGAATTCACGAAGGAACGCGCGATGTCACCTGGAAGACGTCGGAGAAGACGCCGCTGAAGATGATGCCGTACATAGCTGTTCCCATTGATTGAAGTGCAATAGTTTCACCAACGATGTCCAGGGCATTCTTCTCAGTAAGGGATTCCAGGCATTTCGGGTCGTGCCCCATCAGAGCAAGCCAATCGAATGACATGACCTGGCGGTCCAACCAGTAGGAATAGTTTCTGGAACGGCGTTGCTGGGTTGCCAATTTGGCATTCGATGCGTACTGCCAGCCCAGCGTTTGCGTGGCATCTAGGGACACGAACTTCGCGCGATCGAACTCGTCGAACCTAAACCCATTCTTGATGCAATACTTCATCCATGACAAATCCACGCACTCGCGTTCACGATCACCACGAACGCCGTGCAAACGAATACCTGGCCTGGTGGTCCAAGGGCGAAAATCTGGGCGGACCCCGAGCTCCTTCCGGAGATCTCGCGCATGCGTGTGCCAATTGATTTTCCTCGGGTTCATCTGCCGGTTGGCGAGCCACTCCTCGTGGTCCTGAGGGGGGGGGGTGGCGCAGCCCCACTCGTACTACATACTACATACTACATACTACAAGGCGGGCAACTGCCAAATTGACGGGCCCGTTGGTGAGCGAAGCCAGAACCAACCTTGACGCATCTTGAGACGTTTGGCCCCCCCCACGCCCGTCAATCTGGGGAACATTGTCTGGGCGTCTGGCCTCGTTGGACAGTCCGCCCCCCGCGTCCTCATCCCTCATCCTACCGCCTACCGCCTACCGCCTACCTCCTGCCTCCTACCCCCTACCCCCTACCCCCTACCCGCTACCCGCTACCCCCATACCCCATACCCCCTACCCTCCCTCCCCGTAACCCGTAACCCGTAACCTGTAACATCCCTGGACGTTCCTCCTTTCCCCTTTCCCCTCCACCTCATCCCTGACACGCTTGTGGCCCCATAGGCCATAGGCCATAGGCCATAGGCCATAAGGAGCCCCACCGCCCACTGAAGGCCTCAGGCGCTGGGGGCCCGCGCCCATCTCGGCACACTTTTCAAACGCTTCGTGGCTCCATAGGCCATAGGGCCATAGGGCATAGGGAGTTCCACCGAAGACCCTCATCCCTAATCCATAATCCCTAATCCCGAATCCTAATCTTAATCCCTAATCCCTAGTGCCCTAGTGCCCTAGTGGCAGCGTTCGCATGGCGGCCCCGCATACATCGTACATTTTGGCACACCCCTCACACGTTGCGTGGCCCCATAGGCCATAGGCCATAAGGCCATATGGAGCTCAACCGAAGGCCCCAATGGCAGCGTTCGCATCGCTGCCGTGGGCTCATTTTGGCACAGCCTTCACACGCCTCCTGGCCCCATAGGCCATAGGCCATAGGCCATAGGACCATAGGCCACAGGCCATAAGCCATAGGACATAGGATGCATCCAGAGTCTCTCGGCGGCCCCGGGACCCAGGAGCAGGTGCCAAACGCAAGACCGCAAGAGATTGCGAAATATGGCTGGCGGCTGGCGCCCTTCCCGCCGACCCCCAAAGCCCCAAAGACCAAAGAAGGTCATGTATTCGTGCTTGCTTTGTGCCTTTTCGATAAGTGAGGGATGTCTGCCTATCCCGTCGGTGTTCGGCCAGTGGTGAGCCGTGCTGTGCCTTTCAATGTTCGGTCGGGGGGTCGTTCGGCCCCCTCCATGTGCGGCTTAGTCGCTTAGTCGCTTAGTCGTTTGGTCACCTCCGTGTTCGGTCGGGGGTGAGTCGCTCGAGCCCCTCAGTTTCGGTCGGAGGCGAGTTGTCCGATGCCCGTGTTCGGTCAGAGGTGAGTCGCTCGAGCCCCTCAATGTTCGGCCGGAGATAAGTCGGTAAGTCGTTCGGTCGCTCGCCCCCCTTAGCTTTCGGTCGGAAGTGAATCGCTCGGTGCCCTAAGTCCCTAAGTCCTAAGTCCTAAGTGTTCGGCCAGTGGTCAGTCGGTGAGTCGCTCGGTCCCCTCAGCGTTCGGTCGGAGGTGGATCGGTCTGATGTGAGTCGTTCTGTTCCTTCAATGTTCAACCAGTAGTGAGTCGTGAGTCGTCTGGCTCCCCTCCGCATTCGGTCGGGGGCGTGTCGTTCGGTCCCCTCAGCTCTTGGTCGGAGGTGAGTCTTTCGGTGTCATCTGTGTTCGGCTAGTGGCTAGTGGCTAGTGTCTAGTGGCTAGTGGCTAGTGATGAACCGCTCGGCCCATGAGTGTTCGGCTAGCGGCTAGTGGCTAGTGGCTAGCGGCTAGCGGAGTTACAACTGGTAGGAGAGGCGATTGAAAAATGTTAAAGTGGTGTCGAAGTTAGAAGTTAGAAGTTCGAACTGTTAACGAGGTGTCGTCTTCGTCGCTCGTCGGTCGTCGTCGTCGTCGTGGAAGACGCCGTCGCCGTCGTTGTTGCTGCAGTCACCGTCGCCGCTGGTTACGGGTTACGAGTTACGGGCTAGGGCCTACGGCCTACGGCCACGGGCTATGGCGTCGGACATGCGTGGTGCGCGGTGGGGGCACGGTGGGAGGACCTGGACGACGTTTGCACGACTGGTGGCCTGTTAAAGACCTGCGCCCAAGGGCCCCGGGAGACTGTAAGTCTGCACGCGTCAAGCGTCAAGCGCGGCGGGGGCATGACGGGGGGCCCTGTGCGATTTTTGCAGGGCGGGGAGCTCAGAGGCTCCAGGAGGCTGCCCGTGTCAGGCGCGGTGGGGGCATGGTGGGGGGTCTCCGATGATTTGCGCAGCGTGGACGGTCGATGGCCCCGAAGAGCTTGCGTCCAGAGGCTCCAGGAGGCTGCCCGCGTCAGGCGTGGCGGGGGCATGGCGGGGAGGTCCTGGACGGATTTAACATTTAGCAGGGCGGGTAGCCCCTAAAGGCTAAAGGCTAAAGGCTAAAACCCTAAAGCCCTAAAGCCCTAAAGCCAAAAGCCGAAAGCCCTAGAGAGTAAGGAGAAAGGTAAGGACTTGTGCCCAGAGGCTCCAGGAGGCTGCCAGTGTCCGGCGTCGTGGGGGTATGAGTATGGAGTATGGAGTACACAGTATGGGGGGGCCTGAACGATTGCTGCAGAGTGGGTGGCCCTTTGCCCAGAAGCTCCAGAAAGCTGCCTGCGAGGCGCGGTGGGGGGGTGCATGGTGCACGGTGGGAAGGCCCTGGTCGATTTGTGCAGAGTGGATGGGGGCATGGATGTGGGTCCTGGGTGATCTCCAGGACTCCAGGAGGCTGTCGGCGTCAGGCATGGCGCATGGTGGGGACATGGCGCGGTGGGTGCATCGGGCGATCTTCGCAGGGTCGAAGGCCTTAAGAACTTGCGCCCAGAGGCTTCAGGTGGCTAGGTGGCTAGGGGCTAGGGGCTAGGGTCGAGGTGGCTGTCAGTGTCAGGCGCGGAAGAGGCCCGGTCGGGGGTGCTGGGCGATTTTGCCGCGTGGGTGGCCCCTCCTAAGACCTAAGACCTCAGACTCTAAGCTCTAAGCTCCAAGACCCTTTGCCCGGAAGTGCTGGGAGGCTAAGGGCTAAGGGCTAAGTGCTGGGAGGCTGCCAGTGTCGGGCGCGGAGGGGGCACGGCGGTGCGCCCTGGACGAGTCTCGCAGGGCGGGTGGCTGGGTGGCCCCCAAAGCCAAAGGCCCTCAGGCCCTCAGGCCCTGAGAGCCGAGAGCCTGTGGCCAGAGGCTCCAGGCCCCAGGGGGCTGCCGCTGTCAGGCGTGGTGCGTGGTGGGGACATGGCGGGGAGCCCTGAAGGATTTGCGCAGCTGGGGGCCTGTGCTCAGAGACTCCAGGCTCCACGAGGCATGGCGGGTGGCGCGGGGAGGGGGGGGGTCCTGGACGCCTTCTGCAAGGTGCAAGGCGGGGGGGGTGGGGCCGGGAGACCTACGACCTGAGACCTCAGACCCTCAGAGCCTGTGCCCAGAGGCGCCAGGGGGCTGCAAGCGTCGGGCACGGTGGAGGCATGGCGGGGGGCTGGACGAACTTGGCAGGGCGATGGCCCCTTAAGCTTCAGACCCTAAGCCCAAAGCCCTAAGCTTGTGCCCGGAAGCTTCTATATAGGATGCGGATCCCAGCGGAATTGCATTGGCGCCATCTTGAGTTTTGAGCCCTTGTAGGATTTAGGGCCGTATAAGGTATAGGGTATAGGGCACAGCGCATAGGGGCCGCGCGTGACCCCCGCGAACCCCGTAGGCTGCAGGGCTGGAGGGAGGTGTGCTTATAGGTAATAGGGAATAGGGAATAGGGAGTAGGGAATAGTGAGAAGGGTTAACGGGTAAACTTCGCGCGCGCCGCGAACGAACATTTTATTTCGGTAGCGCGGTGAATGGCGCGCGCCGCCATGCGCGCTTTGTTGGGGGACGGGGGAGGGGGGGGTGAGAGCGGACACGCTTGGGTTTGTTTCTAGTGCGCGGTGCACTTAGCGACCTAGCGCTTAGCGGCTTAGCGCTTAGCGCTTAGCACCCAGCGCTTGGGGCACGCCGCGGGGAGGGGGCGGCGCAGGGGAGGGGGGGGGGGTGGCATTTTTCAAGGGGAGGGGGGGGGGGGGTGCTTAGCGCACGCCGCGGAAGGTGTTTTGGGCCCCCGGGGCGGTTTTCGGGCCCCGGGGCGGCAAGCGGGGGGGGGGGGACTTAGCGCGCTGCGCGCGCGGTCGCGGCGCGTCGGCCTCGACTTTAATGTCGGAGTTGGCGCCGGGGTTTATGTCAATGCGTCGCGGTTTATGTCGGAGTTTATGTCAATACGAAGCGGGGTATGCCAGATTTATGTCAATTATGTCGCGTTTATGTCAATAATGTCGCGTTAATGTCGGATTTATGTCAATTTACCTCGCGTTTATGTCGGAGTTTATGTCGGGGTGTATGTCAATTTGTCGCGGTTTACGTCGGAGTGTATGTCAATACATCGGTGTTTATGTCGGATGTATGTCAATAGTGAATAGTGAATAGTGCTTCGCGTGCGTACGTCAACGCCGTCGACGTTGTGTTTGATGTCGCGTCTGGAGTCGGGCCTTGAAGTTGGCGTCGCGGTTTACGTCGCGAACGCGCGGCGTAGTCGATAGTCAGCAGACCAACGAGGAATGGGGAGGGCGGGCACGGGCGGAAATGCTGCCGTGGTCGGATGATCGAAAAAAAGGACGCGGAAGGGGGGGTGAAGTCGGTGAACGGTTGGATACGGCAGGGGAACGAGGAAGGGGGACAGAGGACAGAGGGGACGAAAATTGACAAGTGGACGGGTCACGGGGCACGGTAAGCGGTAAGCGGTAAGACAGGGGAAGACGGAAGATGACAAACAAGAAGCCGGAGAGTGCGCAAGCAACATTGGGTATTAGATAGATAACGGAGTCGGACGCAGAGACGCAGAGCAAACGACAAGACGGGCGGCCAGGAGCGGAGGACGGTGCTGACGGGGAATCAGACGGCGGTGCAAGGCGCAAGGCAGGGCAATCATCAGCGGTCATGTGGGTGAAAGTAAACCATCTGGAACAATGAAGAGAGAGCAATGTGGGGCCATCCGGCTGCTGCGGGACCTCCACCGCGCGCACCTGGAAGCCGCTTTTGCTGCTGCCCCACCCACCATTTGCATTGGGATGCAGGGGGGTGGAAGGGGAAATGTATGAGGAGGTAGACTATAAACTATAAACTATAAAACTACAAAGTAAACGGAATATGCCACAACGATGTTTCAATATTGCAATGCGCCTTATCGCCCCAAGTCCTCCCCTCGTAAGTCCCCGATCTACGCTCTACGTTCTGCCCCATTAGGAAGGAAGACGAGCGCCCCACGAGAGTGCCATGCAGGCAACGCCAAGTTCTGAATACATGAATACATGCTATCCTCCATCATTAAACATTAAACCTCGAATTAGGAATTCAGAGAATGATGTTCCCAAAATAGCATACACATTGATGTTGAGAACGACTTGCTCTTGACCCGTGCAAGTGCAACAGAAAACATGTTGTCATATACTGTAGCCCGTCCGGTACATGCGTTTTTTTAGGGAGGAAGGGAGGGGGGGAGGAGGCGGAGGAGGTGGCGGAGGAGGAGGAGGAGGAGGAAAGGTAGGGAGAAACATGACCGTGCTGAACTGCTAAACTGCTAAACTGCTAAACTGCTAAATGCTAAACGGAGCATGATGCGGAGGTCGATGAGGAGACGACGACGACGAGGACGAAGAGGTAGAGGAGGAGGGGCGGGCTGGCAGACTGACGGGAAAGAATTTCCAAGGGGCCCACACGAAGCACCCCAGAGGGCCCGACGGAACCCAACCCAAGAGGCTTGCGACAGGCCGTGCCGTCGTCATTATCACACTTCCCGTAACCCTAGCCCCTAGCTCCTAGCTCCTAGCCCTTAGTCCCTAGTCCCTAGTCCCTAGTACCCAGTACCCTAGTACCTAGTCACTAGTCACTAGTCACTAGTCACCAGTCACTAGTCACTAGTCACTAGTCACTAGTCCCATCATTCGTGTCGTCGGCATGTTCCTCTTCATCTTCCTGCCCCTCCTCTTACCTCTCACCTACTTACCTACTCATTGTTCCCCTTATCCAATATCCAATATCCTCACCCTGATCCCCCACCTCGTCCTCCTCGTTGACATGGTCCTCCTCCTCCTGCTCCTCCGAGCCCCCTTCCCGACCCCCCTTCTTCCTCGAGATCCTCCTCCTCCTCCCCCTCCTCCTCCGCCTCCTCCTCTTATAGCCTATAGCCTATAGCCTACAGCCTATAGCCTATAGCCTACAGCCCCATCATCATTATCGCTGTCTTCCATGTCCTCACGCTCCCTCCTTCGTCATTATCCCCATGCCCTTGATCCACTCCTCCTCCTCCTCCTCCTCCTCCTCATCCTCCTCCTCCTCCTCCTCCTCCTCCATGCCTTTCCGTCCCCGACCCAGCAACCCCTTGCCGAGTGTCCTCAAGAACCTTGCTCATGACGAACGCATCGTCGGACTTCAAGACGAGGTCCATCCACGGCGCCGGAGGGAAAAGCCGACGAAATGAAACGACGTCAGTGATCATGCCAGTTGCTGCCTGCGCGCTCTCGACAGAGGAGCTCGCGCCAGCGTGGAACCCTGGACCCCTCTTGAACCCCAGCAAGAACAACCTTGACAGGAGGACTGATGTGGGATCACAGGTGACAGCGGAGCAGGAGCGGAGGGGGAAGAGGAGGAGGAGGAGGAGGAGGAGGAGGAGGAGGAGGAGGAGGAGAGATGAGAAAAGAGAGAGGAGAGAGAGAGGAGGGAGGAGGGAGGAATTAGGCATTAGGCATTAGGCATTAGGCATTAGGCGTTAGGCGATAGGCGATAGGCGTTCGGCTTAGGCCTTAGGCCTTAGGGCTTAGGGCTTGGGGCTTAGGGCTTAGGGCTTGGGGCTTGGGGCTTAGGGCTTAGGGGGTCCCAGGAGGCCCCAACGGACTCCTTGGTTCTGGGCGCATCCGGGGGGGCCCTGACGTCGTCGTTTTTTTTGTTCTATCTTCTATCTTCTAGCTTCTAGCTTCTAGCTGTTCGTTGCCCCGCAACAAGGCACCCCAAAGCGCAGCTGCGAATGCGAGCGGCAGCGCAGCGGCGCACTCGCTCAGCGGAGACACTAGCCACTAGCCACTAGCTACTAGCTACGAGCTATAGGGCTATAGGCTATAGGGCAATAAGGTTATAAGCTTTTAAGCTATAAGAGTTTAGGCTATAGGCTATAGGGCTATAGGCTATAGGGCTATAGGCTATAGGCTATAGGGTTATAGGTTATAGGCTATAGGGCTACTGGGCTACCAGGCTACCAGGATACCAGCTACCAGGCTATAGGCTATAGGCTATAGGCTATAGCCTATGCCTATAGTTCGTCCTGCCGCTTGCCACGAGTGGAGACAGCGGATACACGATACACACCCTTCCAGAGGAAGAGAAGGAAGAGGTTGAAGAGGACGAGGAGGACTACGTACTACGGACTACGAACTACGAAAGGGTGCATCGGAATTGATAAGGTTGGGGGGTCTTACTTTCCCGGCGCCGAGATCGCTCGGCTTGCACCCACTCCTTCAGATGCAACTTCACAACACGAATAGCGTAGCCAATGCGATCCACACCACGGCAGAAATCATCCAACGGAGAGCCGGGCTTGTCTGGATACACGTCGGCGAAACCGAGCACATTCTCCAAAAGAAAAGTTCGGGGGGTCCATTTTCGGATTGAATCTAATACTCCCTTGGTCTGTGGGTACTTCTCAGATGTCTCGATGCCCGAATTGAGTTTGCGCTTGCCGCTGGACCGAGAGTATGGCTGACAGGGGAATCCCGCAACGAGAATGTCCAGCTCGTCTGGGGGCGGGCCAGCACAGGTGCAGCCGTGGAACATGCAAGAATCATATTTGCCACGCAGCATGTCGAACATGTCGCTAAAGTGGTGGAGCGGCCTCCGGTTCGGAGGCTTCCTCGATTCGAGCACTGCGATCGGATCTTTCAGGTCGCATGTCGCCGCGAGGGTGTAATCGATTGACAGAATGTCCAACACTCTGGCCTCAGAGCAAAGCCCTGAGCACAACGACATGATTCTGAGAGGGCGCAACTGCGATATATGTGCACGCGCGATCTTAGCACCATTCACTATGAATTGCCACCAACACTTGTGATCCGAAGGCGGGTTGGGCTGGCCACTCACAACTGGCAACTGGCGTGGCTCATCGTCGCTGCTTCCGGCCACGTCGAAGTCCCATGGCATGCCGTGAACGTGCGCACCGACTGAGTCTGGCATGCGGGGGTCGAACACGTCGAAGGCCCCTCTGGGCCTCTCGAACCAAGACGGTGGCCGATGCTAAGTGCTAAGTGCTACGTGCTACGTGCTAAGTGCTAGGGTGCTAGGGTGCTAAGGTGCCAAGGTGCTGAGGTGCTAAGGCTGACGCCTCTGACTCCCAGATCCCATATCAACTGAACACTTAATACTTAACACTTAACACTTACACTTAACACTTAACACTTAACACTTAACACTTAACACTGACAATGGGTGATAGCTGCTAGCTGCTAGATGCTAGCTGCTAGCTGCTAGCTGCTGGCTGGCACCCGGGACCTGCATGAGGGGCATGGGGAGGGTGCGAGAGTGGAAGGAGGGAGGGAAGTGTGACAGGAAAGGGGGGGGCAGTGAGGGTCTGAGGCGCGCCGGCAGAAGAGGGGCGGAGGGGCGGAGGGGGCAGAAGAGGAGGGCGAGCAGAAGAAAGAGGATGAGGATGAATTGTTGCTGCTCATGGCTGTTTGACACTTGGGAACCATAATCGATCATTCGCTTTCAATCTATAGAATATAGAAACAATACCCGCGCAAACTGCTACATTGTTGCATTAACCATTAGCCATTAGCCATTCGCCATTCGCCATTCGCCATTCGCCATTAGCGATTGTCTACAAGGCGCAGGGGCCGAGGCGAGAAGACCCTCCCTCCCGCCCCGCCAACGGACGGCGCCCCGCGAAGGCCAGCGCCCACGCGCGGGACGCGCCATCCACCGACAGGGCAGGAGGGGGCGGCCCTCAAGCCAGCGAGGGAGCCGCACGAGGACCGAAAGCCGAGCCGACGGGGGGGGCAGGGCCACGAGCCGACCGAGAGTCGAGGAGAGAGGCGAGGAGAGAGGCGAAGAGAGGAGCAGGCCCAGAGCCCAGACAATTACAAACTATTTACTATTTACTCTTTACTCTTTACTCTTTACTCTTTACTCTCTCCAGACCCCATGTTCCCAGAGCCCCAGAGCGGACCCTACTCACTACTCCCTACTCCCTACGCCCTACGTCCTACGTCCTACGTCCTACGTCCTACCTCCTACGTCCTACGTCCTACGTCCTAAATCCTAAATCCTACGTTCCCATTTGCTCCGGGTCTCGAGATGGCCCAAGTCCCCGCGGGGCCCTGCACCACAAAATGTCACGTGACATGTGCGGGGATCTCGGCCCTCCCAGCATTGCCTTCAATGCAAATCAATGTTCAACGCATTTGGCAGCTACGCCGCTACGCTGGCACGATTGCGTGCGTTTCCCTCTCGGTCGCCACCAACACACACAAACAAGTAAGAATCATTTAATCGCAGCCTGCGAACTGGCTCGCAGCACCGGTCGACAGTCCACAGTACACAGAGCAAGCAGGCAGCGCGCATAATGAACCAGAGACTCTGCGACTCTGCCTGTCCAAACGACAAGCGACAAGAGTATTGGCATGTCCAAACAACAAGCCTTGCGAGCAGAACCTGGGACCTGGGGATCTGGGGCCAAGGAAGTACGCCACAAATCCGCCGCCGCCCCAAGAAGCCATTCAGATGGCTTCAACACGGAGCAGGAGCGCAGGAGGACACCTTAACTGGCACTGAGCACTAAGCACTAAGCACTAAGCACTAAGCACTAAGCGGGCCCTGGCCACAAAGCGGGCCCTGGCCACAGGCCACAGAGGATTCCAACACGCCACAAGACATAAGATGGCCCAAGATCCAAGACTCCTAGATGACCCCAACCAGGCCCAAGGCCCAAGGGCCCAAGAGGGCTCTCAGACGGCCCAGAGAGCCCCAAAGCCCCAAGACGGACTTCGAAAGCGCTAGACGCTAGACGGCCCAAGAGCCCACGAGCCCAAGAGGGTTCTCAGACGGCCCAGGGAGCCCCAGAGGGCTCAGACCTTAGACCTTAGACCTTAGACCTTAGACGCGTCCCCGAGTCACTGCCGGGAGACGCCCCAAGAGCCCAAGAGGCCTCCAAGAGCATCCCAAGGGGCCCCCAAGGCCCGAAGCGTCGCACGCGAGGGCCTCCCGCGCCCTCTCGCGCAACTGCTGCGGCGGCGGGACTTGCCGCAGGCAGCGGGATATCGGATGTCGCACGAAACCTCCAACATTTTCTGGCTCTCCGCCCGCGCGGCCCCAAGGCTCATAGCCTCCGGGGTCCAGCTGTCCAGCTCAAGCAAGTCCTCGCAGTGGCGGGTCCGAGAGCCGAGAGCAGGAAGTCTCTCGCCATGGCTCGAAGCTCTTTGTCTGGGACACAATCACGATCGCAGTGCTTCTCTTCATTAGCCATTAGCTGTTAGCCGTTAGCTGTTAGGCATCAGCCATTAGCTATTAGTTATTAACCATTAGTCTTTAGTCCTTAGTCCTTAGTCATTAGCCATTAGCCATTCGCCATTAGCCATTCGCCATTAGCCATTAGCCACCCCAGGCGCGAGCATCGGCTCTGGTTCTAGCTTCTAGCTTCTAGCTTTCTAGCTTCTAGCTAGCGCGTTTCAGCTTTGGACTGCCTCACAGTCACCCTCACAGTCACACTCAGTGTCGCTCGCACAGACCAGTCGACCAGTCACCTTCAGGCTCGCCTCTTGGGCGGCCCACCACGGGGCCGCTCGAGGCTCTGGGGGCGCCGAGACACCTTCCATGGCGGTTCCAAGAGAGCCCTGAGATGACCCCGGGAGGGGCCCACGAGTTATGACTAATATACCATATACCAACAACCAATACTGGGCCCGCTGGTACGTAATTACCGCGGCCGTCCTGTGTCCTGGGGCCTTCTCCGCGCCCCCCAGGGTCCCAGGGCCATATTGGGGCCCTCTGGGGGCCACCATGGGGCCCTCCATGGGGCCGCTTGAGGTTCTGGGGGCACGGGGAGAGCTCCAATGGCGGTTACAAGAGGGCCCTAAGACCTAAGACCCTAGACCCTAAGACCTAAGACCCTAAGACCCTAAGACCCTAAGACCCAAGACCTAGGACCTAGGATGACTGGATGACCCCAGGAGGGGCCCACGAGTTATGTCAGCTATGTGCCAACAAAGGGCCAGCTGGCACATAATTCATAATTCCCGCGGCCATCCTGGGGTCCTGGGGTCCTGGGGCATTCTTGGTGTCTCCCAGGGCCATTCTGGTGCCCTCTGGGTGCCATCATGGGGCCCCTCTTGGGGCCGCTCGGGGCCGCTTGAGCCTTTGGGGGCACCGGGAGAGCTCCAACGGACGGCGCCCCGCGAAGGCCAGCGCCCACGCGCGGGACGCGCCATCCACCGACAGGGCAGGAGGGGGCGGCCCTCAAGCCAGCGAGGGAGCCGCACGAGGATCGAAAGCCGAGCCGACGGGGGGGGCAGGGGGCAGGGCCACGAATCGACCGAGAGTCGAGGAGACAGGCGAGGAGAGAGGCGAAGAGAGGACCAGGCCCAGACCTCAGACCATTACAAATTATTTACTCTTTACTCTTTACTCTCTCCGGACCCCATGTTCCCAGAGTCCCAGAGCGGACCATACGCCCTACGCCCTACGCCCTACGTCCTACGTCCTACGTCCTACGTCTTACGTCCTACGTCCTACGTCCTACGTTCCTACGTCCTACGTCCTACGTTTCCATTTGCTCCGGGTCTCGAGATGGCCCAAGTCCCAAGTCCCCGCGGGGCCCTGCACCACAAAATATCACGTGACATGCGCGGGGGTCGCGGCCCTCCCAGCATTGGCCAATAGTGCCTTCAAAAAGCTAAGACAAACCAATGTTCAACGCATGTGGCAGCTGCGCCGCTACGCTGGCACGATTGCGTGTGTTTCCATCTCGGCCGACACCAACAAACACAAACAAAAAATAATCATGTTATCGCAGCCTGCGAATTGGATCGCAGCACCGGTCCACAGTCCACAGTCCACAGAAAAAGCAAGCAGGCAGTGCGCATAATGGACCAGAGACTCTGCGACTCTGCCTGTCCAAACGACAAGCGACAAGAGTATTGGCCTGTCCACACAACAATCCTTGTGAGCAGAACCTGGGACCTGGGCATCTGGGGCCAAGGAAGTACGCCACAAATCTGCCGCCGCCCCAAGAAGCCATTCAGATGGCTTCAACACGGAGCAGGAGCGCAGGAGGACACCTTAACTGGCACTGAGCACTAAGCACTAAGCGGGCCCTGGCCACAGGCCGCAGAGGATTCCAACACGCCACAAGACATAAAATGGCCCAAGATCCAAGACTCCAAGATGACCCCAACCCGGCCCAAGGCCCAAGGGCCCAAGAGGGCTCTCAGACGGCCCAGAGCCCAGAGAGCCCCAAAGCCCCAAGACGGATTTCGAAAGCGCTAGACGCTAGACGGCCCAAGAGCCCAAGAGCCCAAGAGGGTTCTCAGACGACCCAGGGAGCCCCAGAGGGCTCAGACCTTAGACCTTAGACCTTAGACCTTAGACCTTAGACCTTAGACCTTAGACCTCAGACCTTAGACCTTAGACCTTAGACGCGCCCCCGAGTCACTGCCGGGAGACGCCCCCAGAGCCCAAGAGGCCTCCAAGACTCCAAGAGCATCCCAAGGGGTCCCCAAGGCCCAAAGCGTTACACGCGACGGCCTCCCGCTCCCTCTCGCGCAACTGCTGCGGCGGCGGGACTTGCCGCGCGCAGCGGGATATCGCACGAAACCTCCATCAACATGTTCTGGCTCTCCGCCCGCAAGGCCTCAAGGCTCATAGCTCATAGCCTCCGGGGTCCAGCTCAAGCAAGTCCTCGCAGTGGCGGGTCCGAGAGCCGAGAGCAGGAAGTCTCTCGCCATGTCTCGAAGCTCTTTGTCTGGGACACAGTCACGATCGCAGTGCTTCTCCTTCATTAGCTGTTAGCTGTTAGCCTGTTAGCCTGTTAGCAGTTAGCCATTAGCTATTAGTCATTAGTCATTAGTCATTAGTCATTAGCCAATTAGCCATTAGCCATTAGCCACCCCAGGCGCGAGCATCGGCTCTGGTTCTAGCTTCTAGCTTCTAGCTAGCGCGCTTCAGCTTTGGACTGCCTCACAGTCACACTCAGTGTCGCTCGCAAAGACCAGTCACCTTCAGGCTCGCCTCTTGGGCGGCCCACCACGGGGCCGCGCGAGGCTCTGGGGGCGCCGAGACACCTTCCATGGCGGTTCCAAGAGAGCCCTGAGATGACCCCAGGACCCAGGACCCAGGAGGGGCCCACGAGTTATGAATAATATACCAACAACCAATACAATACTGGGCCCGCTGGTACGTAATTACCGCGGCCGTCCTGTGTCCTGGGGCCTTCTCCGCGCCTCCCAGGGTCCCAGGGCCATCTTGGGGCCCTCTGGGGGCCACCATGGGGCCCTCCATGGGGCCGCTTGAGGTTCTGGGGGCACGGGGAGAGCTCCAATGGCGGTTACAAGAGGGCCCTAAGACCTAAGACCCTAAGACCCTAAGACCCTAAGACCCAAGACCTAGGACCTAGGATGACTGGATGACCCCAGGAGGGGCCCACGAGTTATGTCAGCTATGTGCCAACAAAGGGCCCGCTGGCACATAATTCATAATTCCCGCGGCCATCCTGGGGCCTGGGGTCCTGGGGCCTTCTTGGTGTCTCCCAGGGCCATTCTGGTGCCCTCTGGGTGCCATCATGGGGCCCCTCTTGGGGCCGCTCGGGGCCGCTTGAGCCTTTGGGGGCACCGGGAGAGCTCCAACGGACGGCGCCCCGCGAAGGCCAGCGCCCACGCGCGGGACGCGCCATCCACCGACAGGGCAGGAGGGGGCGGCCCTCAAGCCAGCGAGGGAGCCGCACGAGGATCGAAAGCCGAGCCGACGGGGGGGGCAGGGGGCAGGGCCACGAGCCGACCGAGAGTCGAGGAGACAGGCGAGGAGAGAGGCGAAGAGAGGACCAGGCCCAGACCCCAGACCATTACAAACTATTTACTCTTTACTCTTTACTCCCTCCGGACCCCATGTTCCCAGAGTCCCAGAGCGGACCATGCGCCCTACGCCCTACGTCCTACGTCCTACGTCCTACGTCCTACGTTCCTACGTCCTACGTTCCCATTTGCTCCGGGTCTCGAGATGGCCCAAGTCCCCGCGGGGCCCTGCACCACAAAATGTCACGTGACATGTGCGGGGATCTCGGCCCTCCCAGCATTGGCCAATAGTCAATAGTGCCTTCAAAAAGCTAAGACAAGCCAATGTTCAACGCATGTGGCAGCTGCGCCGCTACGCTGGCACGATTGCGTGTGTTTCCCTCTCGGCCGACACCAACAAGCACAAAAAAAAATAATCATGTAATCGCACCCTGCGAACTGAATCGCAGCACTGGTCCACAGTCCACAGTCCACAGAAAAAGCAAGCAGGCAGTGCGCATAATGGACCAGAGACTCTGCGACTCTGCCTGTCCAAACGACAAGCGACAAGAGTATTGGCCTGTCCACGCAACAATCCTTGTGAGCAGAACCTGGGACCTGGGGATCTGGGGCCAAGGAAGTACGCCACAAATCTGCCGCCGCCCCAAGAAGCCATTCAGATGGCTTCAACACGGAGCAGGAGCGCAGGAGGACACCTTAACTGGCACTGAGCACTAAGCACTAAGCGGGCCCTGGCCACAGGCCGCAGAGGATTCCAACACGCCACAAGACATAAAATGGCCCAAGATCCAAGACTCCAAGATGACCCCAACCCGGCCCAAGGCCCAAGGGCCCAAGAGGGCTCTCAGACGGCCCAGAGAGCCCCAAAGCCCCAAGACGGATTTCGAAAGCGCTAGACGCTAGACGCTAGACGCTAGACGGCCCAAGAGCCCAAGAGCCAAGAGGGTTCTCAGACGACCCAGGGGGCCCCAGAGGGCTCAGACCTTAGACTTTAGACTTTAGACCTTAGACATTAGACATTAGACCTTAGACGCGCCCCCGAGTCACTGCCGGGAGACGCCCCAAGACCCAAGAGCCCAAGAGGCCTCCAGGAGCATCCCAAGGGGTCCCCAAGGCCCGAGGCGTCACACGCGACGGCATCCCGCTCCCTCTCGCACAACTGCTGCGGCGGCGGGACTTGCCACTTGCCGCGCGCAGCCGGATATCGCACGAAACCTCAATCAACATTTTCTGGCTCTCCGCCCGCAAGGCCTCAAGGCTCATGGCCTCTGGGCCCCAGCCCCCAGCCCCCAGCTCAAGCAAGTTCTCCCAGTGACGGGTCCAAGAGCCGAGAGCAGGAAGTCTCGAGCTAGCAGCTAGCCGGTTGCCGGCAGCTGCGCCGCCGCCAGCCGAGGGAGGGCCAGAAACAGGACAGAGACCGTATTCAAATAGTTAAATATAGTTCCAAATAGTTGCCTTTTCTTCGTCCTCCTTCCTCCTCCTCCTCCTCCTCCTCCTCCTCCTCCTCCTCATCTTCCTCCCCCCCCTCATCTCCTCTCCCTCCTCACCCTTCCCTCTCAACCCTCCCCATCCCCCCGTATCCCGTATCCCGTATCTCCCCTATCCCCTATCCCCTATCACCTATCCCCTATCCCCTATCCCCTATCCCCTATCCCCTATCCCCTATCCCCTATCCCCTATCCCCTATCCCCTATCCCCTATCCCCTATCCCCCATCCCCCATCCCCTATCCCCTATCCCCTATCCCCTATCCCCTATCCCCTATCCTCCTCCCTCCTCCTCGTCCTCCTCCTCCCCCCTCCTCCTCCTTCTCCTCCTCATCATCCCTCCTCCTCCCTCCTCCTCCCTCCTCCTCCTCCTCCTCCTCCTCCTCCTCCTCCTCCTCCTCCTCGTCCTCCTCCTTCTCCTCACCCCCCTTCTCACGCCCTCTTCCTCCTCGCCTCTCCGCCTGCTCCTCCTCCTCCTCCTACTCCTCCTCCTCCTCCTCACCTCCTCCCCCTTCCTCCAGGCTCCAGGCCGCCAAATGCTGGCCGATCCCTCAATCAACATTGTCAGGCTCGCCGCCCTCGAGGCCTCCAGCCTCCAGCTCAAGCAAGTCCTGATACATCGGGTCATTCAAGATCTCGGTGCGCGCCAAGTCTCGAAGATCTTTGCCTGGGATAAAATCTCGATCGCAGTGCCTCTCCTTGCTGGGCACCCCACACGCGAACATCATCCAAGCCACGAGATGGCCAAGTGGTCTGCCTTGGCCTTGCTTCCTGGTACCTGCATTTAACGTTCGAGTACGTCTGCAAACGTTTGGCCCTCCGTGTCCTGGGACCTGACAGTGCGCACACACTGAGTTGCTGTGTGGATCGTACCTGATGTAGCCATTCTCGAACTGCCAGTGCTGCAACGCAGGGCCGCCGCCGCCGTGGCCGCCGAGGCGAGGCCTGCCTGGGCCTCTCAGCGGCTCGGGCGGCGGCGGTGCGTCGGGCGGCGGCAGGCCTGAGCCGCTCGAGCCACTTCCGGCTGGGCCGCTCGGCGCGCCGAGCCACTCATCCACTTGTCGCTCAAGCCAGTCCCGCCCGAGTACTGGCTGCGCTGATCCACTTGGCTCCTGGCCGCCAGGCGGCGGGGGCGGCCCTGCCGCCGTCTCTGCCGGCGTCGACTCGCCGCCACCTGGACCGCCGCCGCCATCACCAGGCTCTGGGCTTGGAGTCCTTGGAGCCTGCGGAGGGTCTGGAGGGTCCGGAGGGCCTGGAGGTGGATCGTCGTCGTTGCCCGCGTCAGCCTCCTCGTCAGACGGGCCAAACAAGTCCCATGCTTCCTGATCGAAGTCTGGCATGTCGTTGCCCTCGTCCACCTCGTCGATGTCCTGCATGTCGTCCACCACCTCTCCGAGTTCTACGTCCTCTTCCTCCTCCGCTTCAGGTTCGGCAATGAGCACGTCCAGGAGTAGGCCCTCCACGATCTCCTCCATCGCGTGCCCCGCCTCGCCCTCGTGCATCTCCTCGGCTGCGGCAACGTCTGCGGCTGCGGCCGCGGTGTCGGAGTGGTGGGCGAACATGGCCTCTAAGTCGCCAGCCACGTCTAGCTGAGCGGCTGCGCCTCCACTGTCGCCGTCTCCGGATGGCCCATCGAGATAGTCACCAGCGCCATCTACGCCGACATCGGCAGCATCGGCGATCTCCTTCCAACCACCTCGGGCTCCCGAGCCTCGGCCCCGCCGCCCTCGACCGTGGCCGCCAGGTGCACCGCGCCCTAATCCTGGCCCACTGCCCCTGCGCCCGCGGCCGCGCCCTCGATCTGCTGGGGGCGGCGGTGGCGGCGCCGGCAGTAAATCAAATGACCGGTTATCTGGCTCAAGAAAGGCATCGAGCTCCTCAGGGACGACGTTCTGCACGCACTCACCGTCATTGTGTAACCTGTAGTAATCGACGGCCCAGAACATGTCGAGGTCGAGCATCTCGCACAACTGAAGCAAAGACATACACTGAGGGGAAGCATCTTCGCGAAGCTTCGGCATTAGGGTCACTTCCGCTGGAAGCTCGAGGGCCGCAGGTGGCCCGTTCATCTCCCAAAAGGACGGCCGTCTAGCATTGCCGAATACCATGGACACGTGCAGCCATAACCTCTTGATGGGATCGCCCTCAAGGGTGCCCCTGGAAGTCAAACACAATATCGTCATGCCCGAACCAGTCACGGCCTTGAACTCCTTCTCCGCTTTCGTCTTGCTCTCCTTGTCTAGGAAGGGGCCTCTCAAGAAAGGGCTGTTCTCAACATACTTGTTCAAGAACTTCAACCGCCACGCATTCAGCTTCTTCCCCGCCGGGCTGCAGATGCACATACCAGCGATCCAACACGGGGAGTGGTTGATCGGGATCTTGCCCAATGGTGGAAGGTCGTCATGTCTAAACATATCGTGCATGGAATCCCAAAAACCATACACACCGCCACGAACGTCACTAGCGCCCTCTCCACTCGAAGCTGCCATATTCACAGAAGTTTTTGCAGCATTGTCAGCGATGCGTTCGAAGGCTACGTGCGGTACTTTGCGCCCCTGGCGATCAACGATGTCGCCAACTGGCACTGCTCGGTAGTCCTTAAATACAACTGGCCTTTGAGGGCAGGGCGTGAAGCAACAACTGACCAACAGACCTGGCCAAGGCAACTCGCCTTGGCAAATGGCAAATCCCACCAGCCCTCTGGGCGTAGGGGGGTACCCGTTTACCCCATCCCCCTATCCCCTACCCCCTACCCCCTCCCCTGACCTTTTTGCGGGGGGGTGTCGCGGGGGGTTGGAGGGCCCTCGTTCGGCCCCTGTGAGGGCCAATGTTTGACACCCCTCACGAGGATCGTGGCCCCCCCCGGGGGGGCCTTGATTGGGGCCCTTCCTCCTTCGATCGATAGCCGATAGCCGATAGCCGATAGCCTCGAAGATGGCCCCAAGAGGCGCTTCAGGCTCCAGGGCTCCCAAAAGAACCCCAAGAGAGCCCCCAAGACCCCAAGAGGCACCTGAGAGGCCCCCAAGAGGCCCCCGAGCGGCCTCAGAGAGCCCAAGATGACCTCCAAGATGGCTCAGATAGCAGATGGCCGATAGCCGACAGCGGATAGCGGATAGCGGATAGCGATAGCCGATAGCCGATAGCCCAAGGATGCTCCAAACGGCCCCAAGACCGTTCCACGAGCGCCCAAGAGCGCTCCAAGAGAGCGCGAAGAAGCGGGCTGCCAGCTCCTGATCGGGGGAGCTGAGTTAGGGACCCCCCCATCCCCCATCCTGTCATCGACGGCCTCCAAGATCCAAGAGGGCCCCCAGAACTCCTAGAAGGCACAGGCAGCAGCAGCAACAGCAGCCACAATACTACCTCTAGACTCTAGATCTCTAGATGGTTCCATGAGTCCTCGTCCGCGTCGTCCTCATCCTAGTCCTTGGTCCCTAGCCCCTAGCCCCTAGCCCCTAGCCCTAGTCTCTAGTCCCAAGTCCCTAGTCCCTAGTCCCTAGTCCCTAGTCCCTAGTCCCTAGTCCCTAGTCCCTAGGCCCTAGGCCCTAGGCCCTAGTCCCTAGTCCCTAGTCCCTAGTCCTCGTCCTCCTCGTCCCTCGTCCTCGTCCTCATCCGCGCGTCCTCGCCCTCCTCGTCCCTCTCGTCCTCCTCATCCCCATCCCCCATCCCCCATCCCCCATCCTCCTCCTCCTCCTCCTCCTCCTCCTCCTCCTCCTCCTCCTCCTCCTCTTCCTCCTCCTCCACATCATCATCCTCATCCTCA
Source organism: Prorocentrum cordatum (assembly GCA_963575745.1). Lineage (NCBI taxonomy): Eukaryota > Dinophyceae > Prorocentrales > Prorocentraceae > Prorocentrum > Prorocentrum cordatum. Next base: position 126,987 of record CAUYUJ010010424.1, on the reverse strand, counting down.
TCCTCATCCTCTTCCTCCCCTCGCCCCCACGCGGCCCCCAGGGATGGCGGGATGGCCCGAAGAGGGCTTCCAAGACCACCCCCCTGCTCACAGAGATCTATCGGTTCACCCTGGTTGCTCGCTTTGTTTCTCTAGATTCTAGATCTTAGATTCCTAGACCCTAGACCCTAGACCCTAGACCCTAGACCCTAGATGTATTTCTTCGTCCCTTTTCCCGTCAGCTCTCGTGGGCTCGGCTTCTGAATGGGCTGGTGGGGATACGCGATGCGCACACGCGGATACGCGGATACGCGAAGCGTGAAACATTCTCTTGATGGGTTGGTGGGGATCCGGATGCGAGGCGAATAGCTTTGCGTCAAGCTGTGTGGTTTCGGAGCTCCCTCTTGGATTGGATCTTGGAGCCCTCCTGGGCCCTCTTGCGACCATCTTGGGCCTTGGGCCCCTCTTGGAGCCGTGGGTGAGTCGCTCGGTCCCCTCAGTTTTCGGTCGGATGCGAATCGCGCGGTCTCCTCAGTTATCGGCTTTCGGTCGGGGGGGATCGTTGGGGACCCAACGATTTACCCATTTTCCCCCGACCGAACATTGAAAGGACAGAGCGACTCACCTCAGGCCGAGAATTGAGGGGGCCGAACGATTCACCTCCGATCAAACACTAAGTTGCTTGGCCGCTTGGCCCAAGCAACTGGACTGGGCATCATCTCTGGATGAGCCGACGGGGCATCGGAGACGCGAAGCGACAACGATTGACCCAACGGGTTGAAGTGTTCGAAAGTAGTCGCAATTGAAGTCAACGCGTCGCCATACATGTAACTTCTCCGCTGCAAGGAAACTGCCCTTTCTGCTTGTGCCTTTCTGCGCCCCATCAATGAACTCAGCTGGTGAAGTTTTGCCTTTTCCTCCTCCAAAACGTCATGGTGCAGCACGGCCGGCGGGCTCGCCTCGGGCAGAAGAACGAGCGCACGTGCGTCACCAGCATCAGCATCGTCGGCAGGAAGGCCCGCCTCAGGCAGAGGAACGAGAGCATGTGCGTCGCCAGCAGCAGCATCGCTGCCATTGCCAAGCCGCCGCATCTCTGTCTGCTGCAAGGCCCTGATGTGGCGATGGAGTGCTCGACCTTCCAGCTGGAAAGGCCCCATACCTTTAGCAATGCGGTCATTGGCAACCTTCGCCTTGGCAGACAGGGCTTGACGCTGGGCATCTGAGAGGGCCCTATACTTCTCAGTCAACTCTTGCATCACACGTGTCCACACATCATGCTTGACCTTTTGGCCAACAACATCAGGGTGACTACGGGTGCACTCGTGAACAAAAACTGACCAAGAGCTCATCCGTCGGCGCCTCGAGGGCGCCGGTGCATCTGAAGATTTGCTGTCGTCGGCAGGCGGCGCTTTGGCACCGCGGTCTTGCCGGACACCAATGCCGAGAAATGCTGCACTCACGGACGCCAAGTCTGGAATATGTGTTTGCAACGACATCAACTTGACGAGGCGACGCAATCGGGAATGCTTCGCCTCCAGCCGCGTGATGCACACCTCCATCATGCGAATGACGACATCCCTCTCCAACTTCGCAAGCGGGCTGAGCAAATCTGGCGCCGTTGGGAATCGGCGGACGACGTCCGCCGTGTAGGGGTCAAACCTACAAGGCCTGTCCTGACAGACGCGCTGAGCAGCTGCCAACTCGTCGGCTGCACCATGGATCTTCCAATGCAAGAACGGGTAATTGCTTTCAGCCATGACCAACAACTCATACATTGCAACAGCGGCCCTAGCCGTCAACCGGAAATTCAAGCAGCGTTGGCGACGATCACGAGCATTGTCCGGAAGTGCCTCGGGCTTCTGAGCGGAGCGAGGAGGAGGAGGAGGGGGGAGGAGGAGGAGGAGGAGGAAGAGGAGGAAGCGGGGGGGAGGAGGAGGAGGACGAGGAGGAGGAGGAGGAGGAGGAGGAGGAGGAGGAGGGAGGAGGAGGAGGAGGAGGGGAGGGAGGATAAGGGATAAGGGATAAGGGATAAGGGATAAGGGATAAGGACGAGGAGGAGGAGGGGGAGGAGGAGGACGAGGAGGGGGGAGGAGGAAGGGGAGGAGGAGGCGGCAAGGACAATGCCTCCCACGCCCATGACGATGTCTCTGTCCGGACGAGCCTCCCATAGAGGATGAGCGCCTCGCTCGTGTAGTACCCATTCGCTCGCAACAAAACCTTATAGTCCCGAACGCCACCAGAAATCAGTTTCTGCTCCTGGCGCCCGGCCCACGCATGAGAGGAAGTGGCAGTAAGTTTCTTAAGCGTGAGGCGGCGGCTTGTGGCCACGAGCCTGATTGGTATCATCCTGCGCAGCGGCTCGCTTCTCCACCACGACGCACCTTTTCCACACCAATTAGATAGCTTTTGGTACAGTGCGGAGTCTTGGCCTACAGAGGCCACATCTTCATGATCGTCTCTACCGCCAAGCATCTCTGATGCATCATCCATGGCCAACTGAGCGTCCTGGTCCGCATTCGGAACCGCGATCTCTCTGACAATCCTGGGAAACTTCTTGAGGACGAGGCGTCGGTAGGCCGAGCTGTAGATACCGTGGACCGCATCGCCGATGATGACAACGTCGAGTACCTCTTCCATGCCGGTCCACTTCTTCTGCCCGAATACTTTGAGGCCGTTGATAAGGCATGGGATCAGGGAGCGCTTGAAGTGCTTCAATGTCGTTTGACGATTCGGGCAGCATCCGAGCTCCACGTGGATGATACGATCTCTGTTGCGCCAATCGTGGTTGCACAGGAGAGCGAGGACCTTGCGCTCCGTTCGCCCTCACCCCCTCCGGGGAAGGCGGAGAAGCAGAGGCAAAATGTCTGGGCGGTCGACAAGCGGTTTGGGGCTTTGGGGGGGGCACCCCCCCCTCCCCTCCCAGGGCTTTTTTTTTTGAGGGGGTGGGGGTGGGTCAGCGAGGTGTTTGGGCGTCCGCTTTCGCCCTAGACCCTAGACCCTAGACCCTAGACCCTAGACCCTAGACGCTAGATCCTAGATCCCTAGACCCTAGACCCTAGACCCTAGACCCTAGATCCTAGATCCTAGATCCTAGATGGCTCCAAGATCCAAGAGGGCCTCCGAGGCTTCACGATGGCTCCAAGATGGCTCAAGATAGCGCAGGATAGTTTAGTTGGATAGTGGATAGTTCAATTTGACCTACATCCTACATCCTACATCCTACATCCTACATCCTACATCCTACCCCCGGGAGGCCCCAAGATGGCCATAAGACGGTTTCAAGTGCTATCGTGCTATCTGCTTTCGGGTATCGGAGACCCCTCAGGGCCCCTCCAAGAGCTCCGAATCCTTCAAACACCGAAGGACACCTTATGATTTTTGCCTTCTCGCCATTCCTCTTCCGACGCGCGTTTGAGGCCTCAAGATGGCCCCAAGATGGCCCGAGAAGGCCCCGAGACCCCAAGAGGAGCGCAAGAGGCCGCCAAGACAGCCCCAAAAGCGCCCAAGAACGCCCCAAGAGGGCCCCAAGAGGGTTCCACGATGCGGTTTTGAGGGCCCCAGGGAGGGGCGGCACAGGTATGAGATATGGGACCCCTCCCATTTGACATTTGACCGATGCCCTTCAAGATGACCTCCAAGGTGGCCCGGTGGCCCCAAGATGCCCTCCATGGCTCCCAAGAGGGCCCTGAGAGAGCCCCAAGAAGGCTCAAAGAGGGCCCCAAGACCCCCCCCCCCCAAGGAGCCCCAAGGGGACCCCAAGACCCAAGACCCTCCAAAAGAGCCCCCCACGTTGGTTCACTATATGTGTCCGCCATTTCCCGTCGGCTCTCATGGGCATGGCTGCCGAATGGGCTGGCGGGGTTACGGGGTGCGGGTTACGAGTTACGGCTTACGCGAAGCGTGAGTCCTCTGATTACATATTACACCTTACACCAGAGGAAACCCAATTAGTGGATCTCTGACTTCTGTCGGTGGTACCTCCATCGGCCCTCCTCTCGCCCCAATGTGTGATTCAACGTTCTATCGTCTATCCTCTATCCTCTATCCGGACTCTGGACCTTTCCCCCTTCTTCCCCCCCCTCTTCCCCTCCTCTCTCTCCTCTTCTTCCTCCACCTCCTGCTCCCCCGAGGCTCAAGTGAATCACCTTTCTCTTCCACTGTAGGTGCGTCGCATCAGGCCCAAGTGCAGACCCTGAACAGAATGCCGACAATAATGACCTCTTGTACGCCACCGCTTCGTCGCTCAAAACCAGGGCATGGTCCGCATACATGATGTCCAACTTATCTGATATGACATTCTCTAGCTCGACTTTGAAAGACTGCATCTGGCCGACGTGCATCAACGACAGCAGGAAATCTCACAGGCCCTCTAGGCTCTAGGGCCTAGGGCGCGAAGTGATTTTGGGAGCTCATTCTCCCAGGAGGCCCTGGCAGTCATGTGCCAGCTGACTCCTGGGCCCTGGGCCCCTCTTGGGGCCATCTTGGGGCCCTCTCGGTACTGGTCATAGGCCCTAGGCCCTAGGCCCTAGGCCCTAGGCCCTGAGCCCCAAGGGGGCCGCACGACGGCCCAGGAGGGCCCTGGGCCCCAAGACGGCCCCGGGAGAGCCCAAGAAAGCCCCAGGACACAGGAGGGCCCCAGCAATCATGCACTTGTGGGCTCCGGCTGGTGCATTATATGCTTGCCCCCTTCCCTCTTGGGGCTATCGTGGGCCCCTCTTGGAGCCTTCTCGGGCCCCTGAAACCTTAAACTTAACCCTTACACACTTAAACACTTAAACCTAAACACCTGCACACCTACAACCTACACCCTACACCCTACACCCGTCGGGCCCCTCCTGGAGCCTTCTTGGGGCCCTCATGGGCCCCTCGTGGAACTCCCGCGTGGCAATCTTGAGCCCCCTTGGCCTTTGGCCCTTGGGCCCCTTTCGGGGCCCTTTTCGTTGCGCAGCATGCTGCCTCACTGCATGCTGCTACGCGCTACGCTTCCCTGGTCAAGCCAACCCCTCGCCTAAGGGCTAAGGGCTAAGGGCTAAGCGGCTAAGCGCTAAGCATCTTCTCTGGGCTGGTGGCTGGTGGCTGGTGGCTGGTGGGGATACGTGATGCGTCGACGTCGGATACGCGAAGCGTCAAGAATTGGTAAGACCAGTTACGTCGTCCATGACCAAGGAGTTCGTCTTGGCGCCGACGGTGACGGACTTGTGAGCCAAACAAGGAAGCCTCGAGGTAACCCAGTCTGGATGCGCGAGCGAACGTGCTCTCTCGCAGCGGTCGTTGCCAGTGTAATCGTCGGTCGTTGCGAGTAGCAGCTTGGGCGTGTCCTTGAATATTTGGTCCACCATGGGATGCCGATGTTGTATTGATGTGGTTGCCGCGAGGAGGCACTCAGCAGTGTTTCGATCAACTGCTTGGACCCACGTCGGCCGCCAACTCTGTGAAACCATGTGGGCTCCTGTGGTCACGTCCTGCAAACAAATGGCCCACTCAAACTCGCTCTGGAGGAGTTTCGCCACGCCGGAAGAATCCTGCACCCGTGTTTTGAGAGGCGTCTCGTCGTACATCAAACGCTCGATATAGAACACTGGGCGGAGGGCGCCGGCATCAATCGCAGCGAACACTTCGTACAAAGTCTGCTCTTGGTCACGGAAACTACACAGGGCAAGGGACCCAGCCGTGACCTTCCTGGTGCGTTTGACAGTTTGGCGATTCACATCCAGGTACATCATTGCAGCAGTAAAATTGATCTGCCAGTCCTTGGCGCGATTCTTACACTCAGGGTCGAGGAGGTGCGAAGCGATCTTGAACATGCTGTCGCGTGTCGCACTTCTTGCCACAGCCGCCCCTGCCTCAGCGTCGACCTTCTCAGCGAGATCGAAAATGCTTGATGGGGGAAAATCAATCTTCTTCAGGGTAATGGCAGCTCGCACCAACTCAAGGTCCACACGAGCGACCAGAGGCAAACTGTCGGCAATGGTAACGTGCTGGAGAACATAACGGCCTGATGAATCTCGTTTCCTCGTACCTGGTCGTGGTCGTGGGCGGGGGGCGGGAGCTTCTGGACCAGCTGCAGGGGCCATGCCTAGTGTCAACAACATTTGTCTCCGGCGGGCTGTGTTGTATGGGCCGACTCTCTGACCGGGTTGGCGCCCTCGCTGTCGACGAATTGGCCGGTCATCTTCTTGATCGGCTCTCGATGCCGATGCCAACTCTGCATCGGCTCCCGATGCTGATGCCAACTCTTGATCGGCTCTCGATGCTGATGCCAACTCTTGATCGGCTCTCGATGCTGATGCCAACTCTGGATGGGCCCCCGATGCCGATGCCAACTCTGGATCGGCTCTCGATGCCGATGCCAACTCTGGATCGGCTGCCGCAGCCTCGCCGACCTAGGAAACCCAGAACTCTCGCCCTCTTTCTCTTGCCTCTTGTTCCTCCTTCTTCTCCTTCTCCTCCTTGGGGCCCTTCCTCGGTGCCCTCCTCCTCCTCCTCCTCCTCCTCCTCCTCCCGCTTCTCCTCCTGCTCCTCCTCCTCCTCCTCCTCCTCCTCCTCCTCCTCCTCCTCCTCTTCCTCCTCCTCCTCATTATCCTCCTCTTCCTCTGGGCTCTGGGGAGGGGGGGGCGTTCTGTGCCACCCCCACCTCTTCCCCGTGGAGGTCCTCCTCCTCGGAGAAATCCGAGCGCCACGGCATCCGGGCAGGCCGCCCCCCCCCCGAGGAAGAAGAGCCAAACGAGCGGCGTCAAGGAGGATGCGGAGGAGCAGCAGCCATACATAGGACATAGGCAATCGTGAAGTTCGGGGTTGAGGGTTGAGGACGGATGAGATCCGCCGCCGCCGCCGTCGCCATCGTCATCGCCGTCGCCTTCGTCGTCGTCGTCGTCGTCGTCGTCTTCGGCCCTCTGGGGGGACCCCCTGGCGCCTGAAGCAGCGCAAGGGAGCGAAGACGACGACGACGACGACGCGACGACGACGGCGACGGCGACGACGACGACGACGACGATGGCAGCGTCCGCGTAGCGGCCCCGCACGAATTTCGGCACACCCTTTACACGTTCTGACGCTTCGTGGCCCCATAGCCCATAGCCCATAGCCCCATAATGCACAGTATACAGTATACTCGTATACTCTACCCTCTACCCTCTAACGAAGGCCCCAGTGGCAGCGTTCGCATGACGGCCCCGCACCAATTTCGGCATACTCCTCACACGAGCTTCGTAGCCCCATGGGGGGCTCCAGCGCAAACGATATTCGATATTCGCAACTGCGTCACCCACGACTGCTATATAATATATAATTGGGTCTCTCGCCAGGATAATGGATAATGCGATGTTGGCGATTCAGTTGCGTGCGCGTGTGAACTTGGAGCCGTGGTCGGACGAACGCGAGACAATCGAGATCGCGTGAGATGAGCGCGGGTTTGTTGGAGATCGCGCAGAACGAGAGCGAGAACGATCGAGATCATTGGCGGCGAGCGCGAACAAGGTCGAGATCACCTGCGGCGAACACGAACATTTCGAGATCATCTGCGGCGAAACGCAAAAAACGTCGAGACCATCGGCGACGAAAGCGAATTGAGTCGAGATCCTTTTGCGAAAAACGCGCATATGATCGTTTGCGACGAGCACGACAATGTTTGAGATGATTTGCGGCGAGTGCGAAAACGAGCGGGATCAATTGGTCGAGCACGGTGTATGGTCGACAGCGATCGATCGACATCGCTCGATGATCGGCATAAATCGATCGACAGAACATCGGCACAAATTAATTCCAACGGCAAAGCCAGCATCGTAGTCTCAGGATTAGCGAAAACCCTAGAAGGTTTTTGCCATCGCATCACGCCGACTGCGCTCCCGACTCCCGACCCAGGACCGGAAACACTAGATACGGCCCGAAGGGCTCCCCTCCACTACGCCCTGCCCTCCGAAGGCGAGGGATTTGGACGCCCGAAAATGGGTACGGAGAAACTGGGCACCATGCCCAGAACAATTGTTGTCACAAACGAACAGCGGCCGCTGTTGGGGGCAGGCGGCCTTCTGTCTCAGATGGACAGTCCGCGACGGCGCCGACAATGAATCCTGTTCAAAATGAACAGGAAATGGTGTCGGTCTTTGTATTAGGTCGGGCGTCCCCCTACAGGCGGGTTTTGGACGAAAAATGACAAATCCGCCGACCCTGTCGGCGTGTGTGAAGGGCTTTTCCGTTCGAGCCGTCATCTCCGTCATTCTTTGTACTCGTCGTCTCTGTCCTTCCCTTTCCCTGGGAGACCTCTTCCCCTGGGCTCCAGCCAAGCCGACCTTGAGCAACCTCGTAATTGAGTCGAAGGGAAGCCCCTTCCCTTTGATCCCTCCCCCGCCGGGAGGGGGGGGGGGTAGCGACCCCCCCCCGGGTCAGATACGACGCCCCCCCCTGGGACTCCTCTTCCCCTGGGCTCCAGCCAAGCCGACCTTGAGCAACCTCGTAATTGAGTCGAAGGGAAGCCCCTTCCCTTTGATCCCTCCCCCGCCGGGAGGGGGGGGGGTGTCGACCCCCCCCCCCCTGGGTCAGATACGACGCCCCCCCCCTGGGACTCCTCTTCCCCCTGGGCTCCACCAAGCCGACCTTGAGCAACCTCGTAATTGAGTCGAAGGGAAGCCCCTTCCCTTTGATCCCTCCCCCGCCGGGAGGGGGGGGGGGGTGTCGACCCCCCCCCCGGGTCAGATACGACGCCCCCCCTGGGACTCCTCTTCCCCTGGGCTCCAGCCAAGCCGACCTTGAGCAACCTCGTAATTGAGTCGAAGGGAAGCCCCTTCCCTTTGATCCCTCCCCCGCCGGGAGGGGGGGGGGGGTAGCGACCCCCCCCCCGGGTCAGATACGACGCCACCCCCTGGGACTCCTCTTCCCCTGGGCTCCAGCCAAGCCGACCTTGAGCAACCTCGTAATCTCTTGCTGCGCATTGCGAACAGGGTCGGCGGCACCGGCCGTCAGGCCTTCGCAATAGTCAGAATTGCTAAAAAGATCATAATCCTCCGACTATTGTTTGACTATTTTTGGATCTTGCCCCGTAGAGGGACAGGGCTGACCGATCGTCCCGAAGGGAGGAGGTCCGGCGCAGATCGACGCCCCCCCCCCCCGGTTCGGGGGATCCCGCGGCGGGCCCACGATCTCCCGCTTGAGCTCGCGGAGCGTGATGCGGAAGTTGTTCTCGGGGTCCTCTGGAGCGCCGGGGGGGGGGGCAGGCCCTGGGTTTAGGTCGGGCCTGTCCCCCTACAGGAGGATTTTGGTCAACAAATTAAAAACAGTCAACAAAAAACAACGAAAAGACTCGAAACTGGTAGAGAAAAATCGTCCCCAGACTATTGATGGACTATTTTTGCATATTCCCCTGTAGAGGGACAGGCCCGACTTAGGGCCATGGGCACCGGCACGAAACTTTCACGGCGGAGGCCCGCGCTCCCGGGGCGCGCTTGGGCACCCAGGGATCGGCGAGTGGGCGCTTTGGGGGGGGTCGTTGGTTCCCACCGCTGCGCTACCCCGCCCATTCATTCGGGCTTGTGGTAACGGGGGTGACCTAGACCTGGGACGCACAGAGACATACCAGTACGAACCACATATATATACATATATATATACACATTATATATATATGTATAGATTCCCCAATCAGTGCTTGCACTGAAGGGGTCCTCGCGGAAGTTGAAACATTTAACAAACAAATCCCACCGATTTTGGTCACACACACACACACACTGCGTTTGCGGGTTCCCGGGTTCCCAATTCCAGGTTCCCGGGTTCCCGGTTCTGGGTTCCGGGCCGATTTCGGAGGGCGGCGAGGATCCCGGGTTCCCGGGTTCCTGGTCGTTCTTCTTATCGATCGGTCTCACCATCGGTCTCATTACCCACTTCTCTATCGATCTCACCATCGATCTCACATTCGATCTCACTATCGACATCACTAGAGATCGCATGAGCGATCTCGCGACCGATCTCACTATCGATCCTATTGAATCGATGTCATTCTCGGTCTCACGATCGACTTTAGAATCGTCCTGATCCCATTATCGATCTCATTATCGATCTCAAGATCCATAGTATCAATTGTCAAATCATCCACTGTTTGGGTTTTCTCAGGTGTAACATATACATATATATACACATCGATAGATGTATATATATATGTACGTATATATATATATATATATATATATATATATATATATATATATATATATATATACACATGTATCCTCCTTGGAGGCGCGCGTCCGACCCGAACATAGAGTATACCCATCTTGACGTACATCAGTTCCCGAGCGGTGTGGCAAGAAAGCGCCCGCCACGACGCAGATACATCAGATTTCTCGATGCGCGCGTCGCCCCTGGGGGGTGACGTACATATAGTATTAGTTAGTATGTTGAGGTGGCGCAGATACATGGAGGGTTAAGACAAAGTCCCTGAAGGGGCCCTTCAAGGCCTCGTTGGAGCCAGCAGGGGTCGTCATGGCCCTTTAGGGCCAAATTTTTTCACCCCCCGTTCAGCTCACCCCCAATTACAACCTGCCCCACCCCCCTTGTCGCGTTGCCCCTGGTCCCGTGCCTGTACAGGCGAGGCCGCTCGTACGAGTTGAACGTACGGACCTGGGGCACCTAGAACGCGCCAGGATGCCAGGAATATCTCAGATCTGGCGGCTCTGGAGGATGTCTCAGCCGCCGCGGCCTTCTCAGAGCGTACAGGGTCGCTCTGAGAGCTTTCCACAACGCCCTGGAACGGATTTATCCTCGTCCTAGCCCCGCCCGATGGGCAGAGGGAAACAACAAAACATACAGAGGATGCCTGAGCACCGAGGGATGCAAGGGTGCGCGACAAAAACACAACGTGCATCAACAAACTGGTTTTGACGGTATCCCCCCCTGACGTACGGCGGCTCGCTCGAACAATTCGAAACGGCCGGCTTTGTCACACTTCGGGGCCTGGAAACATGCCTGGGCCCCGGGGACACCAACAACTGCCCCGAAAAAGGGAAAACGACGGGTGCGGGGTCGGGGGTCGCGGGTCGGCACGGGGGCCCCATGCCCAAAAAGCAGAACGGATCGTCGTTGTGGGTCCATCTCGCTCGCTCCTCTCCATACCTTTCCCCTCCCCTCCGCTCGATTGTCACCCTGCCAGCTACTTGTATCCCGTCCCCTCCCTCCCTGTCGTTGCCTTGCCTTCTCCGCTGACCCGCCTGCCCTCTCCCCTCCCTTGCCTTGCAATGTTTTCTCCGATGCTCTCTCCATCACACCCGACCGACTCCACCACGCCCCATGCACAAGGACGCCCACTTCCAGATCAACAGCCGCCGCGCCAAACGTTCGACCGCGTGGGCCTCGCTCGCGAATCCAGACGACACTTGTACTTGCGCCCGCCGCGCCCCCAACTGACTAGCTACCAAACCACCCCAACCCAACCCGAAGACCTGAATTTCGCCCGAATTTCGGGTTGGGGGGGGGGGTACGGGTTCCATGTGTTTTTTCAATGTTCCCCGACCCCCCCCCCCACTGGAAATAGTTGGCAAATTGAGGCCTTCGGGTTGGGTTGAGGTGGTTTGGTGGGTGGTGAACCAACACTGGTCCGTGCCGAAGCACGCATCAAACACACGGTTTGGTCAGCGGCAGCTGGAGTCCAAGAAGCGGCCGCGGCCATCCTGGGCGTCTTGGAACAATGTTTCGGCGACCTCGGGACGCCCGGGAGCAAGCTGAAAACCTGCCGCACGTACCCGGGAGAGCCAAGAGCCGCCCAGAGAGGGGGCCAGAGATCGGGTACTGGAATCAGGGCTCCCCGGGGCCCCCAGGCCTCCCTCCACATAATATATTTATGCAAACATACATACGTGCACATATATATATATAGAGAGAGAGAGAGAACAAACAAAAACAAAAGAGAGAAATTATCCTGGCGAAGGTCCCAACCATATGCAGCTGTGGGTACCGAAATTGTGACTATCTGCTTCCGTGAAGCTCCCTATGGGGCCACAAAGCGCTGCACTGGGCGGGGGGGAACGCTGTACTGTGTGGGTGGTGTGCCGAATTGGGTTTCCGGGACGCATGCGGACGGTCCCACTGAGGGCTTCGGTGGAGCTCCCTATGAGGCCACGAAGCGCTCTACTGAGTGAGTGAAAATGCCAAATTGGGTTTCCGGGACGCATGCGGACGGTCCCACTGGGGGCTTCGGTGGAGCCCCCTTATGGGGCCACGAAACACGCTGCACTGCGCGGGTGAAAATACCAAATTACATTTCCCGGACGCATGCGGACGGTGGCACTGGGGCCTTGGGCGGAGCCCCCTATGGGGCCACGAAACGCTGCACTGGGTAAGTGAAAATGCCAAATTGGGCTTCCGGGACGCATGCGGACGGGGGCACTGGGGCCTTCGGTGGAGCTCCCTATGGGGCCACGAAACGCTGCACTGGGTGTGCGGGACGCATGCGGACGGTAGCGCTGGGACCTTCGGTGGGGCTCCCTATATGACCACGAAACGCTGTACTGGGCGTGCCGGGCGCACGCGGACGGTAGCACTGTAGGCTTGGGGATGGGTAGATATGGGGGAACTGGCTGGGCTGGGCGGCTGGGGGGGGACCTTCGTGGGGCCTCCCTATGGGGCCTCGAAACGCTGTACTGGGTGGGTGAAACGCAGGGAAGAAAAAAAAAGGGGGCGGAGTGCTACGAAACGCGTACTGTGCTCGTTCGGACGCATGCGGACGTAGCACTGGGCGGTAGCACTGTGGCCCTTCGGTGGGGCTCCCTACATGGTCACGGACACGCCTGTAACTGGGTGTGCGGGAACGCATGCGGACGTAGCATGGGACCTTTGGTGGGGCCCCCTATGGGGCCACGAAACGCTGTACTGGGTGGTGAAACGCAGGAAGGGGGGAGGAGGGCCCTACGAATCGCTGTACTGGTGTGCGGAGACGCATGCGACGGTAGCACTTGGACCTTCGGTGGGGCTCCCTAATGGGGCCACGAGCGCTGTATTGGGTGTGCGGGACGCATCGAACGGTAGCTCTGGGACCCTTCGGGGGGGTTCCCTTGGGGCCACGAAGCGCTGTTAACTGGTGGGTGAAACGCAGGGATGAGTGGGAGGAGGGCCACGAAACGCTGTACTGGGTGTGCGG
>CAUYUJ010010424.1:76388-108888 GCA_963575745.1 Prorocentrum cordatum | reverse complement strand
GGCCCCATAGGGAGCTCCACCGAAGGCCCCAGCGTCTGCGCTCGCATGCGGTTCCACCCCTCTTTTCGGCACACCCCTCACACGTTTCGTGGCCCCACAGGGAGCTCCACCGAACGCCCCAGTGGCTGCGCTCGCATGCGGTTCCGCCCCCCATTTCGGCACACCCCTCACACGTTTCGTGGCTCCATAGGGAGCTCCACCGAAAGTCCAGTGGCTTCGCTCGCATGCGGTTCCACCCCCAATTCTGGAACACCCCTCACACGTTTCGTGGCCCCATAGGGAGCTCCACCGAAGGCCCCATTCACAAACAGACGCACTCGCGCTCAGACTCATCCGCGTTCAGTCTCTCGTAATCAGAAATATAATTTTCATTCGCGTTGTGTGCCCCCGCCGCACATTTCGGCACGCCCTTCATGCGGCTCGTGGCCCCACAGGGAGCACCACCGAGGAATATATCCACAATTGCGGTATTCACACCTACGTATGGTTGGGTGTTTCGTCAGGCTAATTTTACACATAGGATTCCCGGTAAACGGGTTTTCGCCTGCGTTTTTTTCCAAAATGCTGCTCTCGCTGAGGCGCCGGCCTCATTTCTGCTCCAGAATCGTTCCGAATCGTGCTCCCGCTGCAGCGTGGGCCTCATTTTCGGATCGGTGTTTGGCCTCCGTCGTTCAGGATGGCGTTCTCGCCCCAGCGCGGGCCTCTTTCTCGCGCGCCCATCCGCCCGCCACCACCGCGCCGCACCACCACCACCACCACCACCACCACCACCACCACCACCACCACCACCACCACCACCAGCACCAGCACACCAGCACACCGCCACCACCACCACCCACGACAACCACGCACACACGCACGCACGCACGCACGTGCACCACCACCCACTACGCACGCGCGCGCGGAGCCACAGGTCCGCTACGACACGCGTCCGCGGATAGAGAAAAGCAGCGCCATGGTAAGGGATGGGAGGGAGGGGTAGGACGTCAGATATGACGCGAGCGCACCTAGCTTGCCCTCCTCCCCCTCCTCCCCCTCCTCCCCCTCCCCCTCCTCCTCCTCCTCCTCCTCCTCCTCCTCCTCCTCCTCCTTCCCCCCCCCTCCCCCCCCCCTCCCCGGTGGAGGTTTTAAACAAGTCCCCTGGAACCAGCGCTTGCAACGTGATCGCTGCATTAATTATGCTCGTACATGATGTCGACGTTTCATGATTGACCGTTGAGATGGAATGAGGTGCGCGCACAGATGATGATGATGATGATGATGATGATGATGATGATGATGATGATGATTGTGATGTGTTTACGCCTGGCTCAGTTCCAGTTCAAACACATGCAACAGAAGCGGGGCGCTTACGCACTGAGCGCGACCCCGCAGCCGCTGCTGGTCGCCTGCACTTTTGAAACTTTTGGTGGAACACAAATTTCCTTCCGATCGTTGAGGCAACATGGGCGGGCACGCCAACGTTCGCGAGTGCAAGATCATCTGCCGCCCGCTGCGATCCAAAGAAGTTTTGGGAGTTCAAGTCCTTGGCGCAGTGCGGCCCGTCCCCCATGTTCTCGATGTCCAATGTCTGCTGGTCGCTGGCTACATGCCGCATGGAATTGAGCAAGCACTTGGCAATGCCCGGGAGCCGAAGTAGGGGGCGCCTTACTTCCCGGGCCAGCTTGTCCTCGAAGAGAGATACTGCAACAGATCGCATGGTGTCTGCAGCCCACGGCTTGACACTGATCGGAATGTTCAATTATTTGGAAGATTCCTCCAAGCATGTCTCAACGCCCTGCTTCTCTTCTGCGGAACTGGTCTTGCTCTGGCGGCCCCTCTTGGTGTGCTTGCGGTTCCTCGTCCAGTGGTGAACGCAGCCGCCGAGGTGCGGCAGCCCCTGGTGCTCGCGGATGATCTCATCGATGCAGTTGATGTCTGTTGGGTTCGACGGTCTGGTGGTCCCTGCTGGGCGCCGCGCCTTCTTCTTTTCCTCTTTCGGGGACATCGGCGCGGCGCTCGTCGGCCGCTCGCCGTCGCCTGAGCCGTGGAAATAGCTGAGCCGCCGCGAGCGCAGCGCTGCAGGCGCAGCCTTAAGGTAACCGCCCGCACGCTTGAAGCCCGGCTCGTTCTGGATGTGCCCCCAGGCTGGCACCGGGAGCAGCGCCGCGTTAATGGTGCGGAGCTCATCGCACGAGCGATTCCACGTCCCCTTCTCCATCGGCAAGGGGCGCGGCAGTGGGGCGGGCGCGCCGTCGGTCTCGCGCGGGACTGCAGCGCCGTAGTTCGCGCGCGTGTCGCGCGCGCCCCCGAGGCCGTCGGTTGAGGATGGCAGGTCGAACGGGTTCTCGGGGCCGACGGCAGAGCGAGCCCTCGGAGGTGACCACGACCTCGCCCGCCGAACTGCAGGCGGCGCCTCGGAGTAGTGGATGAAGGTCTTGGAGACGGGCCTTCCCCTGACGTCCGAAGAGCAAAACATTGGAAACCACAGTGCGCAATGCATGCAGGAGGTGTCTGATCAAAGTGCACTTTGAGCCCGCGCGACTACGGACATAACCAGTACATGAGAAATCTGAAGAAGCTGTGGTGTCCATTGGTGTCCTGCGTTGTCCTGTGGCGTTCTGCGCAGTCCGGCGGTGTCCTGTGGTTTGCCGCGATGTCCTGCGGTGTCCTGTGGTGTCCTCCGGTTTGCGGCAGTGTCCTGCGGCGTTCTGCGGTGCCCTGCGGTGTCATGTGGTGTTCCGTAGTTTCCCGCTGAGCCCTTGCTCGGATCCCCCCGTCGCCTCTGCTCTAGAGGGGCGTCCAAAACAGAAAGCCCCTCTCGACGACAGCGCTAAATTCAGAGCGGCCAAATTCTGAGCTATCTGCGCTTCTCATCATTTGCGTTGGCCGCGAAACAACGCGAGACACCCCTGCTACTCTAATCAACAAAGGGGCGCCCAAGACAGGATGCCCCCCTTGTGGAAACAACCGATGCATAAGAAATCTGAAGAAGCTGTGGTGTCCTTTGGTGCCCCGCGTTGTCCTGTGGTGTTCTGTGCTGTCCTGTGCTGCCCTGCGGTGTACTGCGGTTTGCTGCGGTGTCCTGCGGTGCCCTGTGGTGCCCTGCGGTTTGCGGCAGTGTCCTGCGGCGTTCTGCGGTGCCCGGCGGTGCCAGGTGGTGTTGCGTAGTTTCCCGCTGAGCCCTTGCTCGGACCCCCCCGTCGCCTTTGCCCTAGAGGGGCGTCCGGGACATGATTCCCCCCTCGACGACTCAGAGCGGCCAAATCCTGCGCTATCTGCGCTTTCTCAATCATTTGCGTTGGCCGCAAAACAATGCGACACATCCTTGCTACTCTGATCAACAAGGGGCATCCAACGCAGGATGCCCCTCCTGTTATCACTTGTTCTGACCCCCGCGTTGCTTATCTGCTCGCGCGCTGGCCTCGCAATCGAATTCGGCATTAGCAGCGGCAACCATTCTACTGGTCGCCGAAGCATCCGTCACGGATGCTCCTCCGAGTCTTTGGCCTCCTGGCGAGCTCGAAGTACTTCTCCCTCTGCGCGGCGGAGGCCAGCGCGAGGAACCGGCGCTTCTCCGACGAGAGGCCGCTACACTTCGCCAGACGGGGGTTGCTTCCGGAACTTGGCTACGCCCCCGGGCGCGCGCCAAGAGCGAGCGCCAAAGTCCGTTGGCCTCCAAAATGTTTGTTTTGGGGTTTTGCTCCAAAACCAAGCCTTGGTCCCCGAAGGGGCTTTCTGAAGGCGGTCGTGCTCCTCCGCCGCTTCCTTCTTGGCCGCGGCCGCGCCCTCCTTCTTGCCCTCGGCCCTGGCCTTGCGCGCTCGCTGCCTTTTCGGCGGCGCGCCGAAGGGGGGGCGGGCGGGGCTAGGGGCGGCCTTCTCGGGAAACTCCAGGGCGTCTAAGAAGCCCCCGGTTTTCGAGAAGCCGTTGAAGCGGCGTTCCGAGAGGCCCAGAAAACTCCCCAGGCAGAGGAGTTGCTCGGAAGCTCGTTTTTTGGTTATATATATATATATATTATTGTTTTCTCTCTCTTTCTCTCTCTCTCTCTCTCTCTCTCTCTCTCTCTCTCTCTCTCTCTCCTCTCTCTTTCTCTCTCTCTCCTTCTCTCCTCTCTCTCTCTCTCTCTCTCTCTCTCTCTCTCTCTCTCTCTCTCTCTCTCTCTCTCTCTCTCTCTCTCTCTCTCTCTCTCTCTCTCTCTCTCTCTCTCTCTCTCTCTCTCTCTCTCTCTCTCTCTCTCTCTCTCTCTCTCTCTCTCTCTCTCTCTCTCCTCTCTCTCTCTCTCTCTCTCTCTCTCTCTCTCTCTCTCTCTCTCTCTCTCTCTCTCTCTCTCTCTCTCTCTCTATATATATATATATATATATATTGAAAGCCAGCCCTTGCTCCCCCCCCCAGGCGCGCCGCCGTGCCTCAGGCGCGCCGCTTCCTCGACCAAGTGTTCCAGCTTGTCGTCGTTGTTCTTGGCCCTCTCGAAGGCCTTCCGGTTGTTCTCGGCTGCTTGCTGGGTGGGGATGCGGAAATAGTTATACGGTCGTGGTTGAATTGTTGCGTGCTGTTGTTGAGTTGCTGATGTTGTGTCGTGTTGTTGCGCTGTCGTGTGTTCGGGCTGCCCTGCGTTGTTGTTTGCTTGGTTTGCGTTGATTGCGTTTTCTTGGTGGGGTGTGAGGGAGTTCGTTTCGCTCTCCCAAACACCTGGGCCACGAACACGTCGCGACGCATGTGGAACAATTCCTCGCGCTGGCTATTGGCCTGTTGGCCAAGGGCAGCCTTCTCGTTCCGCAGGGCTGTGCGCATTTCGCGGTGTTTCTTCAAGTGCCTCTGCGCAGCCTCCTTGAGGAATTGTTTTACACACGGCTTGGCGACCCAGTTCATCAATGACTTGGTGCGCTTACGATCGTGGCACCTGTCCGTCTTCGTCTTGATTGCCGTTTTTGACGAAGCTGGCATGGCGTGCTGCGGCGCCCGCGCTGGTGAGAGAAGCATCCAAAACAACAAATATCCAAAGCCGAATAAGCTATGTTTGAACAACGTACGGAGGAAAGATGAAGATAAGAGAGAACAGGAGGTCCAAGTGAAGCAAACTTGAGAAGCACACGCCGGAGATAAGTAATCAACCGTACCAAAAACATGATAAGGTAAATCGAAAATGGATGCTACTCCTCACTCGTCTTATTTCCTCATCCTCCACCTCTATCTTCTCGTCGCTCCGCACCCTCCTGACTCGTCCTATCTACCTCTAGATATGCATTTACATCATCTTCATCTTCTCGTCGCTCCTCATCCCTCTTACTCGTCCTATCTAGCTATTTCCTCCTTCTCGCGCTGATCTTATCTAAGTCCTCTTACTACTGCTACTGCTGCTCATCATCACTGCTTCGCATCGTCTTATCGTCGTTCTCCGACTCAAGGCGGCATCGAGCTCCGAATGCCGACAGGGACTCGCAAGCGAGGCCGATGCAGCTGCAGCGTGGAAGGCTGCTGTCAGATCATGGCATGATTCGCGTATGCCCCCACCCCCTTATCCCCTCCGCCTCCGCCTCCGCCTCCTCTTCCTCTTCCTCCTCCTCCTCCTCCTCCTCCTCCTCCTCCTCCTCCTCCTCCTCCTCCTCCTCCCGGAGGGCCTCCGAATGCCTCGCCAGCCCTCGAGGCCCTCCGGAACCCCTCCGGAAGCCCTCCGAAAGCCTCCGAGGGCCTCCGAGGCCGCTGGCACGGAGGAAGAGGAAGGAGGAGGGCGAGGGGGGGGAGGAGGAGGACAGGGAGGAGGGAGGAGGGAGGAGAAGGAGGTCCTCTTCTCCAACTCCTCGTCCTCCTCCCCCTCCTCCTCCTTCTCCTCCTCCTCCTCCTTTCCTTTTCAGTTAGATTACAATAGGATTCCTTTTGTGGAGGATTACAATAGGAGTTTATTTTGTGGAGGATTACAATAAGGTTCCCTTTGAGGAGGATTACAATAGGATTCCTTTTGTGGAGAATTACAATAGGATTCCTTTTGTGGCGGCACTTGGGGGCAACCCAGGAGGAGGGGAAGGAAAAAAAAAAGACAAGAAAACCAATGAAATTGCGAAAATGGCAGGTTTTCAATGATTTTCAATGGTTTCGCAAAGAAAAATATTTAAACAAAAAATGCAGCATTTCCGGCTCTCCGGAGCTGAAACCAAATAAAAACAGAGCATTTCGAGCTCCCTGGAACGAGAAACGCTGTGTTTTAATATGTTTTTCGCTCCAGGGAGCTGGACAACTTTATTTTTATATGGTTTCAGCTCCGGAGAGCTGGAAATGCAGTGTTTTTTTTTTCTTTGCAAAACTATTGAAAATCATTGAAAACTTGAATTGTCGCAATTTCATTGGTTTTCTTGTTTTTTGTTTCCTTTCTTCCTTGGGTTGCTCCCAAGTGCCGCCACAAAAGGAATCCTAGTGTAATCCTCCACAAAAGGAATCCTATTGTAATCCTCCTCAAAAGGAATCCTACTGTAATCCTCCTCAAAAGGAATCCTAGTGCAATCCTCCGCAAAAGGAATCCTATTGTAATCCTCCACAAAAAGGAATCCTATTGTAATCCTCCTTAAATGGGATCTTATTGTAATGCGCCACAAAAGGAATCCGATTATAATCCTCCACAAGAGAATCCGATTGAAATCATCATCAAAAGAAATCGAGAGATTCAATTTGCGATCCTTGAAAACTCCTGGTTCCAGGGGACTTGTACCCTTACCCCCCTCCCCCTCCCCCCCCTCTCCCCCTCCCCCTTCCCTCCCCCTCCCCCTCCACCTCCCCCTCCCCCTCTCCTCCTCTCCCCTCCCCCTCCCCCTCCCCCTCCCCCCTCCGCAGTTACTCAATATGAATACTACTCTCCCTCTTCCCATGATGACGTGCTGGGAGTGTTCGCCCCCCCCCCCCCCCCCGCGTCCTGCTTTTTTTTTGCACACAGGATTCCCGGGAGTTGGGTGTTCGCCTGCATTTTTTTCATAAGGCTGTTCTCGCTGAAGCGCGGGCCGCATTTTCGGGCCCCTATCGTTCCGAATCGTGCTCCCGCTGCAGCGCTGGCCTCATTTCCGTGCTTCCGCTCGTTCCGACTCGCGCTCCCGCTGCAGCGCTGGCGTCATTTCCCGTGCCATGCCACGGTATGCGATGCAATGCTAGGTTGATACTACGCTTTGCGATGCTCTTCCACGCCATGCCATGCCGTGCTCTACAATGCATCGCGTACCCTTTCGGGATCATTGCCCTGCTCGACATCCAACTGTGCGAGTAGAGAGGGGATCTGCGCCATGGTAAGGGATGGGAGGGAGGGGTAGGGTGTCAGATATGACGCGAGCTCACCTAGCTTGCCCCCCCCTCCCCCCCCCTCCCTCCCCTCCCCTCCCCCTTCCCCCTCCCCCTCCCCTCCTCCACCTCCTCCTCCTCCTCCTCCTCCTCCTCCTCTTCCTCCTCCTCCTCCTCTCTCCTCCGCCTCCTCCTCCTCCTCCCCTCCTCCTCTCCGCCTCCTCCTCCTCCTCATCACCATCACCTTCCTCTTCCCCTTGGGCACACGGTAGTTTGGATGATGGACCCGTGAACCTGGCGCGTGGGCGCCAGATCCGCAGCTCGGGCAGGTGCCCCTGAGATTCGGAAGCCAACGCCGCATCGTTTGGCGACGGAGCGCGCCGATCCAGCGCGGAAGGCGGGGCCCGCCGCTGATCCACGCGGCTCGATTGATGCTTGCGCTTCCCCGACTCCTCCTCCTCCTCCTCCTCCTCTCTTCCTCCTCCTCCTCCTCCTCCTCCTCCTCCTCCTCCTCCTCCTCCTCCCCCTCCTCCTCCTCCTCCTCCCCTCCTCCTCCTCCTCCTCCTCCTCCTCTCCTCCTCCTTCCTCCTCCTCCTCCTCCTCCTCCTTGTCTCTTCCTCCTCCTCCTCCTCCTTGTCTCTTCCTCCTCCTCCTCCTCCTCCTCCTCCTTCTCATCATCTTCCTCCTCGACCTTCCATTCTCTCTTCCCCCTCTTCCCACTCCCCCAGTCGTCGCCCCTCACGATTGGGCGTCCGGGCGTCCCAGAAAGGCTGGAGGCCCCAGCTGCTCGAGACGTCCTCGGAGAAGGACCCGAGGCCCCAAACCGTGCGGTCACCCCGAATCCCGACCGGCTCACCACACGCTGAGGGCACCGCACCGCCTGGGGGCCACGACCGATGACCGCGGAGACGGCCCCCGCGGATGCCCCTGGTGGACCCGGAAGGTGACTGAAAGGGCCCTGGGACACACAAATAAATAGACACAAATAACAGGATTCTCAATATTTTCCAATATTTTCTGTTTTCCCATATTTTCCTGGAAGTCGACGATTCATTGTGTCTGTGTGTTTTTTCCTTTCCTGTGCGACTACCTACAAGACCACCGTAATTAACCCAACCAAGCCCGAAGACCCGAATTTCGGCTTGTGGGGTGGTACGGGCTCCCTGTGTGCCATTTCCATGCTCCCTGCCCCCCCCCCTGGAAACGAAGGGCAAATTGGGGCCCTCAGGTTGGGTTGGGGTGGTTTGGTGGTGATGTAAGATCCTGCAGGCAAGCCCGGGTCAGTACACCCCTGGCTCTGCAGGATCCTGCCAGCTCCGGCGCTCTTCCTGGGAGTAAAGAGACACCCCCCCGAGCTGGTGGCAATCCGTTCCACGCGCCCCTCTGGGGGCCAGCCCAAAGCGGGGTGCCAAAAGCTCGGAGGGAGAGGGGGAGCCGCCAGCCCCCCTATCCGGTGGTGGTGGTTCTTCCCGCTCGGGGGGGGGAGAGGCCAGCCCCCATAGCTGGTGGTGGTTTTCGTCTCTGGTGAGCACTGGCTGACCCCCGTTTGCAGCGTCCCCCGTCCCATTGGGGGAACCACAAGGTACCGATACCTAATTACTCCACATACCTCTCCTGTGGTGCGTTCGGACCAGGATTTCGAAGCGAATCCAGCGGTGGCGACGAGGGCCTCCCAGGAGGCTCAAAAAGGAGGAAACGGGCGAAGGGTAGAGATATGGGCACCTTTCCCCCCTCTGACTCGAGGCTCCCCAAGGAAACAAAAAGACCGCGGCGCGCAAATGCGCGCGCGGCCCGGGGGGGGAGGCCGGAGAGCGAGGAAAGACTGCGCGCGCGCTGGCGGGGGCGGCCGCTCCGGCAGGAAGTGGCCCAGGTTGGTGTCGCCCTGCCCCCTTCTTGGATGTGGGTGAGCAGAAGACGAAGCCAAGGCAAGGATAAATTCGGGTGAGGATCATTCGAGAATCTCGGAGATCCGGCGGCTCTGGAGGGTATATCGGGCGCCGCGGCCATTTCAGAGCGCTCTGAGAGCGTTCCCGACCGCTCTGGAACGGATAATCCTCGTCCTCGCCCCGTCCGAGAGCACAGAGACCCCCGACGTCATGACTTTCCATCACGTCGCCCCCCAAAGGTCTCGACCCATTCCCTCGGACCGGCATATCATCGTGAGTCGTTTATGAACGACGGCCCCGAGGCCAGGCAAGGGCCCACCGAGGCCAGACAAAACAAGAAAACCTTCCGTCGAGATTGCTTTCTTGCAGATGCGACACTGCAGGAGCAGCGTTCGTGCCAATCACCGAGACCAGCACAGCGCTCTGCGCAAGCCAGCAGCCAACCAATTGCCGATTGCCACAATTCATTATAAAGAGTTCTTGTCAGAGCTACCGTCGTCTCCTCGAGACGGAATCCTGGTTGGCAGCAAGGCACGATGACTATCCACCGCAGGAGTGGGACGCATCAAATCCCGACATGCATTTGCTATCCGACCTGTCTTTGGCTAATCCGCGGCATTCCCCGACGGCGCGCAGAGCGAAACAGTTACCGCCCCAGCAACGAGGCTGAATTGAACCTCGCAGGAGCAGCATGTTGATAATGAGTACCTTTCCTCACTTGGGCGAGAAGAGAAAACAGGTCTTACGGAAGATAAGCGGTGGCTTACGCGGGCAGCCAGTGCGGCACGCAACATTGGAAACGACGGCGTCTACGCGCGACCTTCCGCTGGCAACTGACGCCCAAATGCCGGCAGTCGAACCCGCGCTCTGCGTCGCTCACTTGCGCCTGGCCCCCTTCGGCAGCACTGGCGGACGGCCTGCTTGATTAGCTCAGTGGGACACACGTGTGCCGCAGGGTCCGACTTTCTGAAGGAGGTCTGCCAGACTTGACAAGCACTCCGATGTCCAGGCGATCTCTAGAGCCGAAGTGAGGTGACGCTGGCAAATAGACTGTGTCGTGCGCGGGTTAAGCTTGACAGTTGCGGGGCGTCCGTGACAAAGAAATACATCGACGTCGACCTTGATTTCCATTTGCGCGACAGCGTCATCACCCGAACTGCCTCACACTGTCTGCCGACGGCACCTCTGACATCGTATGACATTGAAACGCCTGCAACCGCATCCCACCAGCCTTTTAGGGTGTGATTGGTTTAGCGCGTTTCCTCTTCCATCTCCCCATGTCTCCCCTTCGGGAAAGGGGTTTATCACTGCTCCCTATTACTCAACACCCCCTCCCCGACGCGACCGGCAGCCAACCAGGACCTACCACCCCTGTCCCAAAAAATATGCAATCCACTTTGGGGCAAAATCTTGAGTCATAATCGGGGGGGGGGGGCGGGCAATTTGTATTGTTCTTTGACAGGGACGTCGGGGGTGCCCGCATATTGCCTGCTGCGCGCAGGGCCAACATCCCTATCAAAATCAATACAGCATGCACTTCGAGGGAAAATGTGGATCATGCGCAGGCACACCGCGATCACTGTGAATGGGTTTTGATTGGGACGGCGCGGGTTCTGGCATATTGCCTGCTGTGTGCAGGCCAATCAGGCGCTATGATGGCCACCCAGCCGCGATTGCGCACTGGTTTTCGACAGGGCTGGTGGGGGCCGACACGCTTCCCGATGTGTACTGCCACGTGCGCAGGCGCACCTGGCACGCTCTGCGCATGACCCGAATTGCGGGCAATACTTATATCCATATCCAGTGCGTCTTAGATTCTCTTGGAAGGGGCGCCGCATGGCCGAGGCGCACTGGATATGGATAAAGTCTAGCCTTTTGGGGCCAGATTTTAATCTATATCCAGTGCGCCTCATGTGTTTGGGGAAGAGAGCCCGAAACTCCAAGACGCACTGGATGTGGATGTAGACATTGCCCGCACGAGCGTTGCGCACCTGGCGCGACTGGAGCATGCGGCCCACATGGCGCACGTGGCGCATCTGGCGCACCAGGCGTTCTGGTACGCTCGGGCCGCAGGGGCGCCCGGCGCACCTGGCGCGCGCGGCGCGCCTGGCATGCATGGCGCACCTCGCCCCAGCGTTGCGCACATGGGGTCTGCTCTGGTTCCCATCAGCTACCCATCCAAAGACTACCGCTGAACATGGGTGCTACTTATGTGTTGAGACGGCGGAGGCGCGCAATCAAAGCGTTGGGCAAGCCAACGCTTTGACTACGCATCCATGGTGGGAAAGATTATTCGGTCCATCTAGATTATTCAGCATCGAAGGCCAGCTGGGACATTGACGGCCCCCCTTCGCCCCAGTACCTCCCGCGAGACGGCTTGTGGGCCCCCAAGAGGGTCCCCAAGGCTCCCAAGAGTGCCCCAAGAGGCGCCCAGCAGGCCCAAGAGACTCCCAAGAGGTCCCCAAAAGGCTCCCAAGAGACCCCTAAGAGGCTCCCTCGAGGCACCCAAAACGCTCAAAGGCCGCCAGGACCGCCAAGACGCCCCCAAGACGCCCCCAGAGGACTCCAAGAAGCTCTCAAGAGACATCCGAAAAGACTCTAAGGTATCCAACAGGCCTCTGGCCATTCTGCTCGACCGTCGTCCTCCTCCTCCTCCTCCTCCTCCTCATCCTCCGCCTGTTCCTCCTCCTCCGCCTGGTCCTCCTTCTCCTCCTCCTCCTCCTCCTCCTCCTCCTCCTCCCTTTTCCCCCTCCCCCTCCCCCTCCCCTTTCTCGCCTCCTCCTCCTCCTCCTCCTCGTCCTCCTCCTCCATGCTCCCCCTCTTGGGGTATGCTTCCCAAGCCTGCTATTCCACTGCATGCTCCTCCACATCCCTGCTCAGG
Organism: Prorocentrum cordatum; assembly: GCA_963575745.1. Lineage (NCBI taxonomy): Eukaryota > Dinophyceae > Prorocentrales > Prorocentraceae > Prorocentrum > Prorocentrum cordatum. The sequence continues at coordinate 96,884 of CAUYUJ010010424.1, read as the reverse complement.
GCAACTCGGTTGGGCATCGTTTCTGGATGAACTGGTGGGGTTACGCGAAGCGTCTGGAATGGACGCCGAGCTAGTTCGAAAGGCCAGTCACCAGTGGGACGCGAACTGAGCGAGATGGCGGAGAGGGATAACGAGGGAAGAGGACGACGACGACGACGATATCGTACAAGGGCGACTAACCACCGACTACGACGCGACAGAAGAATACACCCACGTGAATATAAGTTTTCGGAGGAGCGCGAAGATTTCCTGGATCGGCGCAGAACACCCCCCCCCTCCCGGGAGCGCGCCAAGGGACGCTCGGGAACTACTTTTCTCCCGGTCCTGGGCCCGCCCGATCCTTCCTAAGATCCGACGTCACCAAACATTGCAGCACCGCGACAGAACTCGACCGAAGCCCTGGATCCCATCCTTGCGTGCCACCTCTCGAGCCCAGCTTCGGGCCCCAGGCCGCCTGGGGCCCGAAGCAGGGCAGAACCGCCTGTTGTGAAAAAAATGCGACGGCAGGATCTCATGGTGTGAATGTTGGGTTCGTCGCCCACCCCCCACCACAACTCGGCGGTGGACAAACCTCTCTTTAACAAATTATCCCAGTGCGACCCTACCTAGGAGTTGGAACCCCTAGGAAAGCAGCATTATTAGTAACAGTAACGCTAAGCTAAAGCTAAGCTAAAGCTAAGCTAAAGCTAAGCTAAAGCTAAACTACAGCTAAGCTAAAGCTAAGCTGAAGCTAAGCTAAATATAAGCTAAATCTAAGCTAAAGCTAAGCTACAGCTAAGCTAAAGCTAAACTAAAGCTGAGCAACAGCTAAGCTAAAGCTAAGCTGCAGTTAAGCTAAACATAAGCAAACTCTAAGCTAAATCTAAGCTAAAGCTAAGCTAAAGCTAAGCTAAAGCTACGCTACAGCTAAGCTCAAGCTAAGCTAAAGCTAAGCTACAGCTAAGCTAAAGCTAAGCTAAAGCTAAGCTAAAGCTAAAGCTAAAATTAAAGCTAAAGCTAACGCTCCCAGGGGACTGGGGGGAACCGCGGGGCGGGGACTGGGGGAACCGCCCGGGGCGCTTTGCACTGCCCGGCCCCTTTAAGCTAAGAGAGTAAGAACCCTTCTAGGCAGAGCCTAGGTAGGGAACCACCCTTTAGTGAAGACGGCCTAAGACCGAAACCGACGGACCTGGACCCGCAAAAATGGCGGCCGCGACGCCCCCTCGCGAACCGAAACGGCCAATTCGCTAATCGACGTACGGAGACGCTGGCGAGAAGGGAGAAGGGGGCGGAAAAGAAGAAGAGGCAGCAGAGGAGAGGAGGGGCAGAACAGCGCCACTCGACTCATGGCGTTTTCACCTGATGACTCGAGACGCCGCCAGCGACACCAACGACGGCGAGGGCGACGGCGTCAACGCCGATGTCTCGCCGCGGCGCCCGCCCACGGCTCGCCATCGCGCAGCACAGGCGCGTGAGCGCAAGGCGCCCGCCGCCGACGATGGCAACGTTCTCGGCGGTGTACTGCGAGCTCTTGCCGCGCCTCCCGACGGGCGAAGGCGACGACGCGACGGCCCGGCGGGAGCTGGAGGTGCGCTTTCTCGCGCGTGTCACCCTCGGCCTCCCGGGCCCCCCACCGGCCCCGGGGACCGCCAACAACAACCGATCCCCCGGGACGAGAACCCAGCCCGGGGGGAGGGGTCTGGATCTCTCGGGAGCCACGGTGCGACAGAAACAGGACGTCGGCTGTCTGGGAAGGGGGGGGGACAAAAACACTATCTGATGGGCCTGTTTCCACCACCACCACCATAAGTTGGAGGGGGGAAGGAGGAGGAGGACGAGGAGGACGAAGAGGAGGAGGAGGGGGAGGGGGAGGGGAGGAGGAGGAGGAGGAGGAGGAGGGGAGGAGGGAGGAGGAGGAGGAGGAGGAGGAGGAGGAGGAGGAGGAGGAGGAGGAGGAGGAGGAGGAGGAGGAGGAGGAGAGGAGGAGGGAGGAGGATCCCCTCCCATTCCAACTTATGGTGGTGGTAGTGGAGACCAGGCCCATCGCTATCGGTGGCACGCCGCCGCGGAGAACCAACCAGAGCATCAGCACGCAGCACCGTGGAGGTGCACAGCTCCAGGCCCTCGGGCACGAGCGACGGAACCAGGACGCGACGGGCTCCCACCGGCGGCGTGCCGTCGACACTCCTGCCCCCTCCCGACCCCTCCCGACATCAGCGAGGAAGGAGGGAGGGAGGAGGGAGGAGGGAGGAGGGAGGAGGGAGGGGGAAGGAGGGAGGAGGGAGGAGGGAGGAGGGAGGGAGGGAGGAGAAGGAAGAGGGAGGAGGAGGAGGGAGGAGGAGAGGGAGGGAGGAGGGGAGGGGAGGAAGGAGGGAGGAGGAGGAGGAGGGAAGAGGAGGAGGAGGAGGAGGGAGGAGGAGGAGGAGGAGGAGGAGGAGGAGGAGGAGGGAGGAGGAGGAGGAGGAGGAGGAGGAGGAGGAGGAGGAGGAGGAGGAGGAGGCGGAGGAATCGGAATCGGAATCGAGCTCTGGGGGCAGTAGGTTCGTCTGACCGCGTGAGTTGCCTGGGCAATTCCTGGTAAAAAATTCACCAGTTTATAACATCAGAACAAAAAAACCTGTCTTCGCCCTGAGGACCTGTCAAGGAACTTCTGGGCGGCCGCTTGTGCAGGCAGGAGCTCTACACAGGCGGTCTGAGGCACCCTCGTTTGCCGACCAGGCTGAGAGGCCTCCCCGCACCACCAAAGCCGCGAGAGATTCTAAAGCAGGAGGGCGGAGCCACCCATCTACCCCCTGGGAGGTGGGGACACAAAGGCCACTCCCACCAACCAGGGCACAATGGGCAGTGCGTCATCCAGCCTCAGTCCCTATCCAAAAAATTGCTCAAAAAGTTTCGTGTGGGGTCGGGGGGGGGGGGGCGGGTGAGTTTGGCTCCCAGAAGAAGGCTCAGCGGCCTGAGACACACCACGGCCACTCACCCTCCCCCCTTTCCCCTTCCCTTTCCTCCGCCGCGTGGGCGGCTGCAGTACTAAGCTAGCGGCAGCAACACCTGGATGGCGAAGTGCGGCCTCAAGAGTCACATCACCACGTTCCACCATCTGTAGTAGTCGATGTGAATACTGCCCGATCTGAACACGCTGGATGGCCGTCAATCTCTGTGGCTGCCGAGGAATAACTTCCAACTCCACAGCATAATCAACCATTCTGTTCGTGCTCAGCTCTTCTTGGACTGTGTACCCTCGAGCACCTCGAGAAGCTCCTGAGCTGCGCGCTCCAGTGGGCCCCTGGGCGCTGGCCCGTGCTTCTTGATGCCTCCGTTCGCCACCAGTGCTGCCAGAATCGCCACCTGCACTGCGCCGAACTCCATGCTCATCGCGATCGTCACCTTCGCGAGGCCTGGCTTCCCGTCCTTCACTTTGGCCGCCTTGCACTTGCAGTACATCACTTTGCCCAGGAGGTCTAGCGGTGTCTTGCCCTCTGATACCACCTGCTGGGTCCAGAACTCGGTGAGACTGTTCGTGTGAGTCTCCTCCAGCTGTGGCTCTGTCTTGGACAGTCCGAGCATGAGCCCCGCGAAGATGTGCACGTACGGCGGGCCAAGGCGGTCTTGAGCGGCGGGGTCGCCTTTGGCCTTTTTGCTCTCCTCGTGGTAAGACTTCCCTTGAGCCATCACCTCGACGACGATAGGCGACTTGACTTCGACGAGCACCGTGTTCCACAGCATGCCCGTGATCTCTCTGATCTCGGCCGCGTTTGTCAGGCTTAACTTTGTGAGTACAATGAGCAGCTTCTTGACTGTGCTCACGTCCTCTCCCTTTGCCAGCAGATCCTGGATGTGCTTTTTTTTCGATCTGGTCCCTCGGCACCTTGGGCTGGTTCGGCACCGCGCTTCAGTCCCCACGAGGGTGCTGCGACTGCGAAGGGCGGCATACCGATAGCGAGGTGGATGTGTCGGTTCCAGCTCTGATAATCCTTTGAATGAAGGTACGTGACTGTGTAGATGCCCCTGCAGCTGCTCGAAGGTTTGAGCCCTAAACTCACAAAGATGGCAATCAACACGATCGGGATGATGGCGCTCGCCAATATAGCGTGAGCGGTCCAGACAATGTCCGCCCCTGGCCACACTAGATAAGAGATGTCTCTGGGCCGTCTTCACACACGAGAAAGTGGTCAGGCAGAAGGGGCAGACATTCGTGGTCACGATTCTTGTCCACGCGTCACGCTGTCCATGTTTAGCCAATCGATGTTGTGTTACAGCCTTATATGTGTCAAAACAAGCCGAGCATTTCAAACCATCTTCCAAGACAAATCCACATTTCCATCCTCCTCCACCCTTATCAGTAGATGCAGTAATACTAGTTTGAGTGGGTAGCTGATCTGGATGCCACTCTGGTGGCGGTATGGCTGACATATAAACTCCCTTACGCAATACAGTAAAGTCTTGATTAAGAAATTCCTCCTTCGCCTCCTCATCCGCGAATATCTGTGTCCACCCCGATCGCACACATACCAAGAAAACCGCCCTCATCATCAAGCCCCTCTACTCCCTCTTGTATATCCTGTCGTAGCTGTAGTGCCCACGGATTCGCATCATTTTTTAAGTCACCACCAATCAGCGTCGGTGTGTCCTCAAACGAGAAGTGTCCGAGCATGGAGGTGAGAATCTGGCCATTTCCCCACTGGTGGGCGATCATGGTCTGATACCTCCGAAGGCGCCGCACCCGCATCTCAAGACTCGCGGGTGCCATTCGCCAATGCTCCAGTACTTGTGCAGTGCTCAGTGCACGATGCTGCTGTCCAGTTTTGGTCTCTCGTATTTCATGGGCTGCTCCTCTCATCGCTCGTCTAGCATAGCGTGCTACCAGATGATCGAATTCAATATACTGTTGCTTAGAGCAGATGTAGGCTTCGTTAGAGTGCAGTGCGGTGTTTTGTACACAGCATATAAGAAGTGTGCGCTTCACCCTCCACGGGGTGTGCTTTAAAGACCAAAGAGCTCCTAACGAGTAATAAGCCGCCGCCGCCGCTTTCTTGCGGTATGTGAATTCTACTGCATAGCTACAGTTCGCACCGATACGCCCCCCTAAATAGCGTGCGTGCGTGCAGTGAGGAGCGGGGAGGGAGACCCTCTTCATGCGAAGCTCACGCGCGTCGGTCCCCGACCCAGGCCGCGAAAGCACTGGAATGATTTCCTGCTTGCTCATATTTTGCTTGCAGCCGATTTCGGCCAGGGCCAAATCCAGGAGGGCATTGGCTCGCTCGCTCGACTGAGCGAGGTCCTGAATCCCTTGGTGGGGCCCTCCCAGAAGAAACTTCAAAATATCATCAGCATAGAGACTAAGTGACACATCAACTGCACGATCCAGGAAAGGGCGTTGAGCCACCAACTCCGAAGTAACCAACCCCTCCGCCTCCAAACGTTTTCCCCAATCCTGGATGGCAGTCTGGAAACTCTGCACAAACTGGCGTACGATATAAGGGTCCCCCATCATGCCTCCACAGCCTGGTTTGAAAAAACGGGGGCCCTCCTCGCACTGCAGAGTTACTGCTGCTTCCTCGAATCGCTGGCAGCCAAGACATGCGAGGCCGTCTTCCATCAGCTCCACCTCAGCGGCACGCATGTCTGCCCACTTCACACTCGCAAAGGCATTCGTGAGGTCGTGAAGGTGAACCAACCCTAAGCGGCCAGCGCGACGGATACGCCACATCATGATCAGAGCGTTGGCAATTGCATTCTCTTTGCATCTGCGTGGTAAAAAGCCATGCACTTGGGGCGGCATCTCGGGGGTCGTAGAGTGAGTGGAGTACCAGCCCTTACCGAGCGGAGGGAGGAGGTGGATAGTACGAAGCCCCGAGGCCGTTCCCCAAAAGGTAGTCCCGTCGGCTTTTTTTGCCTAAGAGACTCCCATGCTAGAGTGCCAAAAAACAGGTGTACGCATACTGGTTCGAATTCCAAGACAGGCATCTTCCAAAATCGATCTAAAAACTGGCGCATCCAACTCGGGCTCCGGAGCCCCCAACCCACGATTCTGATAGGAGGCAACCGTGGGTGGGACCAAAAGTATCGCCAAAAGCTCGACAGGCGCGGCCCAGCTAGGGACGGCCTTTCTCTTGGGAGCTCTCAGAGCCCATCTCTCGAGTTTACAAACATCCGACTTGGCTTTTTTTCTGAACTGCTCGTCTAGCTGGCTGACTGAATCAGGCGTGAGGTCTTCATGCACTCGGGCTCTGGCAAAGTTGATCCAAGACGGGATCAGAGTCGCCTGCATGCCTCCTTCACTGCCAGGGAGCGAGAGTTGGTCCAGCCATTCCTTCTCGGACGGCGGGGCGACCTGTGCTGCTAGATATGGGCGACGCTTGGTGCCAAACTTGCTACCTGCCGCTCTCCTGGCCAATCGATACACATCAAAGAGTTTGCGCTTCCTCCATGCTTCCCACATTTCATTGATCGTCTTCTCTTGGAAAGCCTTCCAGTCCAAAATACGTTCTCGCTTCATGTGGCGCGAGAGGGCTCGCAGTTCCTCCGAAACTCTTCGCTCTTCATCTGACTGAAGTGTCGTCTCGGCAGCGTTCTGATCGCCAGTTGGGGGGAACCTGATGGCATTTGGCCTGCATCTGATATTAGAATCACCACTTGAAATAACAGCTGGTGCAGTGTGGCCCAGTGCGACTCGTAGTTCTTGGCGCTGTCGTAGCAGTTGTCGGCGATGTGCCTTGTAGTGCTGTATATCTTTCATCTTCAACTCGCTCAGCCGTAAAGAACTCTTCCCCAATCTCAAGCATCACACCTTCGATCTGGGCCCACAGCATGTCGGGCAGCGTGCGGTTCTTCAAATCGCGCATCAGGTCCTCGTCATGAGTAAAACGCTCTTCCACAGCTTGGATAAAATCATCTCGAATCGGATCGCCATGGAAGGCTTCCAGCATTTTGTCTCGATCCCATCTCGTACGTGCTGCCTTCACTTTATTTGCGGCCGTCCACGTCGGCAGCTGAAGCTTGAGATGTAAAAGCATGTGGTCTCGACGTACCCGAGTGCCGATGAGCTGAAGTTGTCGCGACAGGTGGCCCAGTGTTCCCGTACTGCTGCATACTAAACTCGTGGGTACACATATATAATCAATGAGAGTCTCCACGCCACTCGTTCCGTACCAAGTAGATTTTCCATGATCCGCACTGCGGGCTGTCATGTAATGGCTCTCCAGTAACTCGCGTAACAATTGTCCAGCCAAATGCTCCGTCCGTGCCCCATATTCACTGATGGCCTCCGTCTCAATGTTCGTGCATGCAGGTGGGGGTACCACTCCCATCCCATCGTTCAGATCCGTACACAATATCGGGACGCTTCTGCTCGGGGTCTTGGCCAGGACTTCCGCAATCCAATCAATCAGTCCGCGGACAGTACGATCATATTTGGGCCCCTCTGCTTTTGTCTTCACTCGCGGTGGAAAATATGCGCCAATGATAGTAAAATCGTAGAAGGAAGAGGCGACGCGGACCGCAAGACCGCGGCCCGCAAGGGCTGCCCCAGGTACAGTGATACTTCGGAGATGTCGCCGCTTGATCTTACATCCAAAACTCATTGTGATGCCTGCCGAACTGTTAGTGTACTGTCCAGGGCACCATCCGCCCTCCACCTGCCATCGTCGTCCAAGCCGTCGTTGTTGAACCCGTAGTGTGGCACGTTGGGTAGTGCCCACCAGCGTAACGCAGTCGAAATTCTCGCACGCCAAGTTAATATCCTCCTGTCTGTCACGGCGGGAGGAAGAGAGGGGGTTGTAGTGCCCGCATCGCCATACGTGAGGTAGTAGCTGTGGCGGCGTTGGGGTCCCCCCCATCTCCCGTGAGCATTTTTCCAGTTTGAGCTGCAGGCATGCTCCCGCGGCCATGATGGCCACCAGCAGCCCATGGTGTGGCATCAGACCCAACAGGTCATGTTATGAAAGGACTCTGTGTCGGTCTATGGCCGCCTTCAATGTGCTTCAGCCGTGGCGGCGGCTAGGAGGAGGAGGAGGAGGAGGGAGGAGGGAGGCAGGAGGCAGGAGGGAGGAGGGAGGAGGGAGGAGGGAGGCAGCGCGGTGTGCGCCGGCCGCATTCTGGCACGCTCACGGCGAGCTTCCTGCCAGCTGCGCTGGCAGCGCGGTGTGTGCGGCGGGAGGGAGCCAGCACGCTCGGAGCGAGCTGCCTGCTGCTTCCGCCAGGAGTGGACAATCGACGACTGGCAACCCAAACCCCCTCGGGTGATGAAAAAAACATGACGGGAAATGTTTGGCCAATTTCGGCCTCGGGGGGCCCTCGCCGGGCCTCGGGACCGTCAAAAAACGACTCGGGATGTACCGGGGGACCCCGTTCTGAAAAGATCAGGACGTCGCATGTCTGTGGCCAGAGTGGACAATCGAGGACTAGCAGTAGAGGGGCCCCAAACCCTACCCTTTTGGGAGGGGACCCAAGTCAGGAGGGCCAGAAGCATCAGGGATGGGGGGCCTGTTCTACAGATACAGCAAACCAAGCCAGCCAGGTCTAGTATCCCTGAGGCGAAGACGGGGACCTATGAGTGAGGCCGCGTCTTCACGAACATGTTTTTAGGGATAGGTGGTCATTTAGTTATCCTAGATGAATCGAGTCCGCGGGAGGAGGAGGAGGAGGAGGTGGAGGAGGAACAGGAACAGGAGCAGGAGCAGGAGCAGGGGCAGGAGCCAGCAGGAAAGCCAGCCCCAAGCGGCGCGCCGCCCAACAGCTCTGGCGGCGCAGCGTGCGCTGGACGCTGGCCAGCGCGCGCGGAGCGAGCCTGCTACTGGCAACACTGCCAAGCGATCTGGCACGCTCGTGCGAGGCAAGGACATATTTTGAGCAGGGACCGACCGTCCCGGCATTCCTGTATGCCTACCATGAACTGTTCTTAGGACCTAGAAATGGTTCCAATAACAAAGAACACGGTTCTTCGAACATGAACCCAACGTACTAGAATTAGACAGTCTCAGCCAGAAATGTTCTAAGAACAGTTCTGGCAGACCACGAAAGGTTTTTCGAGCATTATTATTTGGTAGGCCTATCGGCGAGCCAGGACGCTTCGCCACTGCTATATCTTGGCCCCACGGGTGCCGAGTGCATGCGCATCCACCGCCCGCCGAGGTCCGTGAAGGTCGATCCCCCAGGCGGTGCTTGTGCATCGATTCCCGCCTCGGAGCTCGCAGCGGGCCTCACGGCAGCAGCGCCAGCAGCAACGCCGCCAGAGTGACTTGCGGCGGTCACACGTAGAGGGCATACAATCCACCCACATAATAACCACCCCGACAAGCGAGGCCGTTTACTGAACGCCCCCAATGAGGGAACCGAACAAGGCAGGGCTGTTTAGTAAACGCCCAAGGCCGTTTAGTAAACGCCAATTGTCCGGTCTGGGTGGTTTTTCCTCCCGTGAACACGGGCAGGGGGTCTCGGACCGAGCCTCATGGCAGCAAAACTGGCAGCAGCGCTGAAACACTGGCAGGACGAAGCGCGCCAGGCGCGAGCTGGCACGCTCGGAATGCAACTGGTGCAGAAGTCACTGCCAACGTGCGCACCAGGAAAGCGAGCCGGCTCGCTCGGAGTGGGCTTCCTGGCAGCAGCACTGGCAGCAACGCTGGCAAAAAGGATGTGCAGCGGAGGCGACCCAGCATGCTCGGCGAGTGTATTTCCCGGCAGATTGATGTGCAGCGGACGCGGGCTCACACGCTCGGGCCGAGCTTCTTGACAACCTCCTCCTCCTCGGGCCGAGAATCAGCGGTTTCGGTACAACCGGACCTTGGACAAACAACACCCCTCAAGAACATGAGACCCTCCGCTGGCCAAACTGAAGAGCGAGAGTGACCTCCCCCCGGATGCACACTGACATCCAACAGGCACGAATAGCATAAAGGTACCCTCCCTGAACTGACCTCGATCTTTTACCTCGGCCCGACGTACCTCCTCCTCGTCCTCCTCCCCCTCCTCCTCCTCCTCCTCCTCCTCCTCCTCCTCCTCCTCCTCCTCTGCAGCTGGCAGCGCGAAGTGCGCCGGACGCGAGCAGGCACGCTCGGCGTGCCGACAGCGCTGCCAGCGCGTGCGCCAGAAACGAGCCAAAGCACGCGCGGAACGAGTTGTCCCGGCAGCAGCTCCGGCAAGAGCGCGGGTAACGCGATGCGCGGCGGGCGCGAGCGCCAGCACGGTCGGAGTGTGCTTCCCAGCAGCGGCAGCTCCGCAGGCCCTCCTTCCCTCGCTCTGCTCCTCCCCTCCTCCTCCCCCTCCCTCGCCGTCCCGCGCTACTCCCCTGACTCCCAGGAGGCTTGAGAGGGCGAAAACGCCGGAAGTGCAGCGGTATCGGTGTCCTGTTCCTCCCCCGAGATCCCCCTCCCAATCTCGCGTGCGCCTTAAGAGGAGGGCCAGGCAGCTGGGATTAGCGTTACCATGGACTGCGGCATGTGCACGGACGAGGGGCATCCAGGGGCATATGGAAAAAGACCGGAGGACCAATCAATCGGGGAGATTGCACGGCCCGGACCATGAGATCCTCTCCCTCCCCTAGCGAGGGAGAGTCGGGGCCAGGGGCGCATCGAAAGAAGAGCAGAGGTGATGATGATGATGATGATGATGATGATGATGATGATGATGATGATGATGATGATTCTGATGCTGATGCTGATGCTGATGCTGACGCTGATGAGGATGAGGATGAGGATGAGGATGAGGATGAGGATAAGGATGATAATGATAATGATAATAAGGATGAGGATGAGGATGAGGATGCTGATGCTGATGATGATGATGACGATGATGATGATGAGGAGGAGGAGGATGAGGATGATGATGCCCATGGCCCAGCCCATGCTACGCATCCTGTCTGCATCGATCGATCGACCCTTCCCCGGGGCTGGCTCCTCGTCTCGAGCAGCGCTTCCACGACCCCTGGGGCCGGGAAGCGGTCTGCAGGAGGCCGAGCCCAGACCCCCGACGTCGTAATTTGTTCACAGCGTCGACCCCCAAAAGTCTGGACCCCCTTCCCCGGGACCAATTTTCCAGCCTGAATCGTTTCGTTGACGGTCCCGAGGCCTGGCAAGGGCCCCCGGAGGCCGAAAATAGAGAAGAACCTCCCGTCGCGATTTTTTCACAACGCGAGGGGGTCTGGGCACAAAATAGCCTGGCGAAAAAACAAAACCATATGCAGTTGTGAACACCGCAGTTGTAGGTATCGTCTTCGGTGAAGCCCCCGCGCTGTACTGGGTGGGGGAGACACATGCAGACTGCGCCACTGGAACCTTCGGTGGAGCTACCTATGGGCTACGAAGCGGTGTACAAGGTGGGGGAGACACATGCGGGCTGCGCCACTGGGACCTTGGGTGGAGCTCCTCATGGGGCCACGAAACGCTGTACTGGGTGTGGGAGACGCATGCGGGCTTGCGCCACTGGGACCTTCGGTGGAGCTCCTCATGGAGCCAGGAAGCGCTGTACTGGGTGTGAGAGACGCATGCAGGCTGCGCAATTGGGACCTTCGGTGGAGCTCCCTGGGGGGGGGGGGGGCCACGAAACGCTGTACTGGCTGGGGGAACCGCATGCAAACGGCGGAGGAAGGAGGAGGGGGGAGAGGAGAAGAGAGGAGAGGAGGAGAGGAGGAGAAGAGGAGAGGAGGAGAGGAGGAGGAACGCGGGGCGCTGTCTCTTCAAAAAGATGACCCAATACCACAAGATGGTTGGAAGAAGCCGAAGACCGACCGCCGCGATTGTTGCTGCCTCACACGGGCCCCCCCGCCTGTACATGTCGTTGTAGAGCTTGGCGACGGCCCTGCGCGCGCGCGGGGGGGGGGGAGGCGCCTTCCGCGCGCCGTTGCCGCGCCGCTCGCCCCAGGCCCCTCCGAGGGAGTATGGGGGGAACCCGTCGTCCTCGCGGCGGCCGCCGCCGTCGTCGTCGCAAGCGTCGTCGTCGTCGAGGCCGTCACGCTCGATCCCCGTCGCATGCGCCGCGGCCCCGACGCGTCCCCGCGCGGCCGCGGCGCGCGGTGGGGCAGGGCGCGGAGCTGACGGCCCCAGAGGCGGCGCCGCGGGCGGAGCCCCGAGCCGCCCGCGCGACCTCGCCCTCGGCTCCCCGAGCCCAGTGCCAGGGGGGAGGGGGAGGAGCAGCCTAGGCAGGAGAGTCGGGGGCAGCAGCTGCAGCAGACCAACCTCACGATCCAGCGCGCTGAGCAGCACAGGGCACACGCAGCACCCTGCCATCGCTCGGGCGTCCATTTCCCGTGCATCTTTCGGTTTCGTGCGTGTTTGTTTTGCTTGATGGTCCAGGATGGTCCTCGATGGTTCCCGCCGACAAAAATGCACACGCCCGAGCGATGCCAGGGCACGGGACAGAGGAGTAGCAGAGCCCCTCAGATCAGAAGATGAGCATCGCAGAGCACACGCATCACATCACACAGCAGGAAATGAGTATCAACAGAGCGCGCGCACTGAACGAAATTCATCGCTTCAGGATCTCAGGCTGGAATCCATCTACGCTGCAGGGTGCTAACCGCATGGAGGAGCTGAGTCCGGAGTACTCCAATGTCCACCTCCTCCCACTGCCGGGGACCAGAATTCGCCAGAAGAGGAACACCCCTCACCACCACGACGTGTCCCACGCGCAAGCCTGGATCCATTTCGGATGGGGAAGGGGTGCGATGAGTTACAGCTCGGCAGGATGCACTATTGGACTGAATCGGCAACGTTTTCGACCGAAGGACCGAAGGACGTAGTTCGTATCGATCATCCACCGCCTGAGCTTTAGGGTCGTGCAGGTACTATTGATATTGTGCAGGGATCGTTTCGCGTTCGTCTCATCGTCGGCTGGACACCAGACCCGACATTGGAAGCTTACCTATTCTAGATTGTTCGCTTAAACTACTCGTAAGGCGGCCTCGGCCCCAGGGAGACTGATACCCATTTTCTTCGCGGACCTGAAAACGGGGTTAGGCAAACAGGGCAGGACACTCGTCAGTGACTCCAATGTCGGCAGTTACCACGCCAGCGCGGACAACGACACCGGACGCCTTGTACACAAAACCCTACTAGACAACGAACAGGCCGCAGTCTATAACTTCTTCGACTTAGGCTACACCTTCTACGGTAACAACAACGCGCGCTCCTGCATCGATTACTTTGTCATCCCTCACTCTCTACTTCCTCGTGTTTCTCGAATGTACTTGTGTTGGAGGTCGCATCGACGAACCCAGGCACTGCCGCACATGCTAGACCACATCCCTATGGCCATGGAGTTGTCGATAACCGCGCCACCGCCAGCATCGCAAACAGGGTACTATGTCTTCGACTGGGGCCTCCTTGCAACAGGCCTCCAAGTAGGCCACAACAGGCGCGAGTTCTTAGAGGATCTGTACCAGGAGCTCTCGTCGGCGTCCCCGCTTCTAGACATTATTAAGCAAGATGATGATCATACTCGGCACACCGCGGTGATCAGTCATCTCATTCGTACCACAGCTTACAAGTACTATTCCAGAGTCGCCTCTACACCTGTTTGGGTCACAGAAGGAAGGATGAGGAGACTTTGTCTGTTGCGCCAGCGAGCTGATGTCAAGGATCGGATCGGCATGAAGCCCAAGGACCCCGAGTTGAAAGCGATCTCGGCCGAACTCAGGAGGTTTACGAAATGGCAACGAGAATGGTGGAAGTGTTCCGTTGAACAGGAGCTCAGGGATGCCTGGGCGAAACGCGAAACCGCTCGTGTTGCCGAACTTGCCCGACTCCGAGCAAGTACCCGAACAGGGGCCCGCAAACGATCGTATCTCACTACCGTCTGCACGCCCACGTGCTGATGACTTTCACACCGCACGTGCACGGGCATGAGGAGGAGGATTAGCAGCAGAACCAGCATGCGCGAGCATGCACATGACAGATGATAATGCCATCCTCTCCCTCCTCGCCCGCCCTCTGAACGAGATCTACCCAGTCGGAGTCGAGTGCCAGGACCCCGCGCTCGAGGATGCGACCCAGGCCCATGATGACCTGCGCTTCATTGAAGAGCGCCTGGACATGCAGAGGCGCCGCCGTTACTCTCCGCCCTGGTCCTGGCACCAGGAGATAACCCAGATGGTTCTTCGACCGCTGACCCTCACCAAGCCTGGCCTCCCCACCCTGGGCGTCGGACACTCCGAGGGCCAATGCATCACTCGCGGACTGGGTTGGGACGAATGCCGACCCCCGCGCCAACCCGATCAGCGCGAATTCTAGGGACTTCGTTTGGCCGTTGCTGCAGCAGGTCGGGATGCACTCCATAGGCTGCTATCGCATGTACGTGCTACATACAGACTTCCACAACATGCATATACTAGCCATGGCATCATGATCCCCAAGAGGAACAAAGCCCCGACTGGGAATACAATGAAATAGATCAGTGAGGTTCTACGCATGATGCATGTATTGTGACCTTTTTGGCGTTCATACCTTCGAGTTGGTCTAGTCGTTTACGGTTCCGAATTCGACCACCCGGCCTGGGCGTACGGCGGTATTCGTCACCGACGCCGTGAAGCCTTGATGGCCATCTTGAAAATCCTGGTATGGAAGCTCATACACTGTAAGCTAGGCCGAAATAAAATGGTCGGAGCTCTAGACACCCTGTGCAAGAGAAGAACTCTTCCCTGTCGCACCCCCACACGTTTCGGTAGGGTACAGGCGTTTCGCGTGAGACTTCCTCACCACTTGTGATTTTGAAGCTTGAGATTTGCAACAATTTCATGGATGAAGGACGGACCGCCTTCAAAATATGGCTCTCGCCGTGACGCCACGCACATTCGCCTGAAATATTAACAGAAATATCACACATAGAAAACAGGTGCAAGTCTCTTATGACAAATCTGGTTCTCGCCTTAGCACCGGGCATGTTCGTCTTGAAAGTGTAAAGCAGCTCCACGAGTGGAGGATGGGTAATTTCCAAAATGTGGCTCGCCTAAGCGCCGTGCACATTCGTCTTACACAAATGCAGCAGCTTCAAGGACGGAGAGCGGTTCCTTTTCAAAATGTAACTCTCGCCTGAACGCCGCGCTCACTCGTCTTAAAAACTTGCAGCAGTTTCAAGGCCTCGTATGGTTGAAGTCCCAGGCCAGGAATGGCATTTTGGCGCGAAGCTTTCACGTTGATTCGCGGTGTTGAAGTCCCTGGAATTTCATTCTGGCAGGATTTAGGATTGCCAGGACGCAACAGTCGCGTTCTTTTTCGGCGTTGCAGTCCCACGAATTGCATTTGGCGCGATCGAGAATTCTCAGACGGTTGTCTTCCAATGGGAGACGTCCCGCAATGAGAACAAAGTCTTGTAGGAATCCATGGAACTTGGAGTGAGGGTTCCTTGGAACGCCGTCGATGCGTCTTGGGTTTGCACTGGTCCTCCTCCTTCTCATCATCCTCCTCCTCATCCTCATGATCATCCTCCTCCTTCTCGTCCCGCTCTTCCTCCGCGCGTAAATGGGAGGCCCGGCCCAAGGTGCCGCAGGGAATGGAATCGATCAGGTAGGCGAGCGAATCGCCGAGCTCATGGAGAAGGACGGAGACATCTGCATCATCGGTGGCGGGGAATCCGTGGCTCCTGTGGGCCAAATCTGGCCTGGCGCCGAAACGAGTGGAGGTCCTTCTACAGCGGCGCCTCGGACGACGGGGACGACCTGGACGGTACCGCAAGCGACCACGTGGTGTCGCCCGGACTCGTGAATCTGGACAGGATGCTTGGAGGCCTCCTACATGGAGTCGGAGTAGATGGGGTCGGAGGATCGCGCCGCATCGCCGATGTATCGGCGACGTCGGCGATGCATCTGGGTCGTCAGCGTGGAGAAAATCGGGCTCCACATCGAGCGGCATCGGCGATGCATCGGCGATGAGGCGAGATCCTCCGACCCCATCTGCTCCGACCCCTTCTGGGAGACCTGGAGGGCTGCAACGGTTCTGCGAAGATCCCCGTGGGAGGCGGGGCTACGACCTGTGCACACCTCGCCCAAGATACAGCTGAGCACCGTTTAACCGATCCCTATCCCCACCGGCGTGGCCTAGGCCCAGTGGTACAGTTCGCATGCGCCCCCCCCCGCCCAGTAGAGCGTTTCGTGGTCCCAGCGGGAGCTCCACCGAAGGTCTCAGTGGCGCAGTTCGCATGCGTTCCCCCCCGCCCAGTACAGCGTTTCGTGGCCCAAGAGGGAGCTCCACCGAAGGTTCCAGTGGCGCAGTTCGCATGCGTTCCCCCCCGCCCAGTACAGCGTTTCGTGGCACCGGCCCCAGAAGGAGCTCAACCCAACGTCCCAGTGGCACAGTTAGCATGCGCCCCTCCACCCAGTAGAGCGTTTCGTGGCCCCCCCAGAGGGAGCTCCACCGAAGGCCTCAGTGTCGCAGTTCGCATGCGGCCCGCGCTGCTAAGTACAGTGTTTCGTGGCCCCAGAGGGAGCTCCACCGAAGGTCCCAGTGGTGCAGTTCGCATGCGTCCCCGCCCCGCAGTACAGCGTTCCGTGGCCCCAGAGGGAGCTCGACCCGAGGTCCCAGTGGCACAGTTCGCATGCGACCCCCCCGCCCAGTAGAGCGCTTCGTGGTCTCAGAGGGAGCTCCACCGAAGGCCTCAGTGGCGCAGTTCGCATGCGTCCCCCACACCCAGTACAGCGTTCCGTGGCACCAGAGGGAGCTCAACCGAAGGTCCCAGTGGCGCAGTTTGCACCCCCCATACCCAGTACAGCGCTTCGTGGCCCCGGGAGCTCCACCGAAGGTCCCAGTGGTGCAGATCGCATCCCCCCGCCCAACACAGCGTCTCGTGGCCCCAGAGGGAGCTCCACGGAAGACGATACACTCAACTGCGGTACTCACAACTGCAGATGGCTGGGTTCTTCGCCAGGCGAACTTCTCATCCTGGGATCCGCCGCCTGAACTCGACCCTCGGCAATTTCTGAAGCATCATCCTGTGTTCAACATGTCGCGGATGCGATCCATATCCGTACCCGCTGCGTGTTGGACTTTCTGAGAAGGGGCGGAACAGACAGAGGCGCGGTGGATATGGACAAGCATCTAGCCTCTAGGGGCCAGATCTCTATCCACATCCTCTTCGCCTCGGGATTCTGGGGAAGGGACCCCGAGACTCCAAGACGCAGTGGATATGGATACAGATATTGCCCGCACATCTAGCATAAACTCTCGGAGCTATGCGCGGATATTCCTGGATCTGCGCTGGAAACCCCTCCCTGGCGCGCGGAGCGCGCCATGGGCAACGCCGGAGGCGCCGAAGGGGAGGCCCAGCTGCGATCCAAAAAATCCGTGCGGCGCTCCAAAGGTTTACGTTGATGCGCTTTTCCCCTAACCGCATATCTCTAGAGATATTTAAACCGTTGTAGTACCATTCGTCTTAAATCGCTAGAGAGATTTAAACCGTTGTAATACCATTCGATTTGAAGTACTACATTTTAAACTAGGTCGGGCATGCCCCCCTACAGGCGCATTCTGGTCTGGAAAAAATCCTCAAACATATCTGAAAATAGTAGAAAAACAATGAATCGTCCCCGACTGTTGTTTGACTATGTTTGAGTATTCCTCCTGTAGAGGGACAGGCCCGACTGACATGTAAGTCGTTTTCGGCGCCTTGGCCGTCCGAGACAGCAGTGGGCGATGTCAGTTCACAAGCGGTTGTGAGTCCCTCATCCCTCCCTCCTTCTCCTCCTCCTCCTCCTCCTCCTCCTCCCGAGAATGTTGTTTTTGTGCATTCCCTTCTCCCTCCTCCCTCCTCTCTCTTCTCCCCTCCTCCCTCCTCCTTCCTTCTTCGCCCCATCCCGAGCTTGTGCACTTGTACATATTGTGTTGTATCTTGTTTCGCCCAATTTGCCCACGCGCCCGTCAGGGATGCACGGTGCACGGCTTCAGTCATCATTCAAGCGGCTTGAACCAAGCCGATGGAAAGCAGACGAGCTCCCCAAGGGGGACGGGGGGGGCCCGAGACCGCCCTGGTTCGGAGGCGGTCTGGCGGCGGCTTCGCCTGAGGCCTTCTTGCAATGTGCTCAGCAGCCGTGCTTTCGCCCCGCTGCCCGAACGAGAAAGCGAAAGATGAGTTCATCCCCGAAAAACACAAAACATATGATTTTTTTCGGCAACGGCCACCACGGCCACGGCCATCACGGCCATGGCCAACACGGCCACGGCCACCACGGCCACGGACACCACGGCCACGGCCACACGGCCACGGCCACCACGGCCACGGCCACCACGGCCTATCCGGACGGCCACGACCCCTAGCAACAAAGGAACTGCAACAGGGCGCAAGCCCGTGCGCGCTAACCCCTCTCCCGGCTGCACGTTGTCTCGTTCTGGGGGCTTCCCGGCCGTGCTCCTCCTACTCCTCGACCCGCCTCTTCACCCCTGCCGCTATCATAGAGGAACAAACCAAACTGCATAAACATAAGCTTCTGGCGCTCCGCGCGGAGCGCCAAAAGTTGGTGTTGATGCCTTTGATTCTTCGTCGATATCAGGGTGCTTCGCTGGGGCAGTGCTTGAGGGGCAACGATAGGGAGGGACTGGCATAATTAGGGGGGGATGCATCGACCTGGAACCTGGGCAGGTTGGGGCCATCGGGCCCCCATTGGCGATCAATGGGCGATTGGGTGGTGAGGCATCCCTTCCGTAATTATCCCCCCCCTGTCGTTGCCCCTGAGTCGGGGAGACGTAAGACTCGGGTACGGGGGACTTGGTTTGGCCTGACGGGGGCCACCATGAAAATGACGAGACGCAGTCTGAAATTTGACGCGGGCTCCCGCTGCAGACACCCCACGAAAACGGGGCCGTCAAAATCCAGGACGCGCTCGTCAAAAAAAGTCGGCAAACCCGACTGAGTCTTACGTTTCTTACTCGAGTCTTACGTTACTGGCAAGTCAAGTCTTACTCGAAGTTTTCTTACTTCTACAGGACGCGCTCGTCAAAAAACCGGCTTACTCGAGTCTTACGTTTCCCCGACTGAGTGCTTCTCCGAGGCAGCGACGGCGGCGCAGCGACGGCGCGGCCCCGGCGGCGGCGGCGCCGGCGGCGTCCTGCGCAGGGCGAGGTCCCCGTTGACGCTGCCGTAGTGCAGGTTCTCCTCGTTGATCTCCAGCGAGTCCAGGCTCCAGGGCCCGGCCTGCCGGGCGCGGGGGAGCCAGGCATCCAGGGTTTGGTCGGGCATGTCCCCTACTTGGATTCCAACGCTTTCGACACCATCCAGGGGAAGGAAGAAAGGAAGGGGAACGGAGCAAGGGCGAGGACGACAACGGGAAGCAAACTGTCCCGGGTCCGCATATAGCCATATGTCTGCGATTCGGGTGCGCGCACTTTCTTCGAGGCACTTCAATCCCGACCCATACTGAATTCACGAATTCCTCCAAACAGTGTAAACACTCTGTCCTCTGTTCCCTCTCCTATACAACTGCCTCATAACGGAGGGGCAGTGGATTCCAATCCCCTACAGGCGGATTTTAGGCGAAAGTGGAAAAATACTTAGAAAGTACCCCCAACTAGTCAAAACATAAGATTCAAAAAACATCGTCCCCAGACTTGTTTCTTGACGATTTTGGAATACTGATCCTGTAGAGGGACAGGCCCGACCTAAATCCAGGGCCCTGAGCAGAAATCGCCGTTTTCGAGGATCGAGGAGCGAGCTTCGAGGATCAAGGGAGCCATCGAGGGTCGAACTTCGAGGGTCGAGGGCAGGGATCGAGGAGGCAGCTTCGAGGGTCGAAATCCGAGGAGCTGCTAGACGGAAATGTTCGTGCCGTGTTTTTGGCCTCTGGGGGCCCCGGCCACGGGACCGCCAAAAAGCGGCTCAGCATTAAATGCTGGCACTGGTGAAAGGGTTCCGGGCTGATGGGGGCTCCGGACGGAGAACAGCAAGACATCGGATGTCTGGGATGGGGGGGGCTCTTGACTGGAGCCGGAGCAAGCGATAGCGCACGCTAGAGCGCTAAAATGGTTCCAAGAACGCCCCATGGCCATGGCCTCGCCGTGCAGGAGCCAGAGTGCGCGTGCTCCTGCCGCGGCCCGAGGGAGAGGAGGGGTGCGGGTGCAACCTTCTCTCCCGACGCCGACGACCGCAGAGGCGGGCGGAAGCACCTGGCAATGCCTGACGTGGAGGTGGTCTTCGCCGGACCAAGGCACGAGCCCATGACCAGTGCTGATCCCGACCCGTTCCCCCAGACCGGCTTTTCATCCCGAGTCGTTTGTTGACGGTCCCGAGGCCCAGCGAGGGCCCCCGAGGCCGTAAATGGTCAAAAACCTCCCGTCATGTCTTCTGTTTTTTTACGACGCGATCCTGTCTAGTAAACGAGCGTAGAGCTGAGACAGCAGGCGGGAAAGAAAGGCAGCCCCGGGCGCCAAGGCCTCCCCAAAGAGGCCCCCGAGAGGGAGGGAGGGAGGAGGGAGGGAGGAGGGAGGGAGGAGGGAGGGAGGGAGGGAGGGGGGGAGGGAGGGAGGGAGGGGGGGAGGGAGAAGGGAGTAAGGGAGGGAGGGAGGAGGGAGGGAGGTGCCATGGAAGACTGCTCGTCATTGTGATCCT
>CAUYUJ010010424.1:43888-71388 GCA_963575745.1 Prorocentrum cordatum | reverse complement strand
AAATCCCCCCCCCTCTTCTTCCGAAAATCTTCCGTAGTAGGAGTAGTAGTAGTATTTTTTTGACATCAACGCCACGCCTCCAAAACCTTGGACTGACCAAGGAAACGAGCCAGCAGCGGAGGGGGATGCTGGCACCTTGACCAAGGCAAACGCCTGAGTCACCGCGCAAAAGAAACAGCAAGACGAGAGGCCGAGAGGACCACTGCGTCACGTGCCCAAGCTCGAAGCGCACCTGCCACAACATCTCTAAGAGAGGTGGCAGGCACACTGGGCCGCAGGAGGGCACTGAGCTGTTAGCGCAAAAACTTCCAACTGCAGAGGCACTGCAACTGGAAGGCTCTCTCGTACCGACTGCCCTCGGCTGAACAAGAGGGACTGCGGACTAGACAGCGCCCTTCCACACGAGCCACAATGGCCCCAGGAGGTGGAGGGCAAGACGGAGGGACGAGCAACGTACACTCGCACGAAGACGCGTGCCCAACGCCTACCCAAAAAGATGTCGGGGCCAGGAACCAAAGCTCCAGGCCGCAGCAACATCAGACGAGCCACAGTCAGGATAAGATACCCCCGTGCTCGGACATGACGAAGCGCACCCTAGGTGTGCATGCACCTCCCCCCAGGATTGGGACGCCTGACACGCGTGCGCGACGGACGCACGCACAACGAACCGCACACAACCAAAACAAAGAAGAAGATTCGACCACCCACAAAAGGACGACGAGCCCGCCGTCCCTGGTGCAGCAAGCGCCAGGACGACAGACGGACACGCCCCAGATGTGGGGTAAAGCACGGATGCCTGCCAAAAGGGCCAGCCGCATCGGGCCGTGCAGAGAGAAACGAGACGGCGAATCCTCGCCACTGGGAAAACTCGACCACCCACACAAGGACGACGAGGCCCGATGCCCCTGGTGCAAACAGCGCCAGGACGACATCAGTCTCGCCCCAGATGTGGGTTTTAGCACGGATGCCTGCCTAAAGGGTCAGTCGCATCGGGCCGTGCAAGCAAAGACAATGGATGGGCCGCCCTGCGCCACAGTAAATCAATCTGAACTGTCCGACTCATCCTGGCGGCGTCTCGCCAGGGAAGAAGGGGTGTGTTGTCGTGACTGTTGGGGTCCCTGCCGCGCCTCGTGTACAGGCACCTCAGGAGCACCATCTGCAAGGGCAGCAAGTGCAGCCTCAGAGTTGACACACTGTATCAGGCCTTCCGTGTCCACCGAAACGCCAGAAATCATCAGCTGATACCTGGGGTGGAGGCCTTTGCGCAAATAATCCCAACCCTGCTTGCACGCACGCGAAGGGACCGAAACACGCTGTTTACTGAGTCCTCGAATATGCCCTTCACACGTGAGGCACTTACATCTAAGACAACTAAACAGCACAGAGTTGTTAGAACACGGAAAAGCCACCGTCCGATGGCCTAGTGCGTCCTGGGAGTCTGCGTGGACTAAAGAGGACCTAGAGCAGGAACCTGGAGCTGGCTTCGAAAAGGAACGGTTCCCCCTCAAACAGTGAGCGCACCTCCAGATTCCGCCCCACGACCTCCAGTCGTGCCCTGGCACCTCCTTCTACGGGTTCTTAACCTCGGGGAGTCTGCTGACCCCGTCTAGATCCACAGGAGGCCATAAGGGAGCACATGCACCGCAACCTTCAAGGTGGCTCTCGCTAAAGCCACAAGGTGGTCGGCCTCCTGCAGGAGAGTGTCATCCGTGGGGCGGAGGCGGACCGCAAACTTAGCCCCCACATCCGCATGGTGGTTGCCGAGACGGCGCCAACGCTCCTCGGCTGAAATCCCAAGAGCATCCAAGCCGAGGTGGGCAGCCACCTTGGAACAGGCTGTCATCCCCGAGACCTGTCCGTGCACCTGAAGAAAGGCCCCAGCATACATACGCTTAGGCGAAAGCTGAAGCTGCTTGGCGAGCGCCGCAGTCTGGACCACATTACTACAATCAGAATACACATGGCATTCAGCAGGATGGGTCGCCAGAACATTGGCCCAGGTGAAAACACTGAATTCAGCACTCTGAGGAGTCTGAGGATAGGGGCCCCAAACAGGGGCCCTAAGCTCAGCCACAATATCTCCCGACTCGTCAACCATGCAGACAGAGGAGCCAGCCCTGGACAGCTCTTTGACAGTATGACGGGAACACGAGCCATCAACAAAAAGGGGCCCCCACACTCTATTGTTGACAGGGGCTCCGTCAGGGTCGGTCTCGGGCATCTTGTGCCAGGTCAGGGTCGGACCATCATCTTGCTCATCAGCAGTCCGAGGGAAGGAGTCGGCGGGGTGCCGAAAGGCGCCAGATATAAAGACAAACAGCTCGTCATCATCTCCAGACGCCTTAGCAGACAGAGCGGCCTCAATCACCTCACTGTCAGTAGCCTCTAGCCGAGCCGTGACAGTCTCTGGGAGAGGGCGTTCCCACAGCCGATGAAAGATGGTGTCGTTGGCCCCGCAATGAACACAACACGGATCGATGTCGTACCCAAGGGCCCTGGCTCGAGCCCGAGTCAAGATGGCCTCAGTAGAGAAGGCTCTAATCCTGGCCTTCTGAAGGGCCGTGAAACGCTTGCTACGAGGAGCGATCGACTCCTTGACAACGTCATAACAAAGGCGGTAAGAGATAACCCTCCTGGCAGCAGCATCTCTTTCCAACATCCTCAGGTAACCCGCGCGGACCAGGGGCCCAACGAGAGCAGGCGAGAAGATCCCAAGGCGGATGGATTTCCCAAAATCATCAACCAGGGTCATGAAATTAGACATACTCCACCCTAATCTAACCAGGGACATCCTCATGGCCGTGATCGGCCCCGCAACCTTCCTCCAACTACAGCTGGGGTCAGAAAAAATGGCAGCCCAGGCAGACTTCAAAGTGGGCTGGGAGATCGCCCAGCTGAAAGCACCTGTCTGTCTGAGCCAGATCTCCTTGCTCCATCTGGGAATGGGAGCAGTGGCCGACCGCCATGTCGGGTCATTGTCCAGCAGGGCGAGGACCGTGAGGGACCTCAGCCGACTGCGCGGGCGCACAACACTAAAAAGGCGTCGGCGCAGCAAGCTAAGGTCGTGATCGCTTATGCCCGTGACTTCGGTACCGTACGAGGCCCCCACCAGGGGCCCGGCTGAGAATACCTTCAAGGACGTAGACCGAGTAAGTACCTTAGCCTGCCGCACTAGGCGCCGCGCCGCTCTGCCCGCCTTGGCGAGCCTGGCCTTCATCTTGGCCGCGCGTCCAGCAACTCTAACAGCTCGGCCTGCCGAGTAGTCAACTCCGAGGTTGACAGAAGAACCTGTACAGCGCTGGCAAAGATGGCTGATACGGGAAAGAACTTGTGAACCCACGCATTTGGAGCTAGACGCAATAGCCGTTTTTTCCAGAGCGAAGGAACATGCGAAACCATCCTGGACGACAGAGTCGAGCGCCTGGGCCCCACGAGCGATCGAGTCAATGACGACTTTCGGGAGGCCAGTCGACGACAGACCTTGATCATCAATGTAAACGTCCAGCGAAGCGGCAGGGGACAGGGGGATACTATTGTACCCTTCCATACAGTAGACACGGATAAGGGTGGTGGCCATCGAGCAGCCAGCGATGACACCGTTGACACAAAAGTGAGGGCCCTCGAGCCAACCTCCCAGGCTCAGAAAGCGTCCAACCTTGTAGGCAAAGATGCAAAGGCGGGCAATCACCATATGAAACCCGAGCCTGCGACAACGGTCCTCTAAACGCGAGAGGTTGATGTTCTCATAGAATTTAGAAGGATCGAACAAGATGCTGCAACTGGCGAGGCCTTTAGCGACTCCTGCCTCGGCTGACACAGCCTGGCGCCACACCGCGTCGGCTGCTCCCCGATGCTGGCCAGCAGCCCAGTACTCACGGCGGTGGGCCAGCTCCCAGGCCAGGGCCAAGGGACGTCTGCAGCGCCCCCACACCCTGTACCAGGAGCAGAACACCCCTATGGGCCTGTAGCCCCCTGTCGGCTTCGGCAACAGCGCCACAAGGGCCACAGTAATCTGGGGGGGGGCAAGACGCCTAAAGCCTCCATGAGGCTGAACAGAGCTCCCATGCAGTCAAGGCAGGGATCGGAAAGGAGCGAGAAGTGTCTGCAATGAACCCGTCCACCGAGATGGCCGAAGCCGTCCTATAAGACTTCGAGACGTCCCTGATTTGTTGGGCACCCAACCTAGGGAGGCCCTCCAGCCTCTCAAAGGCCGAATCCGCGCCGACCCCAGGGCCCCATAAGGAAGCAAAGCGGCCCCCTTCAGCTTTCAGCAACGAGAGGGGGTCCGAAACCACGTTGCCAGCCGCCGAAAGGGTCGAACTGGCAGCCCACGGGGCGGGGTCCCTAAGGAGGGTATGAACTCTTTTCGCTCCTGGCTGCACTCCGACATTAAGCCAGGCCTTCCATTCTGAGCGGGCCTTGGCACGGAACTTCGAGCCGGCGGCCTGGGCGGCCTCGTGCACCTGCGTGTACACGTCAACAAAGGAGTAGGGGTCGACCGTGCGCGTCACAGCCTCCTTCACCAAACTGAATAGTGGGGCATACTCATCCTTAGCATCATCGATAGACTGAGGGGGCTGCAACAACAGGGCCTTCAAAGTACCAGCCATCAGGGCGCCAGTTCTGAGGGAATGAATGTAGGCCTTGAGCTGTTGACCGAGCCAAACAATCGAGCGATGAGAGGGGCATCGCACCTTGCCATCTTTGGCAAGGACTGACTTCCAAACAGGCTGAGGGCCCAAACCGCGGGACCCAAGTGTGACATGAGTTTCGCCAACCGGCGGAAAAAGTTCCTTCTCAGCCATGTCCGCCCAACGCTGGTAAAGGGGGCCGAGCAGAGCGGCAGCCTCCTGAGGCCTGTTCGTCTCAACGAGTTGGAAGGCAGCATCAGTGAGAAGTTGCACCCCAGACCACACAGGGGGGGCAGGGGGCGGGCCCGAAGACAGCTTCACACGGCAGGGGGGGGGGGGGGGGGCGACGGAACGAGAGAGCTTTCAGCACTCCAAGCTGCTTAAAGAACCGAAGATCAACAGGGCGATGGGGAGAGAGCTCCGCGTCCAACTTAGTGTCGATCCGTTCAATGGCCTTGCTGAGACCACCTGACACCACGAAGTAGTCGAAGGTGGACGGGGGCCCAGCAGGATAGTGAGTCGGAACGCTTGGCGCAATCAACGCGCCTCGGAGCTCCTGCACGAAATCGGAACCTCAGAGCACGTCAGGGTCCATGTTAAAATCAGCACCGAGAATCCAGGGTCTCGCGGCCGTGGAAAGCACCACCCCCAAGGCCGAGAGAAGGCTCAAGTTGGCGTCAGAGAGACCCTCCGAGCGGTGAAGGTAGGCCGAGGCAGCAAGGAACGGGGGGCATCCAGGAATCTCGAACGAGCAAACCAGGGCGCGCCCACAGGCAACCTGACCTCCAGGCACCTCCAAACACCCCAACCAAGCGCGCACGAAAATGGCGACTCCCCCCGAGGAATCCCCCATCTCGGTGGCCGTGGCGGGCGACAATACGCTCTTCCATCCGCGGCGGAGGCACCAGGCGCTAGCCTGATCGATATCTTCAGCACGAATCAGACGGTGCTCTTGACAGAGCAACACATGCGCATCAGTGCCCTCAATCATGCTACGCATTCGGCCCCAGGAGTTGCAATTGATGGTCTGAACCCTGAGCGAGACGGAATCGAGCTAGGCATCCGCAGCATCACCACTGACCTGGGGGGACCGAGCTCCTTCAGTGGGGAAGCATAGGCCATCTAGACCAGTGCTTGCACGTCCTGAGACCAAAAACCGAGCGCTTCGAGCAAAAGGTGGCGACTGCAGACCCTGCCGAGTCTGCTGGTCCACCAACGGCCCAGGAGTCCCAAGATCTAGGCTGCAAGAACCCAGACTCCCTGACACAGGGTCTGGCCTGCCAGAGCCCGCGCCTTGCCGAACCTCCGTGGGCTCGGGCAAAGGCAGCCTGGCCAGAGTGGTACGACAGGGAACATCCCTGTCCAGAGAGAGCACAGGATACTCATCCGCTGGACAGGCGAAATTAACAGGAGCCTGGTTCTTACGAAAAAATGAGAGACACGGGTGGTCGGCAGCCTTCAAAACTGCTGAATCCGCACGAGTCATGAGGTCGCGCCATCGGGCTGACGGTGGGACCTTCTGAAATGATTTCATCCTCTGGGTGGGCGAATCAGCAGAGGAGGAAGCGAAAACCAGAGGAAGGCCTCGCTTGCACCATAGAGCAACCTGAGCCGCGCCGCGGCCAACATTCACTGAAGAAACAATGCCCCCCTGGAGTTTACCGTTGTCCGAGCTCACAGCCAACCAGGCCGCCCCGAGCAACCGGGATCCCCGAGGTCCGAGGCCCGAGATCCCATGGCCCCGGGAAAACTCAAAACTCGCGGGCTCCAGGAGGGGCTCAAGCAGAGGCAGCTCCAGCAATCCTGTCAGCACGCGCCCTGGTACTTGACGGAGTGGTAGGAGAAGCCGAGCCCGTCGCAGCTTGCTCCGAGGCAGCGCCAGCAGAAGCAGGTCCTGCCTCTGGGCGGTCCCCACCGTTGGTGCCAGTCGCAGAAGACTCATCCTTGCTAGAACCTGCTGGAAGAAGTGCCTGTTCAACTGGAACTCCAGCTCCGTCGACCACAGCACCACCATCCGTCTTACGCTTCTTGGCAATACGCTGAGACAACTGCTTGTGTTCCTCCCGCAAAGAATCCACTTTCGCTTTGGCCTCAGCGAACAGGGAGCGAGTCATGTCCGTGATGCAAGCCTTGAAGAGGCCCACACGATCTGCCAGCTGCTTGGCCTCGTCAGGAGAGAGCTGCTCGTCGTCGGCGATCGTGAAGCAATCTCCAACATCGAGGTCAAATATCTGAGAGAAACGCTTCTCGTCCAGAAGATCATCCGAGCAGAGCTTCGTGCCTGAGGCCGTGTCCGACGGAGGGCCTGTGCTCGGCAGCTCGTCATGAAGGCGCCGAACGAGCTCGCCGTGTTCTCCGTCGGCCTGCTCCAGGTCGCTGCGCAAGACCAGAACTTGGTTCCTCTGCGCCGCGAGCTGAGCCTCCAGCATCTCGAACTTGCTGGCGGCACTCTCCAGCTTCTTCTCGATGGCTCGGGCCTTCTGGTGAGCCTTGTTGAGACGGGCCTGCACCGAGACCGATGCTGGAGCGGGCGCCGACAGGGCCGCAGCCGCGGTGCGGTGCGCAGCTGCTGCCCGAGAGTCGCCCATCTTGTCGTGCAGGGATGCCAGCTGCAGGTATTCGTCAGCAGAGAGCTTCGGAGCACCAGCAGCAGGCGGTGCGTCAGCAACTCCTTTGCCTGAGCCAGAAACGCCCTTCTCGCCACTCTTCCCAGAGGAGTTGGGGCCGTCACCGAACATGGCAAGAGCTTTGCCAGACGACCAGGCCGAACCATACTGGACGGAGTCGCGCTTGAGCTGACCGCAGTGCTTGCAGAAGAAGAACCTGGCCTCATTCTTCTTGCAACCGCAGATACTGCATGTCCATCTCTTGGACGCGGACAAATGACCATGATGCCCAGCACCACCAGAAGGAGAGCCTTGTGGGCCAGGGACCAGAAGGGGGCCACACTTGGTCACGCTTAGCGGCCGACGAAGGCGATGCCCACGAGCGGTGCCACGGAGCCCACGAGATGCGCCCATGCCCGCCAGCGCCTCCTCCTGCCATCGAACAGTATGAGTCGTGGTAAGCGAGTAGCTCCCAAGCAGCGGAAATGAAAGACTGCGGGTTGAGATCCCGCGAACTGCGAAAGAGAAAGCCACAATGGCCCGCAACAGCTGTGTGCCGTTCTGAATCTAAGCTGCTGCAAGCACAGGCAAATGCCTGAGCCAGAACGGCTAGTAGTAGTAGTAGTAGTAGTAGTAGTAGTAGTAGTAGTAGTAGTAGTAGTAGTAGTAGTAGTAGTAGAAGTAGTAGTAGTAGTAGTAGTAGTATAGTAGTATAGTAGTAGTAGTAGTAGTAGTCGTAGTAGTAGTAGTAGTAGTAGTAGTAGTAGTAGTAGTAGTAGTAGTAGTAGTAGTAGTAGTAGTAGCACTAGTAGTAGTAGTAGTAGTAGTAGTAGTAGTAGTAATAGTAGTAGTAGTAGTAGTAGTAGTAGTAGTAGTAGTAGTAGTAGTAATAGTAGTAGTAATAATAGTAGTAGAAGTAGTAGTAGAATTAGTCTAACCCCCCTTATTTCCCACCAACCCCCTTGGGCGTGAGTGGTTTAGCGAGCTCTCTCTGTTCTCAACCCCCTATCTTCCCCTTCGGGGAGGGGTTTACCCCTCCCCCTACCCCCTCCCCCTGGACAGGGATTCCCGAGTGGTGGCGGGGGGCCCATTTCGACTCCTCGGAGGGCCAAAAAACGACGACCCTCACGAGGATTCTGGCCCCGGGGGGGGGGAGTTTGGTCCCTCTGCTCGTCTTTGAAGCAGAAATCATTGATTTTACGATGGTTTGGACCCCATTTTGGCCTTCTGAGGGGGCCGCGCTCATCTTCCCTCATAGCAAAATCATTGATTTTACAAAGGTTTTGGGTTCATTTTGTCCTTCTCAGGGGGCAGCTCTCCTTTGCGCTTCTGCGGAGGTCGCAAGAGGCCCCAAGATGTCCCCAAGAGGCCCCCAGGAGGCTCCCAAGAGGCCTCCAAGAGGCCCCCCAGAGGCCCCCAAGCGGCCCCAAGAGGCCCCCAAGACGCCCCCAAGAGGCCCCCAAGAGGCCCCCAAGAGGCCCCACGAGGCCCCAAGAGGCCCCCAAGAGGCCCCCAAGAGGCCCCCAAGAGGCCCCACGAGGCCCCAAGAGGCCCCCAAGAGGCCCCCAAGAGGCCCCCAAGAGGCCCCCAAGAGGCCCCACGAGGCTCCAAGAGGCCCCCAAGAGGCCCCACGAGGAGCCCGAACGACTCACATCAGGACGAGGGGCCCGAACGACTCACACCACGAAGAGCCCGAACGACTCACACCACAAGGAGGGCCCGAACGACTCACACCAGGACGAGGCGCCCGAACGACTCACACCACGAGGAGCCCGAAGACTCACACCACGACGCGGGCCCCGAACGACTCACACCACGAGGAGCCCGAACGAGTCACACCAGGAGGAGGGGCCCGAACGACTCACACCAGGATGAGGGGCCCGAACAACTCACACCACGAGAAGCCCGAACGACTCACACCAGGACGAAGAGCCCGAACGACTCACACCACGAAGAGCCCGAACGACTCACACCAGGAAGAAGGGCCCGAACGACTCACACCAGGACGAGAAACCCCAAACGACTCAAATCACGAGGAGCGCTTTCTCTCCCTCCTCCTCCGCCTCGTCCTTCTCCCGCTCCCCCCACAAGGAGGATGTACAAGGAGGCGGGAGGAAGGAGGAACAGGGGAGATATGCGGGGCTAAGCGGACACACGCCTGAAAAACACGACTGTCGGCATGCTTCGCGAGAGTTGCTGCTGTGAGATGGGCTGGTGGGGATACGCGAAGCGTAAAGAATCCCTTCGGGGAGGGTTTTACCCCTCCCCCTACCCCTTCCACTGTATCTGGGCAGGGGGTGCCGCGACGCGTTGGAGCGTCCAAGACGGCCTCGGCGAGAAGGCAAACATCATTGATTTGACTAAGAAGTTCGGCCCATTTGGGTCTCCTGGGGGGGAGGGCTAATTAGAGCCCCGCCCTTTTTTGATCGATCACCTCCAAGATGGCCCCGAGATAGGCTCCCAAGAGTGCCCCAACAGGGCCCCAAGAGGAGCCCAGGAGGCCCCAGAGGCCTCTAATAGGCCCCTACGACGCTCACAAGATACCCCCAAGAAGCCCCAAGAGACTCCCCCGAGGCACCCAAAACGCTCCAAGAGGCCCCCCGGACCGCCAAAAGACCCCCTAGACGCACCAAGAAACTCGAGAGACATCCGGAGCGACTCCGAGAGGTATCCATGAGGCCTCTGGCCTTTCTGCTAGCCCTCCTCGTCCTCCTCCTTGTCCTCGACATCCTTGTCCTCCTCCTCCTCCTGTTCCTCCTCCTTCTCCACATCCTCCTCCTCCTCCCCCTCCCCCTCCCCCTCCCCCTCCCCCTTCCCCCTCCTTCCCCATCCCCCTCCTCCCCCTTCTCCTGCTTCTGCGATTACTCATCCATTCTTCCCCTCTCGGGGTATGACGGCTTCCCTGGCCCTGTATTTCACTGCATGCTTCTTCACAGCCCTGATCACGGCAACTCGCCTGGACAGCGTTTCTGGATGAGTTGGTGAGAGGAACAACAAACAACGTTACCATAAGCTGCTGGCGTATCCCAACGCAGATCCAAGACCTCCGCGCGGACCGCCAAAAGTGTCTGTTTGTGTTCTTCGACTGCTGGGCTCGCGACAGGCGCCGAATGACGGAGGAGCAGCAAACATCAGAAAACATCATCGTCATGCTTGCCTGGAACTTTTTTCTTGAACTGAAACCGTCTCTTGATAAACTCAGACTGTTGCGCGTATCTGCAACGTCTGCGGAACCGGAGACACAATAGGCGTGCCGAGATGCCCACGAGGCGCCGCAAGAGGGGCCAAACTGTATACCAAAGGGAGGAGCCGCAAGAGGGACCACGAGGGGCCGCAAGAGGGGCAAGGAACCCCTATCCTGCGCCTCGTCACTTCGGGTGCCCCCCGCGCCTCCGAACTGATTTTCCCCTTCTCCACCAGCTCGGTCAGCCGCTTGCGGACGTTCGTGGGCCTCCCCGCACTGGGCAGCATGAGGAGCGCCCAGCAGGCCAGATGGTGGATGGAGAAGACGGTGAAGAAAATACGACGGAAGAATACAGGAACAATAGAGCTAAGAATGAGAACAGCAGCAAGAAGAAGAAGACGAATGCCACCTCTGCGGGCATGCGGCCAGGCCCCATCCAAAGCGGGCGAGGCCGTGGCCTCTGCACCAAGGTCAGGGGCGTCCAAGAGGGGGTCATCCAAGAAGGGGGGGCACAAATCATGGCCGGCGGCATGTGCGCGGCCTTAGGGGGGAGGGCAGGGACGTATTTGATAAGAAGAGGCGCCATGAAATCTGGTGAGATCACATGGACCCCGCCATGATATCCACACACACAGACACACACACACACACACACCCACACACACACAACCACACACACACACACCCCTCGTCATCACCCGCCTCCCGGGAGTGGGCCTCTGCCCCACGGCCGTCACGCATCGGCTCGGGATAAGCGGCTGGTCTCGGGGAGGGGGGCTGGGAGCTCCACTGGACACCGACTCGGAAGGACCCGGTCGTCGGAGGCCTCGGTCTCGTCTCTCCCTCCAGCCCTCCCTCCTCGATTCCTATCCCTCTCCTCCTTCCCCTGGCCCCTTTCGGCCCCTCCACATGGTCGGCGATGTCGTCTCCGGGGACCCCTGCCCCAGGTTCGCCTCGGCGCGCCAGGGGAGGGGAGGAGGGGGGGTGGAGGATCGCAAAGGAGGAGGAGGGTCGAGGAGATGGAGGAGGAGGGTCAGGGAGGCTCGAGGAGGAGGGTCGAGGAGGAGGAGGAGCAGGAAAAGGATGAGGAAGAGGAAGCGGAGGAGGGTCGAGGAGGACGAGGAGGAGGAGGAGGAGGATCGCGAAGGAGGAGGAGGGGAAGGAAGGAGGGTTTTTTTTTACATCTACGACTACATGACCCATCTCGAGGGGAATTTCCTGTCGGCCTGCTAGTCGGACTCGTCTCCGTTCGGATAATCCTGAGGCCGCACGAGGGGCTGCTCATCTTCTTCCCTCCTTAGGGCCTCGATCACCCTGAGGGTCTCTCTGAAATATTCTCTCTCACGAACAGAGGAGGCAGAGGAGGAGGACAGAGCCGCACCCTCGGCAGGCTGAGAGGACGCTTCATCCCCAACCCCCGCACTCACACTCGCCCGCCCCCCCCCCCCCCCCACAAACGGCGCGGCAGCGAGACCAGGAGCGGCAATACAAGCAGGCAGTGCCGAGCCAGCTGTCCAGGGAGAAGAGAGAAATTGCACATTCTCCAGCCTCTTCTGTTCCTGCGAGAGACGCCCCGCACAAACATACTTCCAGTTTGCGCGGCCAGCTCCCCCCCTTGTCCAGGGGAGCATGGAGAAGCGAGATGGACGCGCCTGCCACCTGTACTGTAGTGGCGGCATGTCAGGCGAATGCACCAAACAACCGTCGGTGCAATCGAGTAGAGCGCACTGGTGGTTGTTAGCTGCCACAAGCTGTGGATTCAAGCGAGGTGGCTTGACGCATCTGCCTGGGGGTGGTTGCGCTTCCCCCCTTTGTACCCCTCAAACAAACCGTGCACTGCCAAAAAGTAGAGGTGCAGATCCATTCG
Organism: Prorocentrum cordatum; assembly: GCA_963575745.1. Classification (NCBI taxonomy): domain Eukaryota; class Dinophyceae; order Prorocentrales; family Prorocentraceae; genus Prorocentrum; species Prorocentrum cordatum. The sequence goes on along the minus strand of CAUYUJ010010424.1, from coordinate 59,100 downwards.
TGGCTGGCCCCTTCAGGCCTTAAGGACCTTGGACCATGTTTAGCATACTCTGCCTCCAAAAGGTCCAGACGCGGCCACAAAGGGATACCATCCATGGCAATCTGGATGACAGCTGTTGAGATCTGGACATAATTGTCTACTCTGGTTTGGGTGTCAGGGTCGGGGGCGGGATGGACTTTAGGTCCCAACTTGGCGGCGGCGTCAGCGAAGCTGTTCCCTGCGCGACGGAAGCGCCCCAGCTCAGAAATACACTATTCGCGCTGGTCCTTGCGCGCCGCATCTTTGACGACGTCGAGAACCTTCCCCACAGAGCCCCTGAACCCCTCGACCAAAACCCCAAATAAGTCCCAGGGCCAAAGACACGCCCACAAACGGGTCTCCCAGAGACTCTAACAACGCTGGCGCGATCCGGTGAGAAATTGCGCTTCCCTCGATATTAGTTCCAAAAGCAGCAGAAAGCTCAAAAACTCGCCGGCCTGAGATGACTGCGGGAACTGGCCCCAACAGGGCCCACAGAACCAGCTCAAAAATTTCAAATCAAAGAAAATTCGATGCCCACAACAGCCCAAATGGGCGCCAAGAGGCCCCGGAATCCACCAAACCGACCCAGGAGGGCCCCAAGACGGCCGCCCCCAAAAAACCCAAATGAGTCCCACTTAAAGCTCCCCCGACGGCTCCAGAACGCGAATTACGACTCGTGAGGAAATCGCTCCTGGACGCCCACAATTGCCTCCACAAGACCCCTGAGGCCCCCGAAACGCCCCAACACGCCACCAGGGCGCGTCCCAAAAAACCGCGCATAACCAAACCTCGCCCTTTTCCCGAAGGGAAACGTCAACGTTTAACACATTCGCTTCTCGAGCATTCATGCGTCCCACATCACCCCAAAAAGCACCAAAAATCAACCCAGAAACCCGTGCATAACCAAGAAAACTCCCAGACGGCACAAACGGGCCACAACAGGGCCCCCTACGCCACCAAGGAGAACCCCAGGACGGCCCGGGTAATAAGGGACGCCCGAATTGAGAATTCGAACGCGTCGCCCCGAAACAGCATGAAGAGGCGCCTGACTGCACCCAAAAGGCCCTGACGGGCATCCACACTGCCCCCGGACGACCCCCGGGCCTGGAGGCGGCCTTTTCGACGACGAAAACAACGAAAAAATTGAAAAACCAAAGACTCTGTAGCAACAGTCCCCTCTTGTCCCCATGCAAAAATCGTTCGCCATGGGCCCCCCCGGGCCCTTTACGGAATCCAATCGCAATCGCGTTCCCGAGTGCATCCAGCCGCGGCGACAAGGAGGGGCCCCAAACACCCCCAACCACAACAAACCTCCTGAATCCGACGGGCTACTCCGTAAAAACTCGTTCCCCGAACCTCTCCCCGGGTCCGCTGATGCAATCTGTCGCCACAGATCCGCCCAGCTGTGAAAATCCTGGGGCCCAGGACAGGCCCCCGGAGACCGAAACCCATCAAAAACAAACGTTGCTCAAACAACATATTTGGAAAAGACGGCCGGGCCTGCCGCGGGCATCCACCTCGATCGATAAGAAAAAAGAAAAGGACGAGAAGGAGGAAGAGGAAGACGAAGAGAAAAACAAATGAATCATATTCGTCGCCGCCGCCGATGTCTCACATATTTTCGCGGTCTTTCGACCGCCCGAGGCATCTCCTCGAAGTCAGCCTCCAAGAACCGTCTTCGGCACCGGGGGCCACCGCCGACGGTCCTGAACGGGGATCGACTTCCCTGGCCAGCGCCACCGTTTCGCAAAGGAAGAGGTACGGGGTGGATCGAGGCCCGAGGCATGGGGCTCCTAGTTCTTGGGCGCTCTCCGCCCCCTCTAGGCCTTCAGGAGGCTCCTCGTCGACACAGCCGGGTCAACTCTCGAACTTTTGGCCGGACGCAACCCCAGCGGGGTCTCAACGATCCCCGAGCCTATCCAGGGGGCGGAAAAGGAGGCCTGGGACAGGCCGCGCGAAGGCCTCAAGAAACCCACGTAAGACCACGAAAAACTTCAAAACAATCCCCATACAAGGCACCCCTTTAAACCCCGCACGCTACGCAGGACAGGCCGAAACCCCAAGATTGCCCAGCGATCGCGCGCGTTCCGCGGAGATTGCGGCGAACCCGCGAACCCCCGCCCAGCCCGACGCAATTTGAATAACCGACTTGAAACAGCTGCCGCCCAACAAAATGCCCTCTTGGAAGTCGCCCTCATCTGAGGCCCCCCCAGCCAGAGACTCCTGGACACTATCCCTCGGCAGCTTGACGCACCACCTCTTCCATATTCACTTGCCCCAGAAGCCGTGGACAGAAATCCCCGGGGCGAGGGGCGGCCCCAGAAGCGCGCCGCCCGTATATCCTCAGCAAGAGAGTCACAAGCTTCCAACGCCTGCGTAATAATTCCTGGGCCCACCACGTCGCCCATGGTCGAGATAACAGCCTGGCACTCCCACATCCCGCGGAAACTTGCGTCTTCCATAACGTGACAAAGCGGAAACATCACGGAAACTTCCTTAGCGCACGATGACAGGCCCAGACCACCACGCTGAAGAGGCGAGCGCCTCTTCGATCGCAGGTCCGCTTGGACCACATGATAACAGAGTCTGGGGCGCCCAAATGAGGAAGGGGCACTAAGGTCGCCGCTAAGGGCGAATCACCAGAGAGAGAGAGAGAGAGAGAGAGAGAGAGAGACCCTCACCCCCCACCCCCACCCCCACCCTGCCAGGCTGCATCTCGAATCCCCCACCATCCCGCAGAGGCGGTCCGATTGCTGCGGCGCCAACAGAAGAAGCACCAGCGAGCTTGGCCAGCGCCCCCCTTCCCAGATGGCGCAAGAGAGCTTCGCGCAGAAGTCAGGGGAATCCAACGCGCGCGAGACCAGTCTCTCCAGGTCGTCTCCGAACGCGGCCGGCGACGGACCCCATGGGCCGACCCAAATGTTTCGCAGGATAGCGCACATGGGGTCCGAGACTTTTCTTCGCGTAAATGTCTCTCCCCCCCTGGAACGCCGCTTTCCAAGGGGCCCCCAGGGTAGCCCAATCAGCGCGTCCGTGGAAATGCCGAGACAGAAGAAGCCGCGCTTCCCTACGATGCTGAACGATGGGCGCCGCGGCCGAGTACCGCGCGGAATCCCGCTCGAACAGACTAAGGATAGTAAGAACCCTGCCCCCGACACTAGGCGGCACTAGGCGGCTTGTGAACGCTGGCCGCTTGCCAGCGTGAAGCGTGGACTTCGCCCCGCGCATCTCAGCGCCGCGAATCAGCCCCGGCGTCGGCCCGGCCCGCCGGCGAAGACGCGCGCGGCCTCTGCCGAAATGACCCCGGGGCATCTTGAGGCGCCTGGATTTCCTGAAGACACTCGACGCCTTCCCTTCCTCTTCTTCATCTTGGCCCCCCCCCCTCCGGAGCGAAAATCCGCGCCGGCGGCGCCATCGCATCCTTCGCCGGCGGGGGAAGCAAGCAGCCAGCCAAAGGAAACAAGCCCAGCTTCGAGTTTCGCGCCGGGTTTGGGACACGAGCGAATAAGCGCCACCATGCCCAAGCCACTTCCCCACATATCACCACTGCGATAGCGCGACGCAAAAATCAAGCCCATCTCCTGGATGGAGCGAAGGACAAAAGACCTGGATCCAATAACAGGGATTGGCGTCATCAACGAACGCATCAAAACTCCCGCGATGATGGCGGCCGAATTCCCGGCCCACTCATCCAGTCCAACCCCTTCCAAGTCGAGCCCCGCCAACGCCCCGGGCACCGCGTCGAAGGCGCCCTGGGCGCGCGCCCTGATCAGGTCGCGGAAACGCTGCATCCAGCAGCGGTGTCTTGCGCGGCAATGATGGCCTAGGAGTTCAGACCTGCAGAGATCACGCCTGGCACAATTCAGAAAGGAAGCGCAGACATGAAGCGCAGCCCCAGAAAACCGCGCTCGACGCCACGAACCTCCGAAACTTCTAGGCGGATCATCTCATAGTATAGGAACATCCCCGAGAGCACCGAACAGGAACAAACCCCTTGTCGGACACCGCATTCCAAGCGGAAAGCATGCCTCCGACCGGTGTCCACGGCCCCCCGACGCCCCCCGGCCGCAAGGATAACCGCGGGCATGCTCAGCCCCCCAGGCTTCGGCCAGGGGGCGCCGGATCCCCCCCGGCGCCTGCGGGTCATGGGGAAGACCCCTATCGGGCGATAGCCGCCAGCTGGCGCCCTCAATCGAGCGACCAGCGCGGCCCAAAATCTGACAGGGGAAGATGGAAGTCCGTTCCATCATCCTGCAGATCTGAACAGTTAACAGCAATGTGATTCGTCGCTCCTGCGCTGAGAATGTCGCAACTGGAGGCCGTCGAAGAAGACCGCGCTCCGCGGTGGACACTTCCCGCCAGGCGCCCTGATGTCATGGATCGAGATGTCCGGGAGGGGGCCCGAGAGCTAGATTCCCCCGTGGATGGCCCAGATGCTCCACGATGCAAAAGTTTCGAGCGCGCGCATCGATTTCGGCAGAGTTTGAAAACGCAGCGCGCGCGATGCATTTTCGTTTTTTCGAATTTCGAGCGCGGCGGCGAACATTTCGAGCGCGAAATTTCGAGCGCGATGGAAATTCAATTTCCATCGCGGAAATCGCGTTTCGAGCGCGATCGAAATTTCGAGCGCGCTCGAAATTTCAATTTCCATCGCGCTCGTCGCTCTGCGCGCCTCGCAGCGCGACTGTCGCGCGCACGGAAATCAAACGCCAACCAGTCGCGCACCGACGCTCACGCGACCACGCATTCGAGCAACGAGGCGACATGTGCCACGCGACCAAGCGATGCCCGCCAGACAAACGCGACTATCGACGCCCGCCAACCCAACCACGCCCACACGAAACCCGCGAACGCAGCCCACCAACCCAACCCAAATGACGCCCACCAACCAATAACCCACAAGCCCGCCCAAATCGCAGCCCACCGACCCACTAATCCAACCCAACCGACGCCCACCAACCCAATTGAACCCAAACGTCGACCCCCAACCTAGAGCACCAACGTGCAACCTAACCCAAACGACGCCCGCCAACCCAACGCGACCATCGACGCCCACCAACCCAACCCGCGACCAAACGACGCCCGCCAACCCAACTCTGACCACGCGACGCCCGCACGTCGCCCAGATGCTCCACGATGCAAAAATTTCGGCGTGCACATCGATACGGGTAGAGTTAGGAAATGCAGCGCGCGCGATGCCCGCCTCGCGGGTCCCGCGCGTCCGCAGACGCGCGGGGCCTCGACGGCAAAAAAAATAACGCCCGCCTACGCGCCCGACTACCGCGTCCGACCTACGCGCCCCGCCTAATTAGCCAACGCCTCTGCGGCGCTCCGCTACCACGTCTGCGGCATACTCCGCTACCGCGTCTGCGACGCGCTCCGCTACCAAGTCAACGGCGCGCTCCGCTACCAAAATTGCGGCCCGCTCCGCTACCAAGCATGCGACCCGTTCTGCTACATACCGCATCTTCGACCCCTTCCGCTACCAAGTCTGCGACTCGCCCCGCTACCAAGTCTGCAACCCGCTCCGCTACCAGGTCAGCGACACGCCCCGCTACCATGCATGGGGCCCGCGTTCACATGGAGTCCTCATCGCCACGAGCGGGTCCATTCCCACGTTGGTTCCTTTCGAAATTGCTTGCAAGGGCGGTTGAGACGAGGCGATGGAGTTTCGAGGAGGAGGAGGAGGAGGAGGAAGAGGAGGAGAAAGGTGAGGAGGAGAAGGAGGACGAAAGCGCGGGAAATGATGGTTGGGAAGAGGACGGTAAGACGTTCGGGAGGTGTGGTGTGCGAAACGTGTGATGATGTAGTTACACCGTCTCATTGGTGCTGGTGGTGTGTGGCACACCGACGGCGACGGATGCCGTACATAGTAAATGCGGCAATTGACAATTACAGGTGTGTATAAATGCGTGCACGGTTGTTCGTGGTCATGGTGGCTACGTGCCACGCGGTGTTGTGTGGTTGGGTTGTGTACTATGACGGTGGTGGTGAATGTGAATGTGGCGATGGCGGTAGCGATGATGACGGTGATGATCATTGTGGTGGTAACGATCTTGATGATGTTGATGATGATGGCGCGAAGACGGCAGGTGCACCGATTCCAACCCCCGAATTGCACTCGGCAGCGGGCGGCGGCTGCTCCCAGGGGCGAAGGAGGTATTAATCTGACAACGATGACGACGAGGAGGCCGAGGATGGCGATGGCAGCGACGACGCAGTCAGCGATGCCAGGGGAGAACGAGACATTGCACCATCCCCGATGGCACAGTTCCCAGCCCCTGCCACGGGAGCCTTGCTTGTCTCCGTTCGCCGAGCACGCCTGCCAGCGAAAAAAAAAAAACATGCCACGGCGGCGCCGTGTGCATATAGAATTGTGCGTTCAGGTGGGGGCTGATCCTGTGACGTCGTCGCCGCGCAGTGCCCTCGCGTCGTCGCCGTTCCTCGCGGGCCACCTCGTCCCCCACATATTCACATTATCATCGGTGTTCTCGTCCTGCGTCGCATCCCTTCCCCGTCCCCCACTCACCTCCCCGCGTCACCCCCTCCTCCTCATCGTCGCTGTCATCTTGTCACATTCACCCCGTCAGCCCCCATCGTGTTCTTGCAACACTATCGGGAACGAGAGGTTCCCAAGGAGGGTAGCGTCGCGAGAGTCGCTCCGACGCGCATCAAGGCAAAATGCCTTTGGGCAGCACCCGCTGCCTAATCTTGGCACCCTCGCACGTACTCCATATCAAACGACCCCATCGTGGGGCAGCCCAGGCATTCAGCATGCTGTCCCACGATGCCTTCACGGGGGGGGCAGCCAATCAATCAACCAACCAATTTGCCAATCAGTCTTAAACCAACAACCAGCCGACCAGGCATCGCACACATCTCACCAAAATCTCACGCACGCATTACGTGATATTTTTTGTGAGATGTCGATGGTGGGTGGGGGTCGGCGGACACATCGCATCGCTCCTTATGCTTGCCTGCCCTTACTTTCTGTACGAGCTTGTTAGACACATCTAACACTGCCGCCCCTACCGCACACCAGTTGGCTGCAGTCGAAATGTGCTGCTGGAAATCCTCGCCCTGATACGTCCAAAGCTGCCGTGCATTGACATAAGACTCGTCGACCCCCAGGTGATACCAGAATTGGAATCCCACCAGCCCTCTGGGCGTCGGTGGTTTAGGGGGTGTCCTCTTCCACCCCTCCATCCCCTTCGGAAAAGGGTTTACCCCTCCCCCGACCCCCTCCCCGTGGACCTGGACGGGAGGGGCCGCGAGGTGTCAGGGCGTCCAAAACGGCCTCGGCGAGAAAGCACACTTCATTGAGTTCACTCGGGTGTTGGCCCCATGTTTGGCCTCCTGGGGGGGGGGGAGGGGGGGGGGGGGGGGGGGCAGTGCTAATTAATGCTCCCCGCGCCGTTGATAGATCTCATACAGGAACGGTCCCAAGAAGCGCCCAAGATGTCCCCAGATGGCACCCAATGGCCCCAAGATGGCCTCAGGGGCCCTAGCGATGCCCCCAAGAGCTCCCCCCGCCAGTAGCACCTAAGATATGCAACTGGCCACGGCGATAAATGCCAAAGCGGTCTCGGCGAGGAAGTCAAACTCATTAGTTTGACTAGGTGATGGCCCCATTGTGGCATCCTGGTGTGGGGTGGGGTGTGTGTGGGGGGGGGGGGGGGGGGGGGGGGGGGGGGGGGGGGGCTAATTAATCCCCCCCCCCCCCTCGTGTTTGGTCGATCTCATTCAAGATGGCCCCAAGATGCGCCAAGGAGGTCTCAAGAGGTCGCATGACGGTCCCAAGATGCCCCCAATAGGTCCCCAATACGCCCCCCCCAGGAGGCTCCCACACCCGCTATGGGGCCCCAAGAGACCCCCCCAGAGGCACCCAAGATGATCCAAGAGGCCTCGGCGAGAATGTCAAAACGGTCTCGGTGAGGAAGCCACACCCATTGGTTGCACAAGGGTGTTGGCATCATTTTTGCCTCCTGGGGGGGGGGGGGGCTAATTAATGCTCCCATCTTGGTTGATCGATATCCTCCAAGATGGCCCCAAGAAGCGCCCAGGAGGCCCCAAGAGGCCACAATATGGCCCCAAGATGGCACCAAGAGGCCCCCAAGGCACACCCAGGAGGCCCCCAATAGACACCCAGGGGGCCCCATGAGACCCCCCAGAGGCACACAAGATGCCCCAAAGGACCCCGAGGAGAATGCTGCACATTTGTTGTCACGAAGGTTTTGCCCGCATGTTGGCCTATTGAGGGGGGGGGGGGGGGGGGGGGGGGGGGGGGGGGGGGGGGGGGGGGGCTGGTTAAAATGACTCCACGAGCGCCTGGGAGAGCCCACGAGTACTTCCAAGATGGCTAAGGATACTCCACTATGTCTCAGAATGGCGTCCTCTGTGTGCTGTCCACTTCCCTGATCCAGGCAATTCCTCTGGGCATCGTTCCTAGATGGGCTGGTGGGGATTCGCGAAGCGTCAACAATTTGTTGACGATGCTCCATTTCATTTTCCGAGTTCGCCGCGTCACGTGCCAATGAGCTGTAACGCGCAAGGCATGACCTGGCTGCGTTCGCCATGCGACCGCGCTCGCTAGGTGAAGGAAACACCCCTGCTCCGTCGCACGCGTCGTAGAATCGCACTAGGTTTCTGATGCACAGCGTGCGTGACCGCCACCCCGCGTCCCCAGGAATGTCGTACCGCGCACGCAGCTCTGATATGACAGGGGCCAGAGCTCGACATTCAGCAGCTTTGATGCTGCTCGACAACTTCGGGAAATCAGAGTGCGGGTGTCGCTGATCCGATAGAAACATTTTCAAGCCAAATGATCCGCCACGCCTGAGAACAACCTGGCTCAGCGTCGACAGGCTAAGACCACGTTATTACCCGATGTTTTTTTTTTTTTGCAAAGCCGCACGTGCATGTTTGACGTGTGTGGTGTTTCAGGGGATGGTCCTACAATGATTGCCCGAATGGTTGGTCATGGTCAGGCGGGACGGTGCGAAAGCCGTTGTATGTGACTCGGTTTTGCGTGCCTCGTCGATCGTAAATGTCGTGGATCTGGCTGCATATATCGGAAAATGTTTTTCGGGGTACCACCTACCCGTTCGTACACAAGCTCGTACAACATGTTCCCAATCACGTGCTGGCTTACACCGAGATCGAGCGCATGGAGAAGATCCAGGCACAACGTCCAATGGGTCACCCCAGGAATCAACCTGAATACGGGATGATCCGTATGAGCCAGTGTTGGGCCACGTCGCTCCATCGTAGACCAATGTCCAGGCTGCCCAATCTGGGGATGCCGTATTATTATCGCGAAGCGATTTGGCTAGAACAGGCGGAAGCAAGACAGAGAACGCGAGGCTGGACGAGGGGAGAGGAAGCGTGAAATAAAAAGCCCACCTGGGTAAAACTCGTCCATGGACGAGCTGTCGGAGAGCGACCTGCACGACAGCGGAAACAGAATGCATTGCAGTTGTTGCGCGGCATGCCGAAATCTTTGGTAAAGAAATCCAGGTCACCCAGGATCCCATATATGAATGCTTTGAACGGGCATTGCTCGCTGCACAACAACTTTCCACGATCCCGTCACCGTTGTGAGCCCCGCTCGAACTCATTGTCACGCCAGACCGCATTCCCTAATGCACGCGCGCGTGGGGGAATTGGCGAACAACTGATTTCGGCTGTTGAAACTGGCACCACCACCACCACCACCACCCCCTCCCAACCTATCCGTTACATTTGCCCTCCCGCATCCTAGGTGTTACCAACCTTCGGTCGGCCTTACGTCGGTCGCGCCCCCCCCCCTCCCCTCCCCCCCCCCCCCACCCACCCACCCCGCCCTCGCGCGTCGGATGGCGGGGTCGCGGCGAAGCCTTGCGATCGCGCGCAGGGTGGCGGCCTTCAACCAGAGCGGTAAAGGACCAGCACAGCATTTCCTAAATCTCATGCCACGTGTCGGGCGGCGTCGCGCAGCTCAGGGGCCACGACGCCAAGAATAGAGGAGTAATGGACCTAGCCGTTCCCACGCACATGAGAGACGACATACTGATTGTAGTCAAACTATCCCGAGATACAAACTCGGCCCCATCCCCATGGACCCGCAACGGAACCATCCACTTGTTGCAGGAGGGCTTGGGCCACACAGGGTGGCCTCTCAATTTGGGATCATGACTGCGAGACGTTGGAAATCGCGCATTGCACGCGTACTGCAGCCACATGGTGATATGTATGCGCGCGTGTGTGTATGGTGAGATACAAATGAAGGTAGACGCATGCGTGAGACCATTCCCTTCGAGGCGTGTGTATGGCAATACGCCAAGGTTGCGACGTAGACGTGCGCATACATATGATACTGTACGCCCGCGCGTGAAGTATTTCGGTATGCACGTGATCATGCGGCAGAGTGCATACGCGTGCAACCGTAGTGCTGCATGGTGGTATCACACAGTTTCCAAAGATCGAACCCCGAACCTGCTCGCGCCACTCCAGAACGTCTCGACATCTGAAATTGCAAATAGCCGCCAAAACTCGTCACGGTAGTGGTGGAACAAGTGAGAGAACCAATCGTGAGGCAATGGCATGTCCACCCGTGGATGGCACGGTTTCGTAGTACGGGGGTTCGTGGCTACACCGACCAGGGATTGCGGGTGCGGCATATGCATGTCGCTGAGGAACGTACGAGTCAGATCCCTATGTATAGTTTGGGGGCAGCGTCCATGTCCACCATGCTTCGCCAACTCGGCTACCTCGGGACACGTGGCCCCGTCCATCAGCGATGCGCGTAACCTCTTTTGCACTTGTACAGTTGGGATATTGCCCCGCGCCCAGTCCACCAGAAGATCTGGCACCTGCCCGGACAGAGCTGGCTCATCCCACGAGTGCGCGGCATCGCTGTCTGCGCCTGCATCATCGCTGCGGCGCCTCTTCCGCCGAGGCATCGTGAGACAAAACACGCGCCCAGCAGCTTCTGCCGAAATGCCAGCGGTGTGTCCGAAGGTGGAGGGGTGACGCATGCCACTCTGCACATGCACCCTCACCCCTGATCCAGATGGCACCCTACAGTGTGATGGTCAAGCCCCGAAGCCCCATACCTATCGTCATGCACACCCGCGAACTCCATCGCCCGTGCAGTTATGGTATACACGCGGTGGTGAAGGTGTTGCATGTGGGTGCACGTGTGAACATGTCTGCATTTATGTGCGTACATGTGGGTGTGCGCATGTGGTTGTGAGTGTCGCTGTATGCACGCGTGCGTGCATTGGTATATTTGTATGTGATGGATGGATGCGTGTAGGTGTACCCGTGTGTACCCAATTGTGTATACGTGCTTGCACCCCATGGGACATTGGTGTGCCACTGGTCGGGTGCGCTGCATTTCTGGCGACATCGCATGCCGCCACGGTCCGTGCCGCAGGCAGGCACTGAAAACACGTTAGTGTAACACCAGAGGCAATTTCGGCATCGCTTGATCGAACCCCGTCGGGGCTCGTTCTCTGTGATGACCCGACCGTGCACAAAAAAACACGTGGCCCCGTGCGGGGCCGCTTTGGACCCGTATGTTTCAAAGTAGGCACTTATGCCAAGTTGCCTCTGGTGCGGTGGCCTCGCAGGCCCGCCCCGTTACTTAGTGCAGAAGGTCCAGGCCGACCACATCCTGGAAGTGCTTCTTGAAGAGCACCGTCAGCCTCTTCAGCGACTGGGGCGATTCGCCGTCGGGCTCCATCAAACACAAGTTCGCGTCCCCGAGGCTCTTCTGGAGGCGGACGCTGACCTTCTTGGCGTTGGACGTGTTCTAGATATGTGTTTGACACGCGACAGACGAAACATGCTCGATACACGTTCGGAGTCGCTCGTGATGGAGCGAAACGTAACATCGAACCAAACGGAATATGAAACGTAGTCCGTACCCCGAGTCGATATCGATTCTCTCGAGCGGCCTCAAACGGGCGACCCCAGATCCCAATCGGGCTACAGGATATCTCAAACAGCCTCCCGAATCGATCTCAGCCCGTAGATGGTAACACAACGCGCTGCAAACAACTCTCGGACACAGAAATGCGGTCCTTGCCAGCGTGGTTGAGAACCCAACCCCGACCGCGCCCCCCAGCGCGACGACCGCCTGGCCCGTCGTCTGGAATTCGCGCAGCTTCTCGATGCAGTGCTCCTTCCCGATGAGGCTCGTCGACTCGATCGACACCAACTCGTGCATCTGCTGAAGAAAATTGTTTCAGCATGCGCGGCGTTGCGCACAATGCCACACATTGTCCGTGATGCGTGTATGTGAATCATGTTCGTTCGGTGTGTGCATACATGTCGTGACCACACCCATATCACGCGCGCACGCGACCGTCAACCAATCTGCACCACGGCGCAGCCAGACGCGTTTCATACGCGTGCACGTGATCATACAGTCATGAGGCTTACGCCAGTCCGCAGACTCTGACAGACCCGCACGCGTGCCAGATGTCCGAATCACCGTAATCCTCGCCAGCATTCCACATGCATCACGCGAACCAATCACTGCACCACGGATGTCTCAAGCGAGACATACAACTGGTCGATGACGTTTCAAGCGCGATACACACATCGTAGAGCATGTCTCAAGCAAAACACGCAATTCGTCCAGGATGTCCCAAACGAAACAAACAGTTCGATGTGCGCAAGGGGGTTCAACGTCATGCATCATCATCGTATGGGGAAACTGCGATCCTGGTTCACCGTTGGGCGCTGGCCGCCGCTGCCGCGGCCGCGGCCCCTGCCGCCGCGGCCGCCCCTGCCGCCGCTGCCACGGCCAGCAGTGGAGCCGCGGCCCTTGCTGCTGCGACCACGCTTGTTGCCGCCGCCCTCCTCGTCGTCGGCGTCGCCAGCGTCGTCCACGCCGAGGGCGCCCAGGCCAACGGCGCGGAACGAGCCTGGCTTGCAAGGGGGGGGGGGGGCAGCAACGGCCAATCGGACACTACTATCACGCGACCTCCTCCGAAAGAACGCGCACCACCTGAAATTGGTTAGGCCGATAGGCTGGCGAATCGGACGCGGGGTAGTAGGAATGCGGGGGAGGCAATGGGAAGGATGGCGCGGGTGGGGGAAGAGATGATGGACGAGGATTGGGCACGATGGCAATGGGCGAAGGCAAGAGACATCAAACCCGTGAGCCGCCGACGACAGAGAGTTGTCAGACGCTTCGGTTGCGAATCGGTGAGAACCTGCGCGAGCGCAGTCCTGCATGCCGACCCTGGCCAGCGAGTCGGCGAGCATGCCGTATTGGCCCTGGCTGGCGGCTCTCCTGCCAGATGCCTGGGTCGGGCGGTTCGATAGCGAAGCATCGTCATTATTACGCCCTCATCCTACACACCAGCATCGGCATCACCACCCTACACATCGCCCGCATCCTTACCTTATCCTACCCACCCTCATACTCATCCCAAGCCTAATCGTAATCACCCTGATCCAGCCGCCACATCACCATTCTCATCTTCGCAATCGAACGGCAACGATGCACCGGTTTGGGAATGCCGCCCTAGGTTCCAGGGACCAGGGGACGTCATTGCTATTTCAGAAGGAAAAGGGCGCCAGGGGTGCACATGAACATACCAGACGGCCAGGGGCCACTGTGCCAGGAAGAGAGGGGCACCTAAGTAACGAAATTGGAAACCATATATCGGGTACGCATGGCGTGGATTACCGAGAAGGGCCTTCGTCGTCTTGCTGCGCTGCACCGAGCGCTTGAAGCTGTCGACCTGGCCCAGGCACCGCTTCCGTCGCGGGTTCTTCGGACGCGGCCTGACCCGAGGAGGAGGACGATGAGGGAGAGGAGGAACAGGTCGAGGCGGATGATGCGGAGGTAGGAGGGGGAGGAGGAGGAGAAGGAGGAGGACACCGATACGGAGGATGAGGAGGAGGGGGGGGGGAAAGATGATGAGGATGAGGATGAGGAGGACGAACGGAGGACGAGGAGGATGAGGAACGGATGAGGAGGATAATGATGAGTGGGATGAGGATATGGGTGAGGGGTGCGCGCGAGGCGGCTGACGACTTGGAGACGAATACCAAGGACGCTGAGAGCGATACAAAGGGCGTGTAGAGGACAGGAGGCGCGAGCACTCGGAACCTGCACCAGCCCTTGATCTATCATCTCCTCCGCGTCGCTCTCCCCGTACTTGTCGCACAGCTGTTTCTGCGACATCCATGTGGACTCGCTGGTGACGCCCTCGCTGTACGATATGCCCTGGGCCACGTCCCAGAACAGCTCGTCCATCTCTGGGTCCACCAGCCAGGCCACCAGCATGACCGATGCGGCCCGCTTGGCCCCACCCTTGGACGTCTTGTCGTTCGCCACCTTCGGAGGGGATCGATCCCCTCACCCTCATCATCCTCAACGTCATCACCATCCGCGTACGCCTCGCCCTCCTCCTCCCCCTCATCACCCCGCATGCCGTCTCCTCCATCCACCACCGATCCGCCTTTTACCGTCCATCAGCCGTCCATCTTCATCATCATCCTTGTCTTCCTCATCCGGATCCTCGTTACCCTCCTGCAGGCGCCCTGAAGGTATCCTGGACGACATCTGGGCGTCGGACATCCCCCTGGAGCCAGTCTGGAGACCCCTGGAGGCCATATGAGCCGCACCCATGCACACTCGCACAGCATGCATCTCGGCATCAGCATTACAGCGTGTCACCACACCCCACAACCGTGTGAACCTGTACTATAATTGAACACGAAACCTGGTCATACTTGGTCGCCACGCCCTGGTTGTACTGGCGAGCCGTGCGGAAGCGCCCGTAGAGCTTGCGGGGCTCGTCCGCCGTGAAGATCGCCTTGAGCTGCCGCAAGTCCCCGGGGTCGCCCACGCGCCTGGCAGCGGTGTTATTGCATGTCAAAACGGCAACCGAACATCGTCAGTACGATCGTATTCTCCTCAACGTCCTCCTCAACCCTCCCATGCTCAGCATCGGTCCCTCATCATCCCATGTTCGTCTCATCTTCGACAGTCTCCACTTAATACACCGTCATCATCATCGCCAGTATGTCCCTCAATATCCTCATCATCCTCATCCTCCTTCTACGCGGCGCCTGAAGAGCTCGATCTTCTGATCGACGGTCAAGCCACTGGCCATCTGCGCGAGCACCGCGGTCCCCTTGTTGCGCGGGGCGATCTCCGCTGGCGGCGCAGCAGCAGGGCGACGAAG
>CAUYUJ010010424.1:0-43788 GCA_963575745.1 Prorocentrum cordatum | reverse complement strand
CCCCCCACACCCCACCCTCGCGCGTCGGATGGCGAGGTCGCGGCGAAGCCTTGCGATCGCGCGCAGGGTGGCGGCCTTCAAACAGAGCGGTAAAGGACCAGCACAGCATTTCCCAAATATCATGCCACGTGTCGTGCGGTGTCGTGCAGCTCAGGGGCCACGACGCCAAGAATAGAGTAATGGACCTAGTCGTTCCCACGCACATGAGAGACGACATACTGATTGTAGTCAAACTGCCCCGAGATACAAACTCGGCCCCATCCCCATGGACCCGCAACGGAACCATCCACTTGTTGTAGGAGGGCTTGGACCACACGGGGTGGCCTCTCAATTTGGGAGCATGCCTGCAAGACATTGGAAATGGTGCGTGGCACGCGTACTGCAGCCACATGGTCATATGTATGCGCGCGTGTGTGCATGGTGAGATACAAATGAAGGTAGACGCATGCGTGAGACCATTCCCTTCGAGGCGTGTGTATGACAATACGCCAATGTTGCGACGTAGACAGACGTGCGCATACATATGATACTGTACGCCCGCGCGTGAAGTATTTCGGTATGCGCGTGACCATGCGGCAGAGTGCATACGCGTGCAATCGTAGTGCTGCATGGTGGTATCACACAATTTCCAAATATCGAACCCCGAACCTGCTCGCGCCAATCCAGAAAGTCTCGACATCTGAAATTGCAAATAGCCGCCAAAACTCGTCACGGTAGTGGTGAAACAAGTGAGAGAACCAATCGTGAGGCAATAGCATGTCCACCCGTGGATGGCACGGTTTCGTAGTACGGGGGTTCGTGGCTACAACGACCAGGGATTGCGGGTGCGGCATATGCATGTCGCTGAGGAACTTACGAGTCAGATTCCTATGTATGTTTTGGGGGCAGCGTCCATATCCACCAAGCTTCGCCAGACCGGCTACCTCGGGACACGTGGCCCCGTCCTTCAGCGATGCGTGTAACCTCTTTTGCACTTGTACAGCTGGGATCTTGCCCCACGCCCAGTCCACCAGAAGATCTGACACCTGCTCGGACAGAGCTGGCTCATCCCACGAGTGCGCGGCATCGCGGTCTGCGCCTGCATCATCGCTGCGGCGCCTCTTCCGCCGAGGCATCGTGAGACAAAACACTTGCCTAGCAGCTTCTGCCGAAATGCCAGCGGCGCGTCCGAAGGTGGGGGTGGGGGGGGGGGGGGGGGGGGGGGCGCATGCCATTCTGCACATGCGCCCCCACACCTGATCAGATGGCACCCCTACAGTGTGATGATCAAGCCCGAAGCCCCATACCTATCGTCATGCACACCCGCGAACTCCATCGCCCGTGCAGTTATGGTATACACGCGGTGGTGGAGGTGTTGCATGTGGGTGCACGTGTGAACATATCTGCAGTTATGTGCGTACATGTGGGTGGGGTGCATGTGGTTGTGAGTCGCTGTATGCACGCGTGCGTGCATTGGTATATTTGCATGTGATGGGTGGACGCGTGTAGGTGCATCCGTGTGTACCCAATTGTGTATACGCGCTTGCACCCATGGGACATTGGTGTGCCACTGGTCGGGTGCGCTGAATTTCATTTCTGGCGACATCGCATGCCGCCACGGTCGTGCCGTAGGCAGGCACAGAAAACACTTAGTGCAACACCAGAGGCAAGTTCGGCATCGCTTGATCGAACCCCGTCGGGGCTCGTTCTCTGTGATGGCCCGACCGTGGCCCCGTTTGCACCGCCGAGTTGCATACTCGAAGGTTCTCCTCGAGCAGCGCCTTCAAACGGGCTCAATCCGCAAATTCCCAATCGGGCGTAGGCAGGGAAAGTATCTTCGAAAAACAGCCTACCCGAATATCGATTCTCTCGAGCGGCCTCAAACGGGCTATCCCAAATCCCAATCGGGCTACAGGATATCTCAAACAGCCTCCCGAATCGATCTCAGCCCGTCGATGGCACCACAACGAGCTGCAAACAACTCTCGGACACAGGAACGCGGTCCTTGCCAGCACGGTTGGGAACCCCGGCCGCGCCCCCCAGCGCCGTGACGACCGCCTGGCCCGTCGTCTGGAATTCGCGCAGCTTCTCGATGCAGCGCTCCTTCCCGATGAGGCTCGTCGACTCGATCGACACCAAGTCGTGCATCTGCTGAAGAAACTTGTGTTTCAACATACGCGGCGTTGCGCACAATGCCACACATTGTCCGTGATGCGTGTATGTGAATCATGTTCGTTCGGTGTGTGCATACATGTCGTGACCACACCCATATCACACGCGCAAGCGGCCGTCAACCAATCTGCGCCACGGCGCAGCCAGACGCGTTCCATACGCGTGCACGTGATCATATAGTCATGAAGCTTACGCCAGTCCGCAGACTCTGACAGACCCGCACGCGTGCCAGATGTCCGAATCACCGTAATCCTCGCCAGCATTCCACATGCATCACGCGAACCAATCACTGCATCACGGATGTCTCAAGGGAGACATACAATTGGTCGATGACGTTTCAAACGCGATACACACATCGTAGAGCATGTCTCAAGCAAAACACGCAATTCGTCCAGGATGTCCCAAGCGAAACTAACAGTTCGATGTGCGCAAGGGGGTTCAATGTCATGCATCATCATCATCGTATGGGGAAACTGCGTTGGGCGCTGGCCGCCGCTGCTGCGGCTGCGGCCCCTGCCGCCGCGGCCGCCCCTGCCGCCGCTGCCGCGACCGGCAGTGGAGCCGCGGACCTTGCTGCTGCGACCGCGCTTGTTGCCGCCGTCCTCCTCGTCGTCGGCGTCGCCAGCGTCGTCCGCGCCGAGGGCGTCCAGGCCCATGGTGCGGAGCGAGCCTGGCTTGCAGGGAGGGGGGGCATCAACGGCCGATCGGACACTACTATCACGCGACCTTCCCTGAAAGAACGAGTACC
Organism: Prorocentrum cordatum; assembly: GCA_963575745.1. NCBI lineage: Eukaryota > Dinophyceae > Prorocentrales > Prorocentraceae > Prorocentrum > Prorocentrum cordatum. Next base: position 40,889 of record CAUYUJ010010424.1, on the reverse strand, counting down.
ACCTGAAATTGGTTAGGCCGATAGGCTGTCGAATCGGATGCGGGGTAGTAGGAATGCGGGGGAAGCAATGGGAAGGATGGCGCGGGTGGAGGAGGAGATGTGATGGACAAGGATTGGGCATGATGGCAATGGGCGAAGGCAAGAGACATCAAACCCGTGAACCGCCGACGACAGAGAGTTGTCAGACGTTTCAGTTGCGAATCGGTGAGAACCTGCGCGAGCGCAGTCCTGTGTGCCGACCCTGGCCAGCGAGTCGGCGAGCATGCCGTATTGGCCCTGGCTGACGGCTTCCTGGCCAGATGCCTGGGTCGGACGAAGCATCGTCATTATTACGCCCTCATCCTACACGCCAGCATCGGCATCACCATCCTACACATCCCCCGCATCCTTACCTTATCCTACCCGCCCTCATACTCATCCCAAGCCTAATCGTAATCACCCTGATCCAGCCGCCACATCACCATCCTCATCTTCGCAATCGAACGGCAACGATGCATCGGTTTGGGAATGCCGCACTAGGTTCCAGGGACCAGGGGACGTCATTGATATTTCAAAAGGAAAGGGCGCCAGGGGTGCACATGAACATACCAGACGGCCAGGAGCCAGTGTGCCAGGAAGAGAGGGGCACCTAAGGAACGACATTGGAAACCATATATCGGGTATGCATGGTGTGGATTACCGAGAAGGGCCTTCGTCGTCTTGCTGCGTTGCACCGGGCGCTTGAAGCTGTCGACCTGGTCCAGGTACTGCTTCCGTCGCGGGTTCTTCGGATGCGGCCTGACCTGAGGAGGAGGGCGATGAGGGAGATGAGGAACAGGTCGAGGCGGATGATGCGGATGTAGGAGGGGGAGGAGGAGGAGAAGGAGGAGGACACCGATACGGAGGATGAGGAAGAGGGGGAGGGGACAGATGATGAGGATGAGGATGAGGAGGACGAGCGGAGGACGAGGATGATGAGGAACGGATGAGGAGGATAATGATGAGTGGGATGAGGATATGGATGAGGGGCGCGCGCGAGGCGGCTGATGAATTGGAAACGAATACCAAGGATGCTGAGAACGATACAGAGGGGGTGTAGAGGACAGGAGGCGCGAGCACTCGGAACCTGCACCAGCCCTCGATCCATCATCTCCTCCGCCTCGCTCTCCCCGTACTTGTCGTACAGCTGTTTCTGCGACATCCATGTGGACTCGCTGGTGACGCCCTCGTTGTGCGATATGCTCTGGGCCACGTCCCAGAACAGCTCGTCCATATCTGGGTCCACCAGCCAGGCCATCAGCATGACCGACGCGGCCCGCTTGGCCCCACCCTTGGACGTCTTGTCGTTCGTCACCTTCGGAGGGGATCGATCCCCTCACCCTCATCATCCCCAACGTCATCACCATCCGCGTACGCCTCGCCCTCCTCCTCCCCCTCATCACCCCACATACCGCCTCCTCCATCCACCACCGATCCGTCGTTTACCGTCCAGCAGCCATATTCCATCTTCATCATCATCCTTGTCGTCCTCATCCGAATCCTCGTTACCCTCCTGCAGGCGCCCTGGAGGTATCCTGGACGACATCTGGGCGTCGGACATCCCCCTGGAGCCAGTCTGGAGACCCCTGGAGGCCGTATGAGCCGTACCCATGCACACTCACACAGCATGCATCTCGACATCAACATTACAGCGTGTCACCACACCCCACAACCGTGTGAACCTGTACTATAATTGAAAACGAAGCCTGATCATACTTGGTCGCCACGTCCTGGTTGTACTGGCGAGCCGTGCGGAAGCGCCCGTAGAGCTTGCGGAGCTCGTCCGCCGAGAAGATCGCCTTGAGCTGCCGCAGGTCCTCGGGGTCGCCCTCGCGCCTGGTAGCGGTGTCATCACATGTCAAAACGGCAACCGAACATCGTCAGTGCGATCGTATTCTCCCCAACGTCCTCCTCATCCCCCCCATGCTCAGCATCGGTCCCTCATCATCCCATGTTCGTCTCATCTTCGACAGTCCCCACTTAATTCATCGTCATCATCATCGCCAGTATGTCCCTCAATATCCTCATCATCCCCATCCTCCTCCTACGCGGCGCCTGAAGAGCTCGATCTTCTGATCGGGGGTCAAGCCACTGGCCTTCTCCGCGAGCGCCGCGGCCCCCTTGTTGCACGGGGCGATCTCCGTTGGCGGCGCAGCAGCAGGGCGACGAAGAACGTGTGCCTAGTGGATTGTATATAGATGTGTATATGCAGCCCCACACCCCCCAAAACACCTCGGGCCCCAGGTCCCAGGCGTGTCAGCGAAATTGAATGGAGTAACTTGATTTTGAGCGGGTGGTCCTCATCACCACCAGCCACGCGCTTCGCGGCAGCCTTGGCCTTACCCTTGGCCTTCGCAGACTTGCCGATCACTTCCTTGGGCGCCGTGGCAACCGCTAGTGTTACACGACTGGGAGAAACGTTCCAGAACGATTTCGAACCCAAGCAGCTTACGGTGCGCAGTTGGTTCGCTATGGGGGGGGGGGGGGGGGGCTGGATTGCATATGCGCGGTTCACATGCGTGCGAAACCAAATCCAGGCGGGGTGGCATTGTGTTACCATGGCCATGACCATGATGCCCACGCAGATGCCATGGCACAGCCCAGGACAGCCCGGGGTTCCCAGAGGCACCGGGTCCGAGGGCCACACGCGACATACCTACATATAATGTTTGTTTGCAGTTGTGATATGCTCACGGTGTACGCTCGCCGTGACACTGTTCATGTGATTACGATTGCGTACATAGTGGTATGGTTGCGCAAACGTGGCTCGCATTCAGGATTCAAATGCAATACTTACTCACCGAATACGTTGGCATACGTGTCACTACCATGTTACGAACGTCACCAACCATAACATTTTTAAATATCATGAACTATACTGTGTTATATGGTCGGAACTATAAATCTCACGGAGATCTCACGTGGGATTTTGGTGAGACTAAATCTCACAAGCGTCTCGCGCAAGACTCACGTGAGACGCTTGCGAGGCCAAAATCTCACAAACGTCTCGCGTGAGGCTTACGTGAGATTTTGGTGATATTAGAATCTCACAATCATCTCACGTGAGGTGGTGGTGAGATTATATGTGGAATGCCATTTTGAAACGTGCACCCCCAATTACACCAACGCGACTGTCTGAAATCTATTTTCTGTACCGTGTAACGTTGTAAGATATGTATTGTGTAGTGCTGAGCCCGCATGTTTGGACTCATCATGTATTAAACCCCGTATCATAATAACCATCAACGGTATATCCAACGTATCCACGTTACACATATAATATACCTGCCTCCACCCTATCCGCCGACACTACCACATCCCCATATACGCATCATCATCACATGGTGTATGTATAATACCGCCACATCACACTGCGCAGCTGCCTGCGCTGCAGTCGTTCTGCTCTCGGGGAGCAGGCCTGTCGGGGATGGCGACACACGCACGCACGCCCACGACATGTGAGTGCAGGCGTGGGAACCGAGAGCAATGGAGGTATGTGAACCGAGAACAGGGGCGGTTCGTGAATTGAGAACGCGACATGCACCCAACGGTGGCACTCGCACGTTTGCAATCCGCTATTAGCACAGTCACGTAAGTCTGACACGCGCTGCGAAAATACCCCTACGAAATGAGGCGTCACTCCCCAATTGTGACATTCGAATTTGGGCGCCCCAGCATCAGACTCGGACATATAAACGATGACTGTCCGAATCTGCATTCTGATGCACAGGGCCCACTGCCCGAGCACCATGGCGCGATACGCCAGGGCATCTACTTTAGTCAGGCCAAACTTAGAACTACGGCGCATTAATTGCGCAGAAATCTCAGCATGCTGGGGTGTCTTGGACGAGGTCACCCCGCAGAACAAGTGCAATCCATCCAGCCGTCTGGGCGTCGGTGGTTTAGGGCGTTTCCTCTTCCACACATCCTTCTTCCCCCTTCGGGCATGGGGTTTACCCCCCATACCCCCCCCCCATGTACCTGAGGGGAAGTGCGAGGTGTCACCGCGCCCAACGCTGCCTCGACGAGGACGACCACATCATTAATGTGACTATGGATTTGACCCCCCCCCCCCACGTTGGCCTCCTGTGGGGGGCAATGCTAATTAATGCCCAGCGCGTCTCTCATATACCTCATCCACGATTGTCATGCGAATCGCCAAGGCGGCCCCGCGCGGTCCCAATATGCCCCCACGACGTCTCCACGATGCGCCCATGATGCCTCCAAGGGGCCCCAAGCTACCACCCAGCGGCACCTACGATGCCCCAAGAGGCCTCGGCGAGGATGTCAACATGGCCTCGGCGATGACGCCCAAACCATTGGTTTTATTGAGGTGCTGATAGCATGTTGGCATACTGGGGGGTGGGAGCTAATTAATGCATTCCTCGTGGTTGATCGATATCATTCAGGATGGCACCAAGAAGTGTCGAGGAGGCCCTGAGAGGTCCCGCGATGTCCCAAGCTGACCCCAAGAGGCCCCCCAGCAGGTCACCTGGCGGCCCCAAGCGACTCCCCATGGGCACCCAAGATGCTCAAAGTGGCCTCGGTGGGACTGCCAAACCAGTCTCGACGGGGAAGTCAATCACATTGGTGTTACTATGGTTTTGGCTCCATGTTGACCTCCTGGGGGCGACGCTAATTAATATCACCCTTTAGTTTGATCGATAGCATCCACTATGTCCCCAAGAAGCGCCACGGATGTCTCAAGAGGTCCCACGCTGGCATCACCGTGGCCCCAAGATGCTCCCACGATGCCCCCCACGATACCCCCAATCTGCACCAATTTATCCCCCAGAGGCACAGACGATGCTCCAAGAGGCCTCGGCGAGAATGTCAACTCATTTACGCCACCAATGTTGTAGCCACATGTTGGCCGCTTGGAGGGGGGTCACGGATTGCGATGACTCCACGAACGTTTTGGAGAGCCCAAGCTGGCATCCAAGATGGCTCCAGATACCCCAATATGTCTCATACTTGCGTCATCTGCGTGCTACCCACTTCCCTGACCCAGACAATTCCTTTGGGCACCGTTTCTGGATGGGCTGGCGGGGATTCGCGAAGCGTCAACAATTTCGAATCTTCACCGGGAAACAACATGTATGACTTCGCCGTAGCGCACACCGCACTCAAGAAACCGAACGCCTTATGAGGAAGCCTGCGATGGGGATCTGCTGACGCGGTGCACTTCGATTTCCCTGGGCCTGTCATTGCAGATGCAGGCGCGGGCGCGGCCTTCGCCCTCTGGGACTTAGCCTTGGCCGTCGCCTTCTGGGACTTAGCCTTGGCTGCGGCCGTTGCCTTGGCCCTCTTGGGTTCGACCCTGGCCTGCGTCTTCGAGGGGGCCCGCTCTGCCTTTCGTCGAGGCCGCATGAAACGACCCACGGGGCCTGCATCCTGGAAAACTGAAGGGCCGTGTTGATATCTACCCCCCCCCCCCCCCCCCCCCCCTCCTCCCCCTCCATCATCCCGCCTCCTCAGCATCGTGCCTCCCCTACCACCTCCTCTTCATGCATATCCCCCCCGCATTCCTTCATCATGGGGGGCAGGTGGACATTTCCTCTTCACCCATTCTCACCATCCACGTCCACTGAGCTGGAGGAGACGACCGGCGAGGAGGATGATACGCACGATGAGGCGGGGGGGGGGGAATTGTAGGGGGCGGACGTGGAGAAGGAGGAATCGGATGAGGGGAACGGGTGATACGGAGGCGATAATCACGGACGCACGGTGGCCTTCAGCCACTGCTCGCGCCCAGGGACGGCCTCCGCATGCATGGCCTTCGCGAGGACCTCCGCCTCGTCCTCGCTCTCGCTGTTGAACAGCCACAAGCCCAACTCCTGCGACCGCGCGGGGCGAAATGAGGGAACCAACGGGGGAGGTCACGGCTGCCATTGGCGATGCGTGGACAGTGGTATGCGCAGGGAGAGGAGCGGGGGCGAGTGGTTGGAGGGGCACACGGCGTACATGATTTCAGCGAGGTGGTGATGGACATGTAGGCGGGGTGTAATATAACTAGCGGGGGGGATGGACACGGTGCCCGAATACGAGAACATGCCGTCACGGTCGGCCACCTGCGCACGATCGGGAACGGGCATCGGTGCGACGCGGGGTTCGGCTCCACGCCTGAGAACGAGTGAGTCTGAGCATGGGCAAGTTTGGTTGGACTAAATTTAGCACGTGTACGCTTGAAAACGAACGAGGCTGACTACTAGCACTCCCCCCGAATTCTGACGACACGACGATGGCGACCAGCGTCTTGCCTTGCATCTCATCCCCTCCAGCCATGCCCCTACACTCCCTTGTCCCCCCGTGTCATGCCATGCATCCAGCCGCACGCTGTGCCTGCAAATAGTTCATCGCATCATATCATCAAACCCATCATCATCATGGGGAGCCGCGCGCCTAGTATCAAGCGACGCGTTTTTCAAGCTGTGCACGTGCGAAGCTGGCGTCTGGCACATGCTGGCGACGGCAACGCTTAAACGTGGAATAGCGTCGGCTGTCGCGACCATGCATCCCATGCGCTGCGTATGTCGCGACGATCCCCATCGGCACTATTCGACACCATTCGCGCCGTCCAAACGATCAAGGCACGCGCGTGCTGGCACAGTCTGCCAGCACTCTCGAACCACAGGGCCGAGCATTGCTTTGCGGGGTTGCCTTGCTGGTTTGCTCGCTGTGCTCGTTTGCTTTGATGCGTTCGACCCCTAGATGTCAGCCTACTGTAGCCGACCTCAAATCGGCCTTGGCTCCAAATCCATAGATCGGGGCGCGCCTAACCTCGAACACACCTAGCCTAACTTAAGCCGCACTGCTAGCGCGGCAAGGTCCGCATCATGACGCGCGTCGCCAGGCAGTGCACTCGCGCCCCCCGCGCGGACAACTCCAGGCAGCGGGGCGACGGGCGCAGGGCTGGGGCAGCTGTCCACGCTGGGTGTGGACGAGCACATGCGGCGATAGCTAGGATCTGGCGTCTTTACAACAAGTTTGCGGCGCTTCACTACAGGCGTCACCACATCGTGCGCAGACTGGCTGTCGAACTCCGACGCGGCGGCACCTGGGCTCACGGTCGAATCGCATGCAGCCGACGGGAACGAGTTCTTCGGAGAACTCTCAGGCACGGCCCTGTGGGCCGCGTCGACGCAGAACCCGTTCGGCGTCGATCGGGGGGGGGGGGGGGGGGGGGGCAATGCGATTGCGTCGGTGGATCGCATGAGCAGTCGGAGGAGTAGAAGGATGAGAAATCGGAGGAGGAGGTGGCGAGGAAACATTGAAGAGACAGAGGCTGAGAGGGGCGAAGACGATGAGGAGGAGGACGATGCGGGAGAGGGGGATAAGGATGGGGAGGGTGCGGAGCATAGGAGGGGAGGGTGCTAATGATGATGGGGCGGAGGAGGAGCAGGACGATGACGACCATCCACATTCCTCATCCCTCATGCCCCTCCTCATCAGTGCATCCTCCCCCTCCTCCTCATCCACCCTGGTCCGTTGTCTATCACGCAGTGCATTGCCCCCCCCCCCCCCCCAGTCGGCTACCTGCAAGGTCCCAGCGTGCGACGCGGGTCCTTGCGCTGACGCAGGCCCGTCCGGAAAAATCTGCGATCGTCGAGGGCGACCGCGCGCTGTGGATGGAGTGGATGATGCTGGCCACTGCTTAGCAGAACCCAGCGGTATAGCCACAATAATCGTAGCTCTTGATCGGCGTGGACGGACCATCGGGCTCGTCCTCGTCGGTGCGAGAACGATGAGATGAGGGGTCGGGAGGAGGGGGAGGGGGAGGCGGAGGAGGAAAATGACGATGATGGGGGGAGTGAGGGGGCAAGCGAGGTCGGATATGGAGGGGCGAGGATGGGGGGGGGGGGGGAATAGGGGAGATGGTGTTCAAGTGAGGCTATGGTGAGGATACGGAGGACGACGCTGCTGCTGCTGATGATGATGATGATGATGATGAGGCGGAGGAGGAGGAGGAATGCCACCGAGTCCTTCAGCAAGCCCTTGAAGAGGTGATGGCTTGAGACAACCTCTACAGGCTGCGCGCCGCAGGCCCCGAACGCGCCCAGGTACGTGATGTGCATGATTGGCGCCGGCGCGCTGACCACGTGGTGAACCGGCTGGCGCGCCCACAACTTGGTCTCCTCGCCCGATCTCGTCGTCGTGATGACTTCCCCACCACGCAACCACACCAGCACAGCGATGGCCACCGCAGTCGTGGCGATCCGCTCGCAGTGCGACGTCGACATGAGCGTCGCCCACGCCGAGCCGCGCGGGGCGACGCGCAGCGCCCACTGAAGCACATCAGGGTTGATGTCGGCGGCGTGGTGTCCGAGCTCGTCGTAGGCGAAGCTCTGCAGGCCGAGCGCATGCGCCTCGTGCGACACTGCATGCGCACCGCTCTGGCCGCCGAATACCTGCAGGCAATGCATGTCCCGCTGCGGCGCGCTCGAATGAGCCAGGGCGCGCTGCGGCATGACGTCCGCGAAGATGCGGAAGAGCGCGCGGTTGCGAGCGCGCTGGGGCTCCGCCCACCGCGCCTGGACGAACGCGCCCTTGAGGGCCTGCACGAGTGGCGAGTTCATGCCGCGGAGGGAACGGCCAGAGCTGGAGTGGAAGCCGAGCGCGGGCCAGCAACACCAGCGAGCCAAAATGGCCGTGGGAGGTGGAGATGAGACGGATGCTCCGACAGGAGGGGCACGCGTGGAGGTGTTGGTGTGGTTGCGAGGCCGGACGCACGTGGCGACACGGGGAGCGCGCGTTGCTATGGGGCAGGGTGATGATGGATTGGGCAAGGAGGCCATGAGAGGACGCGGGTGAGTAGCAGGAGGGGGCCGCGGACGAGGGTGGTTAGGCAGATTGGTGGGTGCGGTGAAGATGGGGAATATGCGGATGAGGGGAGGATTGGCGGGGAGTAGAAGACTGACGAGGATGAGGAGGATGACGGATGTGGAGATATAGGGGGATGATGGGGGAGATGGGGAGTGGGTGTCCTTCTCCTCACCTACACCTCCTTAAATTCATAATCCTCATTATCCTGTTCACCCTCCTCTCTCTCTCATGCCCCTTCTTCGCGCGCTCATCCTCGCCACCCTCACCGCCCTCGCCACCCTCATCATCGCCGCCGCCCTCCCTCCGCAGACCCATCCTCATCATTGTCAGCATCCTACTCATCATCATCGTCATCATCATCATCATCAGCATCAGCATCATCACCATCCTCATCAACATCCGATTTTTCATCATCCTAATCCTCCCCTCCTCCTTCTCAGCATCATCGTCATCATCGTCACTATCACCTCCCTCCTTATCCTCAGACCCCTGGCGGTCACGGGGCGTCCTTCATCCCGCGGTCGTCGACGATGTCATCGTGGCCACGCGCCTGCTGGTCGCCGCCGTGCCGCGCGCCGCGCGGCTGGTCGTCGTAGTGACAGGTGCCGTAGTTGCGCTTCGTGGCGTCGCAGTTGCACTTCTGGTCGTCGTAGGTGCACTTCTGGTCGTCGTAGTTGCGCTTCTGGTCGTCGTAGTTGCACTTCTGGCCGTAGTTGCGCTTCTGGTCGTCGTAGTGCCAGGCGTAGTCGTAGTTGCGCTTCTTGGCACCGTCGTTGCACTTCTGGCCGTCAGCGTGCCACGGCGCCGTGTACTCGCGCTTGTCGTCGCCGTCGTCGTAGTCGGGCGCGTCGCGGCAGGCGTCGGCGTGACCGCCCTGGCGCGACTACCCCCCTACATCCCTAACATGTGTTGTCCCACCTATTCCCCCATTCCTCTTCACAATCATCCTTCTCGTCCTCCTCGCCTCGTCCTCCTACTCCTCCTCGTCCTCCTCCTCATCCGTCATGTCGTCGCCCTCCTCCTCCGCATACTCCGTTTGGTCGCCATGCCCCTCCTCCCCGTGAGTGTACACACCCTCAATCCATCAATCTCCTTAGTCGCCATCCCTCTCCCCACCCATCTCCTGCCCCTACCATCATCATCATCGCACATCCCCGTCCTCATCTCCTACATCATCACCATCATCACCATCGCCAACCCTCGCACAGTGATAGTCCTTGACTCGCAGCTGGTCGCATATCTCCTGCAACTTGAGGGCCTGGATCCTGGAGCACCGGCCGAACGCCTAACGGGAGATGGGGGGGTACCGAAGAACAGCCATAGGGGGGGTTAAATCTGTCGAATGGGGCGTCCGCCGTCTTCGCCAGCCTTCCGAGAAGGCCGCGGCGAGCGACCGCCCCATTCAACGTGGTTCACCTTCCCCCAAAAAACGACATGGCCTCCCCACCGCCCCGTTCGTTGTCGTCGTTCGGCCTGGCGGCGCCGCACTTGACTGCCCCGGAGTCGGCGCAGATGCACCAGCGACGTGTTCATTTTGTCGGCCATGCTGCCTGCGCGGTCCGCGACCGCGATGCTGCCCCTCTCTTTGTGGGCGGCGGGGCGCCTCGGGGAGTGAGGCCACGTCATGGAGAAGAAGGCGCTCTGAGGGGAGTGGGGATGCCCAGCATCTGGTAGTGCTCGGGCTGATGGCGATGACGCGTCATCGCCCTCCCGCGCACCCCTCTGCTTGAACCAATCCCCGCCGCACTTGGACCCGTGCGAACCTGTCCAAGCAGGTCTGGGGCGCATCGCGCATGGGCCTGTAGTTGCACCCCAGCGATGGGATGCTGCTGATCAGCGTGGCGACCTGGGAAATGGGCCGCACACCAATCACGCGCCGTGGGGGCAGTACTCCACGGACATCTCACGTATATCGCACGTGAGATGTTCGTGAGGTCCGCCGATGCATCTCACGGACATCTCACGTGTGTCTCACGCGAGATGGTCGTGAGGTCAGTCGCTACATCTCACGGACATCTCACGTGAGATGTGTGCGGGATATACCAGTTGACCGCACGTAATTCTCACGTGGGATGCATGTGAGATTTTCGTATGCGTACATATACACACCCATGCCTACGCATACCTACACACATATGTGCATGCATACATGCATGCATGCATGCATGCACCTAAACATACATACGTACGTACGTACGTACATACATACATACACACATACATACATGCATGTATACAAACATACATGCATGTGTACATGTATGCATGCATACGTATATATATATACATACGTACATGCACCCGTACATCTATACATACATACATACATGCATACATGCATACCTGCACACATACATACATACATACATTCGTACATGTACACGTGCACATAAACATACACATATTTATATATACGCACATGCATACATAACCGCATACATATATACATGTATATATACGTACACACATCCACACGTGTCTACATACATACATGCACGTATTACGCCCGTATTCAACCATGCACGCATATCGACGTGCATGCCCGTCTGCCGCCCAACATACTCACACACACCTCACGACCGTACCACGTACTTGCTCCCCCTGCATACACACCTACCCACCTATGCCCGACCTGCCGATCGACCCATCTACCGACTTACCTACACATTTACACATCTGCATGCCGACCTACCCGAGGAGGAGACGGAGGCGCACAATACGGATGAGGGCGACGAGGAGTAGGGGGAAACGCGAGGAGACAGATGGGGGAGGACGAGGAGGAGAAAGGGGCGGCGTAGGGAACGTTTGAGCATGCGTCACACGCGAAGGACCAGCTCGCTGCAGTCCACGAGGCTCGGCGCGTGGACAGCGCGCGCCTTGTCCAGCGACTGGTAGCGCCCGAGGCAAAATGCCTGACTGGACGCACTTTATCTGATACACACCTTCCCCCCTGATGGAGAAGCAGTGTAACAGATGCCGTGCGATGGTGTGTGTGTGGTGGTGGTGGTGGTGGCGGTGGTGGTGGTGTGTGTGTGTATGTGTGTGTGTGCGTGCGTGTGTGTGTGTGTGTGTGCGTGTGTGTGCGTGCGTGCGTGCGCGTGGCGTGCGTGTGTGTGTGTGGGGGGGGGGGGGGGGGGGGGGGGGGGATCAGGCGTTCGATTGGGGGGGGGGGGGGGAGGTCGAGGATGGGGATATATGAGGGGAATGAGGATAAGACTGAGGAGGGGGAATATGAGGATGGAGGGGGCGACGGGGAGGGGGGAGGACGAGGAGGAGAAGGATGAGGAGGAGACGGACCTCTCCATCTCTCCATATTCCTCCACACCATTATCCCCCTCCTTCTCCCCCCCCCTCATCGTCGCCCCCTCCTCCTCGCACTTCCCCTCGCCGTAATCCTCCTCCCTCATCGCGCCCCTCCTGCTGAACAACGCTGCGCACGAGACTACACATCGGTAAACGTAGTGGACAGGAGAGCGAGGGTGCCCCTCGAACGCCCACGCGTCCCACGTACTCGATGAACGCGTGGGCGAAGTCATTGGCATCGACGTCCGCAGTTGGATATCGATATGGCTTCACTTTCATGGTATTGAAAACGACTGTGAAACAATCCTCGTGCGCCGAAACGGCTGCGACGCGACGATTGCGTCAGGATTTTGGATGCGTTGGGGAGGGGATGGGGTGATATGGGGCGGGTGAGGGCGTCAGTGCGCGCGCTTGTGTGGGGGGGGGGGCATGCCGCGATCTGGGGTCGGCGCGCTAGGCAACCGACGGGAGGACTCGAGAACGGAACGACATGTCACATGTGCAACCGTCATCACCACAATCACGATCTATTGCACAATCTCAAGGAAGACAGGGGGGCACGGAACGGCGATTGACGACGGACAGCCGGAATGAATGAGGGACGGGCGGAGGGAGGGGCGGGGGATGGTTGGAGGGGGGTTGGGGGATGTTTGGTTTGTATCCCTTCAGTGCCGTCAGCCCCTGCTGTAGTAGTAGCGGAACGGCAAGGCGGCGATTCTGCTGTACTCCTGGGCGCACTGCACACCGCCCACGGACCACGTCATGCGCAGCCCGTCGGGGAGCGTGGGCGTGATGGTGAATGGCCAAGGCTGCCCTGGGGTCCACCCATCGTCCACGTGCCAGGCGGGGGGGCGCCGCCAAACCGCCCGGGGCGAATCCCTGACCACCGCGACCATGTCGGGGCAGCCTGGCCACGGGCAGGGCGGTGCCTCCCGCAGCGCAGGCCCGATCCAACCCCGCTTGGGCCTGGCGGGCCTGCCGTGGGAGTGGACCATGGGAAGGCCTGGAGGTACTTCCCCGACCTCCATGACCACCCATGGCTCGCCGAGCCCTGGGGGCGGGCGGGGCCCGCCGACCCTGAGGGCCAGGCGCGAGGCCCGCGCCGTGGCCCTCGAGCCCAAACAAGAGCTCCGAGGAGGGGGAAAGCAAAAGGGAAGGGCAGGATCAGCAGACGAGATCGGAAGGATAACATATGATTGATTTAAGGCAGCTTGGATGCGAGGACGCTTGGACGGAGGGAGGGGGGCGGGGCGAACGGGGGGCGGACAGGGAAGGGGGGATGACGACGGACATTATCCACCTATCACGTTGCTTGTCTGAATTGTTGCCGCGCCTGCCACCTTGAAATGCGGGGGAAGTCTCGAGCGGGGGCCCCATGTGCGTTCCGCATCCTCATCCTCGCCCTAATATTCCTCATATTCTTCCCTTCCCGTGCCCCATCCTCATTCCCCGCCCCATCGCTCCCCCTCCATCTCCTCCTGATCCTTCTCATCCATTGTCCTCCTCCTCCTCCTTGCTGCTCCTCCTGCCACCTGATCATCACCATCACCATTCAAGTCATCCCTCCTCTTCCTCATCTACCCCCCGCCCCACGTCCTCCTCCTCCTTATCCTACCCACTCCTCTCGCCCTCCTCGTCCTCCTCGTCCTCCTCCTCCTCGCTGCTCCTACTCCTCATCCTCCTCATCCTCCTCCTGATCATCATCCTCATCCCCCTCCCCCACCCACTCATAGAAATCCTCATCATCCTCCTGCTCTGCCTCGCCCCCCTCTCCCTCCCCCCTCCCTTCCCCTCTCCTTCTCGTCATCCCCCTTAGTCTCGTGATCGTGGGTCTCATCCATATCGCCATCGCCACCTTGATCATCATCCTTCTCCTCCTCCTCAACTTCTTCCTCCAATCGTGTTCCTCCTGCGCCCCCATTCCCGCGTCGGGGCGACTCGCCCGAGACGCCTTCGCGCTCTGTTCAGGAAAGGGGGTGAGGGAGTAGAAGGAAACATAAGGAGAAGGAGATGGAACAGGAGGACGAGGAGGCGAAAGAGAAACAGAAAGGCACGGATATAAGGATATAGATACGGAGGAGGAGGAGGAATATAGGGGGAGGAGGATGACGAGGACGGGGAGGAGGGGGGGGGGAAGAGGACACGAGGAGGAGCGTGAAGAGCGCTTCACGACGATTTCCAGAGCGATGGGCGCGGATTCGACGGGCGCAAATTTCGATAGCGACGAACGCGAATTTCGACAGCGACCCCGCGCTCGAAATTGAAATTTCGAGCGCGGCGTTTTGAAACTTTCGAGCGCGAGATTTCCAGCGCGCTCGATTTAATTTCGAGCGCAGCTGACCTTCTGGAAACCTGCGCTTCCATCGCCCGCTATCGAAATCACCGGTTTTCCCGGCGATTTCGAGCGCGATCACGCGCGCTCGAAATTTTTCCATCGTGGAGCATCTGGGGGGGGGGGGGGGCGAACTCTCCATAACTTGCCCAGGCAGGCCCCGGGATCAGAAACATTTGCCCCTCGGGGAAGAGAGAGAGAGAGAGAGGAGAGAGAGAGAGAGAGAGAGAGGAGAGAGAGAGAGAGAGAGAAAAAGAGAGAGAAAGAGAGAAAGGGAGAGAGAGAGAGAGAGAGAGAGAGAGAGAGAGAGAGAGAGAGAGGAGAGACCAGAGAGAGAGAGAGAGAGAGAGAGAGAGAGAGAGAGAGAGAAGAGAGAAGAGAGAGAGAAAAAAAAAAGAAAGGGAAAGCTAACGAGAAGAGGAAAGAGAAAGAGAGCGATAACGAGAAAAGAGAGAGAGAGAGAGAGAGAAAGAAAAAAGAAAGAGAGAGAGAGAGAGAGAGAGAGAGGAAGAGAGGAGAGAGAGAGAGAGAGAGCGAGAGAGAGAGAGAGAGAGAGAGAGAGAGAGAGAGAGAACAAAAAAAAAGAGAGAGAGATAGAGAGAGAGAGAGAGAGAGAGAGAGAGAGAGAGAGCAAGAGAGAGAGAGAGAGAGAGAGAGAGAGAGAGAGAGAGAGAGACGAGAGATGAGAGAGGAGAGAGAGAGAGAGAGAGGAGAGAGATGAGAGAGAGAGAGAGAGAGAGAGAGAGAGAGAGAGAGAGAGAGAGAGAGAGAGAGAGAGAGAGAGAGAGAGAGAGAGAGAGAGAGAGAGAGAGAGAGAGGAGGAGGAGGAGGAGGAGGAGGAGGGGTGACCGTGGAGCGCCAGCACTTCGGATCCTCGATGGCACGGTGAACATTCCTAGCTCCCTGAGCCAGCTCGGCAGTCAACCGAACGCGCCAATCTTTCTTGGCCAGCCCAGCCAACTTTGACAACCAGACGGACAGCACGCTGCTTCTCAAGAAGGTCTCCCTGGTCCGCAATGAAGGCAGGCCCCGCGGGCCTGACATTCCAGCGCACGAAAATCGAGAAGACGGCCCTGGTCCATTCGGATGCCCAAATGTTTTTCGCAACCAGAGCTTCTGCAAGGTCCGCCTCCCCTTCCAAGCACCCCCCCTTCAACGAACTTTCAGGGGGGCTAGACAATGGCCGTGAACCTCGAACAAACCCACTTCACCGCGCGCGACGCAGGACACGTGAGACTAAAATACGGTGGCCGGACCTCAGAATCCCTTGTCCAGACCATTTGAAGCCCATCGCCCCGAGCCCCTGAGCAGGCAAGCTCGGCGCCGTGAAACCCGTCGAGCTCAACTTCCGACTTGTTGGCCAAGAGCTTATCGGCACTGGAAAGCTAGCCCCCCGCCCCGTCGCCCCCCCCCCGCCCTGAGTCTCCTCGTCGCGCAGACCCAGCAGATGGAAGCCCGGGGAATGATCTCCTGGGCGCGGAAGGGGACCTGGATTAGCAACAGCTTGAAGAGCAGGGGGTTCCTGAAGACCGAGCGCCCACAGCCTGCAGAGTCAGGCGTGGAAACCCACGGCCACCCTGAAGCGAAGGATGAACTGGCCATTCTTAGCGGCGCCAACCCGTTTGATACTTTAAGCGAGGCCCTGGGACCCCCCCCCCCCCCCCCCCCCCCCCCCCACCCCCCCCCCCCCCCCCCCCCCCCCCAAGAAGTCGCACTTGTTCTTGCGAGCGCCCGCATGCGTCGGGGTCCCCATACTGGCGATTTCTCCCCTAAACTTCTCAGCAATTCCACTATCTGGAATTTTATCTGGCTCTATATTGAAGTCCCCGCCCAGGACTGAGCTGGCGCCATCGAGCGCACAGGAACTGCCGACCGCACCTACCAGGTCAACCTGCCTGCCGGTGAATCCTCGCGCGTCAAAGCCGTAAACTGAGACGGCATGGCAAGGTGCATCTCGTGGCATGTGCGCGACAGCTCTTACTACTTTGCCTGTCACTCTCACTCGTGGGCCCATGGGCGCCCATGAAATCCCCGCCGAGAATCGCGACCCCACCGGAGGTACCAAGCACGCCAGACGGATTTCCAACCCAAGTCCCAGCAGCATTTAGAAGCCGAGCCGATATCTTCAGGATCCGCCAAATGGTGTCCCCGAACTGTTGCAATTGGCAATAACCACTAGGAGTTCAAGCTGGGCTGGGGGGGGGGCGCGCGGATCCCCCCGAGAAGACAGACAGCTCGGCCAAAAACTTAAGATCAGAGAATTGTCCCGGAGCCCAAGCCTAGGCGCGGTGACAGAACGCGCGGAACCTTGCGCGAGCAGGCTGGACCGGTTACTTGATAGCGCCCCCCCCCCCCGCCACACCATGTTGTGGGGGGGAACCCATCTGACGACTGTTGAGACTGTGCCTTCGCTCGGGCGAATCGAGGGCGCGCGTCCTCCGCGGCGGGGGGGGCTCCGCCGCCTCCACCGCCACTGGGAGGGCCAGACGAGGCTGAGGCGAGGGCGGCTGCGGCAACCTGCCCGCGTGGCTGTCCAGCAACTCCTGCGCCAGAAGCCCCTCCACCATCTGCCCCGCCAGCGTCAGGTTCGCCAGGAGCAGCGCCGTTGTTCGTCCTCCTCTTCTTCGCCAAGCGGGTGAGGTGTGCTTTGTGATCAGCGCGAAGCTGCTGCAGGTTCTCGCTGGGTTTCCCGAAGAGGTCGGGCGCCACCTTGCGGACGCCCGCCTTCAGCAGCGTCGCCCTGGCAGCGATGGCCTCGCGATCCTCCGCCGACAGATCCCCCGGCAAATCACGGACAACCGCCAGAGCCGTCTGCTCGCCAACCAACAGAGCTTTGAGAGATAGTTTCCCACGCAAGCCTTGGTCGGGCTCGGGTTTGGGAGAAACGTGAGCAGCCACCTGCGAGATGAGTTCTCTTTGTGCTTTGCGCCCCGCCAGCTCGTCGAAGATGTGGTGGACCACGTCCTGCTGCCCGCGTACGTCCTCCCGCCACCGCCCCAAATTGCCCAACTCGTGGGCCCGCTTCTCCTCGAGGGCCTTGAGATTGGACGCCTCCTGTCCAACCTGGAACTCCAGTGGTGCAGGTTGCTTGGGGAGAGACTTGCGAATGAGTTCCTTCTTGGCAGCCGTCGCCCGCTCGTTGTTGCAAGGCCCCCCCCCTGCGTCTGAGCGGTACTGGCAATGGTCTGGAGCTCCTCAGTGGAGAAATTCACAAAAGTGAACTGGTAACCCCACGAGCGGACGTTTGGAGGACCAGGGGCTAGAGGCAGACGAGCCATGGCAGCACCGTCATCAGCAGCACAGTCACCATTAGGCCAATGAGACCGTTCGCTCCAGCTGCTGTCAACAAACTGCACACCTTGCCAATGCGCCTTGCACTGCTTTCAAAAAACCCAATTGTGTTTGTTCTCCGCGCACCCGCAGCGACTGCACCGCCATCCCCACACCGGCTTCTTGGGGCGAGGGGGTCCATGGGCTGACATACTGCCATGCACATGCATCGCCTGACTGGATGCACCATGCCGAAAAGGCTCGGTGACACAGCGCCGCTCTGAAGGCCGTGCCACCAAGCTCACGAATCCTGACCCAGACCGGCCTGAGCTAAAAATGGCTACGGAAGGGAAGGAATGGTGGGGAGGATCGCGGAGGAGGATGAGGGTAGAGGAGGCGGAGGAGGGCCAAGGAGGCTCGCGGAGGAGGGTCGAGGAGGAGGAGGACAGGAAGAGGAGAAGGGCGGGGGGAGCGGCAACCGCGCGCGCGGGGGGGGCGGGCGGAGCGGCGAACCGTCGGAGCCTGGAAGATCAAAAAGCCTCTGGGTAGGGGCCTCGGGCCACCATCTACAGCCCAACTCAGCCCTCGCAGGAGGCCCAGCCCTGAAAACCCTCGCGCGAGATGCGTGCACGTCGGTCGGAAGACGCAGGCAGAAACATGAAGTAGGAAGGCGGACAAAGTAGATTGGGCTCGGGCCCTCCCAGGGAAGAACGGAACACAGCAAAAGCACATTGACTCTTGAAGTAGGAAGGCGCTTGAAGTATTTTGAGATCTGGGAATCCAGAAATACCTACTTTCAACGACTGGCGTGTAGAGGGGGAAACCCAGAGGCCCTGGAGCGCACGAGCCTCTTTTCGACGGTCGCGAGAAGTCACCACGCGGCACGCGGAGCGAAGGAGCCCGGGGCACCACGACGAGAAGCATATGGTTTCTTGATGCGCGCCCCCACCGTGTCTTGGTGGCGCGCACAGGGGGGGCAGAGGGAGTGGGGAAGGCTTGTTAGAAGGAGGCTGCTTCTCAGAAGGCGCCGGCCCTACCTCTATAGAGAAGGCCCGCGCCTTCTATGAAGCAGTGGTGCTTCTAAGAAGCCTTCCCCCCTCCCCATACTTCCCAGCCTGGAGCATATCCCTATCCCTATGCTGGGCACCTCCTCATCACGATGCCAATCTTAGGGATTCCCTTATTTTTTGAGGGCGAATCCCTAAGATTGTCATCGCCTTTTGGCGTGTCAATCTTAGGGATAGGGATACGTTCGAGACCCCCTTCTGCACGTGGCTGAGTGTTTGCTGAGACCTGGGCGATTCAGATGGTTCACACTGGGCGTTGCTTACGCGGTTCCGGGACCCTGGGCCATCACAGATCGATGCGGTTCGGAAACCGCAGCAGGGAAAGTGCAGCAGGAAGACGGGGTCCAAGGCTCGGCTCGTGACTCTCCGCGACGCCATCGTTTCGCAACGCCAGGTCTCAGGGACGGATGTGCTGCGTCTCCATTATGAGATTGGTTTCTACTTTGCCCGCGCCATCCTCCTCGGGCAGCTCACCGCACCCTCCCGCTCCCCTCTGCCGCTGTTCCTCCCCGTGCACCCTTCGCCCTCACTCTCTCCCTCCGCCTCCCTACCCCTCCTTTCCCCAACATGTTGCACCGAGGAAGTGCGGGGCTGCTTCGTCAGTTCCACCACACGTTTGGCCGCCCGCGTACACGCTCGCCTACTCCTGGCCCCCCCCCCACCCACGCTCCCACGGAGAAGGCTCGAATCGAGCGAGGTCGGAACAAGCTCGACCGCGGTTCAGCCCGCGCATCCAACGAGCTGCTGGTCAGCAGGTGGTGCGTCGAGGCAAAGCACCTGCTGACCGATCCCCATACTGTAGGTTCGCGCAGCGTTGGCGCGCGCAAAGGTTTTTGAAACCGCCTCGATCGTTCATTCTTGCACCGATCGTGGTCCCGATCGTTCAAAAGAAAATTCCGTCGGTTTCTGGAGTATTTCCGTGCCCCTCGGTGCTTCCGCGTCCTTCTATCATGCGGGGTTCAACCTCGAACGCCTTCACCAGTGTCGCCGGCGCGAGAACGCCGCGTGAACCTGACTTGAGGGGCAACGATAGGGGGGGATAGGCACAGGGGGGGATGAATCGACCTGGAATCGGCAATACATCGCCGATAGATCGGCGATAGGCCTCCGATCGTGAATCCGCACCTTCCTGCGCAGGTTGAGGCTATCGGGCCACTATCGGCGATCGATGGGCGATTGGGGATCGATGCATCCCCCCCTATGCCTATCCCCCCCTAACATTGCCCCCGATCACTGGCATAGCCCAATGACCGGTGTGCCCACCTGAACAGTGGGACACGTGGCCTTCGGAAGCCCGCGCAGCGGTTCCCGCTCTCCCGCGCCATGCCCGGCCCGGGAGCGCGGGTCACAGCGCTGCATCCCGAGGCGGTTGCTTGCCATCGATCGAGCGTCCCTTCCCTGTGCACTCGTCGGTCTCGTGCGTGTCTTTTTTCAGAAGGTGCGCAAACATGCTCCTCGATAATCCTTGCCGAGAAAAGCGCACGCGTCCGAGCGATGCCAAGCCGGCGGCCCCAGGGGCCTGAGGAGGGCCCCGTGGCGCGCCGAACAACGGAGAAGAACTCGGGCCAACTTCCCCCAGGACGCCCTCCTGCTTCATGCTGCCTGGATGGAAGCAGATTTTGTCCTGGCCAGCACGCGTTGATCGCCATCGCTCGGACGCCCATTCCCGTAAAAGTCTTCGAGTTCGCGTGTGCTTGTGTCGCAAGATGATGCCAGATGCTCCTCCATGGTTCTCGCCGGGAAAACATGCACACGTCCGAGCGATCCCAAGTTTGTTCTTTCTGGAGCCCCAGGGAAGCGGCCACAGAAGATGACGGATGATACCTCTCGAGGGGGGTCTGTCGTGCGGGCGCTTGTGCCGCAGCTCAGCTTAGCTTGGCTCAGATTTCGAGTCGGCTTCAGACTGAGCTTGGGATTCCGAGCTGCCGTCAGCGTTGTATTGCGTTACTTTGATGTCGCATTGTTTGGTCGTTCTCACATTCACTTTCGTGGTCAAATTTGTTCTCAATTTCGGGTTGGACATGTTTCGATGTGCGTAGCCCAGCTTAGTCTGTCTGAGCTGACCTTGGCACAGCGTGACGTTGGTTGTCTTTAGCTCGAGCGCTGATGTGGGCTTGACGAATACCTTAAACAAAGTGAGCATTTCTCTTTGGGTTGGCTTGGACTTTGACGTTGTACCGTATCATTCCCGTTCTAGCTCTGGCAGTCGAAGCAACCTCCTGGAACCCATTATAATATAATGCAGCGCCAAGTAATACTATCCGTACCGCTCCAGCGCGAGTCGTTAGCAAAGACATAGAGACGCATTACAACACGACAGAAAGACGCTGCGAACCAATGCCTGATTTGACATTGACATCCTCTCAAACGTTGATGGTTCCGGAACCTTTCGCGTCAACGTGTGATCCAACAAAGATCACGTGACGATGGTCCACTGCCTCCGACATTGCGACTTCTTTGACAACATGTGCCCCCCAGGAACTTGAGACCCCATGCCCAAGACGGCTCGTCCGCCGCGAGTCAGGCTATGAACGTCCCGGGCCCCAGACGGTTCCAAGGCGTAATTTGTCCGCGACGCATGGAAGTCTGGGGAATCCCGTTCTGCTGCCAAGATCACTCGCTCACAACGGACCGTTCTGAGGCCTGCGAGGAAGAGGGCTCCGATCCTCAAGAGTTGTTTGTATACCACACCCTCCCGCCCAATCAGCTTCCACCGCCCAAGTCCGAATTTGGTACGGCAGGTTCGTGCCGTGTCGACCTGAGCGTTGGTCCCTGACGCCGCAGGGATCGTTCAACCTTGAACGATCGGCCGCTGCCGCAACGTCCGATCGTTCCACATCGATCGATTCTGGGTCGCTGGCGGCGTTCAACCTTGAACGCCCGCGCTGGGGTCGCCGCTGGTCGACACGACGCAAACCTACTGTATATACTCAAAACCTCGCCCCAGTGAGGGAATGTTGTTCACCAAACCCACGACAAGGACCCTCGCCCTCTCCCTGGGCTGAAGGGTGCAGTATACATAGTTGTTGGCCAGATCCGACGAGCTCTGCTAGGCAGTCCCCCTCCCGCTACTGCTCGCCTCAAGGCGGGCGATGAGCAGCAGCAGGAGGGCACTCCGTTTGACCACTGCTGCTATTCCCTTGTCGATTGCTGACTTCCACCGCTGCTCTCAACGACATGCAGACTCAACATACAACATCCCTCGTTGGCCAGGCCGCACAACAGTGGGAAGGAGGTGGGGGCGGAGGGCCACGAGGCCGAGGAGGGGAGGGGAAGACTTTGAATGCCACTCGCAGAAGGTCCCAGTGGCCCGAGGCTTCTTCCTCGAGCCGAGCCAGGCCCGCACTCGTAGTTCGGATTGTCGTCGATCTTTGAGTCGCATCGCGACGGGATCCATTCGATTCAACCCCCTCCTCCTCCTGCACCTCCCTCTCCTCATCCTCTCCTTCTCCTCCTCTCATGATCATCTCTGCTCTCGCTGTCCTCCTCATCCTGACATCACCTTCTTGCCATCCTCATCATCCTCACGTCCTCCTCTCCTCATGCTAGCCCCTGCTCGTCCCTCGTCGTCCGACTCCTGCTCCTGCTCCTGCTCCTGCTCCTGCTCCTGCTCCTCCTCCTCCTCCTTATCTTTCCCCTCCTCCTCCTCCTCCGCCTCCTCCTCCTCCTCCTCCTCCTCCCTCAAACTACTTTCTTTGATACTCTCCCGCCGGAAAAACGAGGGGTCCCTCGGTCGCGTGCGGTGCGGGCGGGCGAGCGCCCATTCGCTGGCCGTCGCGGCGGAGTAGCCGGCCTGGGCCGCCTGGTCCATCACGTAGATGACACCTGTGGCGGGGGGCTGAGCTGTGAGACGAAGGCACGATTAGCGACAGCCCAAAGTATCATGATGGGCCTGTTTTCCATCACCACTACCATAAGTTGGAGGCGGGAAGGAGGAGGACGAGGAGGAGGACGAGGAGGAGGACGAGGAGGAGAACGAGGAGGAGGACGAGGAGGAGGAGGTGGAGCAGGAGGAGGTGGAGGAGGACGAGGAGGACCCCCTCCCCCTCCAACTTATGGTGGTTGTGGTGGAAAACAGGCCCATAAAATTGGGTCTGAGTGGATGGGGTCGGAAGATCCCGCTGCATCCCCGACACATGCCTGATGCATAGCCGATACATCGGCGACGTCGTTGATTTTTATCGGCGACGCTTGCGTGGAGAAATTGGGGCCTCACTTCGAGCCGCTTCGCCGATGCATCGGCTGTGGTGCGCGATCCTCCGACCCCATCTACTAGGACCCAGTTGGACGGCCTGGAAGGACCAAGACTGACTCGGATGGGGTGATTCGAGAATCTCTGAGACATTGCGGGTCTGGGGGATGCGTCGACAACCCCGGCCGTTTGTGGGGAAACCAACATGTACCGATACCGCTACTCCCCGGACCTCGCCTGGGTGCGTTCTGACAATAATTTCGAGGCGATTCCAGCGGCGGCGACGAACGGCACAAGAGGGCCCCGAAATTGCCCCATCGTCCTCCGAGACGACCTCACGACAGCCCAGGAGGCCCCCTGGACGGCCCAGTATTTCGCCACTACGAAAGTTCGACCAAAATGCAGCGCCTCGCGTTAGGCGACGGGGCCCCGCCCGCGACAAGAAAGACGACGTTAAAGGAGCCCGTTAGGCCGCAGAGGCTCAATACAACGTTCTGTTCAAGCACTGTTTTGCTCAGGTCTCCACAGCCGCCCTTTCGAATTAGAACCCGATGGTTTCGAAATCGTTGTTTGGAGGAAGTCCCGCGAACGAAAACACACTTTCGAAATCTAGGGTCATGTAAAATGTCCAAACAATTTCGAAACGACAATTTCGCTTGGGACCACCTGAAAAACAATTTCGAACGAATTTAGAAACTGTCGGAATCAAATTCTACTCTCCCACCCGAAGTCTTTCTCCGAAGTTGAATTCAAAACCTTTCTGGTTCGACTTCGAAATGTCGCTCCCGCCCAAGACTTCCTCCGACACAGAATTCAGGCTTTTCGAGCTCGACTTCGAAGTCGCACTCCCGCCAAAGATTTCCAGAAAACTGACATTCGATACCCTTCTGGTTGGATTTCGACATGGCGCTCGAAATGGCGTTCCCGCCCAGGACTTCCTCGAAAATAGAAGTCGGCACTCCTCCAGCTCGAATTCGCCATGGCGGCCCTGCTCGAAACTTGTCTTGGTGGAATCACGAAGTGGGTCAACACTTTCGTAGCGTTAAGTCGGGCCTGTCCCTCTACAGGAGGGAAATTCAAAAATAGTCAAACATGTGGTAACTATTCTTGGACTATTCTTGATGATATTGGAATATGTTGGGAATATGTTCAACCGGTCGTCCAAAATCCGCCTGTAGGGGGACACGCCCGACCTAATCGTAGCGCCGATGTACCGCCCCAGAGGAGCCCCGAACTGCCCCAGGAGGGCCTCCAGAGGGACCTTCGAGCTGGAACCTGGGCTGGCGGGGCTGAGATACCATGACCCCGTGGGGCCCAAGCACACACACACACACAACACACACACACACACACCTGACCCTCCAGCGGGTCAACTGGGCGATGCAGGCTGCGCACTTGCTCGTCGACGACATAGGTTGCTCGTTCTCCCTCCTGGACACGGCCCCGAGGGACATCCAAGATGCCCTCCGCCAGAGCATCCAACGCTGGCAGTGCAGGCAGCAGACCCAGACCCTGCCAGAGGCGAACGGCCGACGAGCTGCCTGCGATGCCTCGCGGCGGCACGTCTTTCGAGTGGGGTGACCCCTCTAGACCATGGGACGAGTGCATCTACACGGACGGCTCGGCCTGGGCTAACGATGTCGAGGAGGTGCGGCAATGCGGGTGGGCGATCGTGTGCATCGACGCCCAGGGCTGGCCCGTGCGGGCCCGTTTCGGGAGCCTTCCGGGGCGGTGGCAGACCACGGGACGGGCAGAGCGGCACGCTGGCCTCCAAGCTCTGCGCGCCAATCCCAACCTCACCTTGCTCGTCACTGACTTGCAGGGCTTCGCCGATGAGGGCAACGCGTGGGACCCCCAGGCCGCGGGCTCCAGCGGCCGTCATGCTAAGCTTTGGAGGGATATCTTCAACGTGGTCCAGGCTCGAAGGCCGCCTGCTTTTCTCTGGTGTCATGCGCACAAGACGGTGGAGGATCTGATGGGGCGCGCCGACATCGACCCGATGCACTGGATAGGCAATCGTTGGGCCGATTGGTTCGCGCAGCTGGGCGTCAGCTCGGTCGCCATCTCCCCGGACTTCGCGAAGACGCTCCAGCGCCGCATGGAAGACGCGATCAACATGGCGAAGTTCATGGCTTGGGGAGTCTGCCGCATTTCTGAGACCCAGGCGTGGGAACCTCAGGAGCACGAGCCGAAGCTGCCGCCTCGTGTCAAGGCGGCCCGAACTCCGCAAATTATCATTATCCAACACGACTACGTGGAGGAGAACGGCACCATCCGCTGCATGCGGTGCAATTGCACGGCAGCGACCTACGAGAGCAAGCGCCGGCTCGACTGCCAGCCCTGCAGGGCCACGGCGCTCTCCCGGTTGCAGGCGGCTGCAGCAAGCAGGGTCAGCGGGAGCACGACGCCCTCTCATTATTTCGGCGACCAGGCCGAGGGCGATGACCAGCGAGAGGCCCAGCAGCGCAAGGTGAAGTACCTATTGGAGGCCGCTCGGGGACCTGGCATGGCGCCCACGGAGGACGCCCCCGCTCCGCTGTCGGGCGGGGGTGACGGGTGGCTCGCGCCGGGTACGCTCGCCCTGGAGGCGCCGCCGCAGGATGTTGCCCAGGCCAGTGCCGGGCTGATTGAGGAGCTTGCGGACGACGAGCTGATGCTCGTGGAGGCGGCAGGCCCCGTAACGGTCTGGACGTCCGGACTGGTGCCTGCAGAGGCGGAGCCCGAGGCGCTCCCCGAGGCGGAGCAGGCTATGGCGTCCGCGGCGCGCCCCCGTGCAGCGCCGGCAGGAGGTGATGCTGATGGCGTGGCTGGCAGTGGCAACGCCAGCCGGGGAGACGATGATGCTGCAGACGTCAGCGCCGGCCGCGGCATGGAGGTGCCAGCACTGGCCGGGGCGCTGGCTGCCGGGGCCGCCGTGGCTGCGGCTGGGCAGGCGTCGGCTGCCGCTGCTCCGCCAGCAGCGGCTAGGCCGCGTCGCGTCGGCAGGAAAAGGGCACCAGATGATGCTGACGGAGCTGCTGGAAAGCCCCCAAGCCAGCGGGCCAAGGTGCGAGGCGACGCCGCCGCCTCCCGGGAGCTCCCGCGCCTCAGAGGAGCGGCCGCGGCGCACCAGCCTGGGGAGCTGCCGGCCGAGGATGGCGCTGACGAGAGCGAGGGGCGGAAACGTTACTTAAGACCGGCTTTTTCCTTAATGGCCGCTTCTGCAAGGCAGGTCGTTGGTGAAACCTCCGACTCCTCCCGCAGCCTCGCGGGGTGCGACCTCCGGCAGGCGGCGTCCGAGGTGAACGAGGCGCCACTTAGAGCCTTGCAGCGTCGTGCGCGCATGGTGCCGCCGTCGAGGGAAAAGAGCAATTCTGCTTCCCCTCCTCTAGCGCCGCCGCCCGCTGCTGCTTCAGTCGAGGGAGGGGGGGCGGTGAGTGTGGGGGAGGGTGGTGCTGGACGAGGCCCGGAGCAGCC
This sequence comes from Prorocentrum cordatum, assembly GCA_963575745.1. NCBI lineage: Eukaryota > Dinophyceae > Prorocentrales > Prorocentraceae > Prorocentrum > Prorocentrum cordatum. The sequence continues at coordinate 14,428 of CAUYUJ010010424.1, read as the reverse complement.
TTCGGCAGGTCTTCCTGCAGACCCCAGCCCCGTGGCGGATAACGCCCATGAGCTGGTCTTGCGTAGCCCGTTTGTGCTGTGCAGGCGGTGCGGGGCGTACGTCTCCGCAGAGAGGGGTGCCAAGAGGCTGAAGGGCTTGTGCCCGGGCCCCCTCCCGCCTCTCGACAGGTGTAGCCCTGCGGAGCGCGAGCGGCGCAGACGCCGCGAGAAGCTCCTGCAAGGCCTCCATCCCACCTCGGGTGCGAGCCTGGGGGCTTAGCCTGCTAGTCGGCGCGGGTCTGACTAGCTGTTGGGGGCCTCAGTGGCCCGCTGGCCGGACGGCTAGCTCAGTTTACGGCTCACGGTCTGTTGTTTCTGCGGAGCTTCAGGACGTGGCGCGCCAGGGGGATCGACACACACACACACACAAACACACACACATATATATATATATATATATATAAATACACAAATCCCAGGATTCCCCAAATTGTTCCATATTTTTTGGGTTTTCGTCTTCCCCCCCACTTCACATGTTTTCGCATATTGTTCTAGGTGTCGACGATTAATTGTGTCTGTGTGTTCTTTCCCCTCCTGACATAACCCAGTGGGGATGGGGATCGGTAAGAAACCTGCTGGGGTCTCGTCCACCATGCTCTCCGACTCGCTGTCGCCTCGGTAGGTTGTCGTGCTGCTGCCACTGCACACCGTAGATGGCACTTGTGTGGATTGAGGAGGGACGAGAAGGGGGGAACGGGCGCATGATAGGGAAACATCCACTAGGAATCGGCGATCCATCGCCGATAGATCGGCGATGAGTTAGACGAGGCGGGAAACTAGGACCCAAACCACGAAGGTATTAAAACAATCATAACAAAACACAAGCCGACAAAAAACAGAGTTTCCAAACAATCGGCCTGAGGGGGCCCTCGCCTGGCCCTGGGACCGTTGAAAAACGACTCGGGATGAAAAGCCGTCCCTGCGCAATCAAGGCATCGGCTGTCCAAGGACGAGGAGAAGGGGTAAATTTGGAGTCCCGAAACGGTGCGGTGACAGACCGTGCGGTGACCTCGAAATCCCCCAAGACCTCACCGCACGGTCCGTCACCGCACGGTCTTGGGACTCCAAAGGCCCCTGTCGCCCGAGACATCCTCGGAGAACGACCCGAGTCCCAAAACCGTACGGTGACCCCGAATCCCCGCCGACTCACCGCACGGTGTGGTCACCACCCCGTTTGGGGGCCCCCGAGAGAAGGGGGAAGGATGAGAAAAGCAACGACCCACCCGGCATGCCCCGAATGCCCATCGGGTCAGCACAAACCCGGGTCGGCCATGGCCCTGTCGCGAAGCCCAGCCGGCCGCCTAGTATGAAGGGGCCCCAGGACACACAAATAAATACACACAAATAAAAATATTCCCCATATTTTCTCAATTTTCTGGGTTTTTGCCTTCCCCCCCACTTCCCATATTTTCCTATATTTTCTGGGGAATCGACGATTCATTGTGTCTGTGTGTCTTTTCCCTTCTGATAGTAGCATTGAACCTGGGTCAGCGCAAGTCGGAAAGGGGGGAGTCGGCCCCACGTGGCCCCCCCAAACCCGGGTCAGCTAGAGGATCGGCTGACACGCGTCAGCGCTGACCCCCGTCACGTGTGCCCCGATCCCACTGGGGACTCCCCCTCCGAGTCTCCTCCCCCTCACCCCTCCTCCCGATCTGCTCGCCTGCCCTTCGCTACCCTCCGACGACCACGACCATGCCCACGGCGACGAGACCGATGCCGCCGATGCCGCAGCTGCCTCCGACGCCTCTGTCGATGCTGCCGTCGCCGACGCCGCTGCCGCCGCCGACCCTGAGATCCGACGTCGCGCAAAAAACTAACATCGTCAAGCATCACGACTGTCGACCTAGACACCCACACCCGATCTCCCTCCAGCGTTTTTCGAGCCGCATCGTTAGTTATGTGAAGGCCCTGGCGCCCGAAACCAGACAAAAACGCCCGCTGTGAAATGATTGCAACGCCCGGATCCCAGGGGACGCCACATCTGTCGCCCCTGCAATTTCTTGTGCCGCCGCCGCCTCCGGAGCAGCATCCGCGGCTGCCCCCAGCGCTGCCGACGCGCCACCGACGCGGGCGCCGCTGCCGCCGCCGACGCCACCTCTGCCGCCGCCGCTGCCGACGCGGCCGCCGCCGACCCTGCGTTCGCGGCCGGCGCGGACGCCACGCCGCCGCCGCCCTCCGTTGAGCAGGGAACGACCGTCCCGGCATTCCCATAGGCCTACCACGACATGTTCTTAGAACCCAGAAATGTTCTAAGAACAAAAGCAACGTTCTTAGACCATACACTCGATGTGTTAAAACAAGACAGTCCCAACCAGAAATGCTCTAAGGAACATTCCGTGGAAACCGAAAACGGTTCTTAGAACAGTTGTTGGTAGGCCTATAGGCACGCCAAGACGCTTCGCCACTGCTTGACTCCGCGCGCCTGTCTTGGGCACCTCGCGGAAGCCCGGCACCATCGTCGCCCGGTCGTTCGGGCCCATCACCGGGTCGTCGGGCGCCATGCTGGAGGCGGCCTCCGCCGCGGCCGCCCAGGCCCCCCCGCGTGGCGCCCCGCCCGGCCCCCGCCGGGGCCCCCTCGGCGGCGCCCCGCGCGGCCATGGCTGGGCACGCGCCCTCGTCGCTTGGGGGCCGTCGCCCTCGCCTGCCCCCCGCCGTCCGTCGCCGGCGCCGGCGCCGCCGAGGCCGCAGCCGCCGTCTCCAGGCGCAGGACCCTGATAGGGGAACAAGCAGTGACATCAACATAAAAACTCGGAGGTCCGCGCAGATTTCTCGGATCGGCGCTGGACCCCCCTCCCTGGCGCGCGGAGCGCGCCAGGGCGGCGCCGGAGGCGCCGCCAGGGGGCCCCAGCGCCGATCCGAGAAATCCGCGCGGACCTCTGAGTTGTCATGTTTATGTCACTGTTTGTTCCCCTACCTGAGATGCGGCGTCGCGGGCAAGCAGTGCAGCACCAGCGAAAGACCGCGGCGCAGGAGCCCTGGGCCCCCCCACCTCCTGCGGCACTCTGCGGGCCGGATATCGATCCGTGATGGCCTGGGGGGGCCGAGAGCCTGGAGGCAGAGACGCCCCGTGCGACAAGAAGAATGCAGCGCCAGGGTCCCAGGGGAAGGGGAGGAGGGAGAAGGAATGGCTCTTGCAGATCCTCCCAGGAATGAGTTCGGAAAACACGCACACGCACACACACACATGCGGCGGGTGCTGCCTTTTCCTCGTCGGCCTCAGAACCACCGACCCCGCTCGATGATCCTCCCCCCCGGCTCCCGCTCTCCTCCTCCTTCTTCTTCCTCCTCCTCCTCCTCTTCCTCCTGCTCCTGCTCCCCTTCCTGCTCCTCCTCCTCCTCCTCCTCCTCCTCCTGCTCCTGCTCCTGCTCAATCTCACCCTCCACCCACCGCGCGCCCTCGCCTCCTGAATTAATTCTCCCCCGCCTCCCTCCCGCATTCCTCGCACCGTCCCTCCGGCCTCCTCCCCTCTCCATCCTTCTCCCTCATCCCCCCTCCGTCATTCTCCCCCATCCGCACTCCCTCCGCCCCCCTCCCCCCCGTCCCGCCCCCCCACCCCACCTTCTCCTCAACATGTTCTGCGCGTTCCTCAGGAAAGGAAGGAAAGAGGACAGGGAGAGATGATGAGAGAGCAGAGGGAACAGGGAGAAAGCGAGAGGGGAAGGCTGGGGGAGACGACGTCGAGGACGAGTGAGGAGCGAGGAGTGGTGAGGAGTGAAGGAGTGTAAGTGGAGGAGGGGGAAGAAGAGGATGACAGGGAGGGGCAGGGATGAGCGGGAGGCGGTAGATGGAGGAGGAGTGGAAGGGGGAGGCGAGGGGTGAGCTGGAAAAGAAGGGAAGGGCCGGAGGGAACGAGAGGAGTGAACGGGAAGCAGAGCGAGGGGCGGACGGGGTAGAAGCCCAGGACTGGCGAAGGCCAGACTGCTGAGGCCAGCAAGAGCCAACCTGAGACCGTGGCGAGGGGAACGAGGAGAGAGGGGGGAGATGACAACGACGACGACGACGAAGACGAAGACGAAGACGACAACGACGACGAAGACGACAACGACGACGAAGACGACAACGACGACGAAGACGACGTTGACGAAGACGACGACGACGACGACGACGATGTCGACGACGACGACGACGACGACGACGACGACGACGACGACGACGACGACGACGACGACTGTGGCGGCGGCGGCGGCGGGGCCTGCAGGTGCTGGTCGTTGTCGCCCTCCTCCGAGTTTCCCTGGAGCTCCTTCGCTCCACGTCGGCGTCGTCATCGCTGGGGGGGAGGCAGCAGGTGTTTTTCCCCGCGAGGTTTCAACTACCTTGTAAGATCCTCTCAGATGGGGGGCTGGCCACATACCTGGACGTGGCGCTTCCAGGTACCAGCACGAAAAAGCCCTCAGAGATCCTGGAGAGAGCATTCCAGCACGGCTTCCACTAATCTCCTGACGTATGGGGCGACGGCTCTAGCAACCTGTTGCCAAATCCAGGGCCCGAACTTTCCGAGAGAAGCGTGGGAAGGCCCCGCAGATAGTAGGGAGACAGGGAGGAGGCAGGACGATGAGGGGAGAGGGGCGAGGAGGGAGGCCTGGGGAAGGGGAAGGGGAGACGGATGGGGACGGGAGGAAGGAGTCCGCGTCCCCTTTCCATCCCTTACCCCTCCCCATCCCGCCATACCCCCGCTCAACTCACCCCCCTTGTCCCCATTCCCCCTTCCCGTCCCTCCTCCCCCGCCACACTGTCCATTCTGGAGATCTGACGCAACGGAAAAACAACACCAACACAAATCTCGACCCGCTGCTCCAGACCCTGTCTTTCCAATGAAGACAATCTCGACCCGAAGCCCCAAGCCGTGTCTTCCCATAGCAATGCTCGAGCGAAATCGGCCCGTGAGGGCCCCAGGACCTGAAGCCGGGCGAGAGCGCTCGGTGCGAAACGAAAGTTAGCGTCCTGACCTCAAAGGATGGTCCCTCTTCCTCTCCATCAGCGTCCTCGTCGTTCCCCTCCTCAGTGGGCGGCGGCATCCGAACCCTACCCCCACCAACCACCGACTCCCCTGAATCAATGGGAGGCGGGGGTAGGGTTCGGACTTCGCACAAGGTTCGACGGATTCCGAACCCTACCCCCTCCACCCATCGAGTCGCCTGTATCGTTGAGCGGCGAGGGTGGGGTTCGGATTTCGCCGCCGACTGGTCCTCTGCCCCTTCCGCAGCCTCGAGTGGCGTAGCGCCCTCGGACAGGCGCCAGTGTCTGTTCCAACGAGCGGAGGGCGAGCGGACGCCCCCAGCGAACAACTGTCCATCACGGCGACGTGGTGCGCAGCGCAGTCGAACCAGAACGGGATGCGGACCTCTTAAGCACTCTGTGGGACCTGCTTCAGAAAAGGAACGGACCGCAGACTGATCCACCCTTTCTCCGGCCTTGTCAGGAGGCCACGTGCGAGCCCTACCCCACCACCCAACGATTCCTAAGGGGGGAAGTCGGGTAGGGCTCGCATGTGGCCTCCTGCTTGCTCTGCGCCGAGCAAATCGGCCGCGTTATCTGCCCCGAACGTCACTGCAGGTAACGACATTTACAGCAGGGGCCCGACCACAAGAAACCTTCATTGAAGAAACCCAAACCTGGAACCCCAGGACGTCCATCGATTTCTGTTGTGGGAGAGCCGCGCTCCCCAAAACCCACAAAGCCCAGGGCACCCTGGAGGCAAGCGGGGTGCTTCTTGGCATGGGTCTCCACTGACCAGAGAGTCGGGGGCGCGCAAGCATGGATTAGCGATCCATGGATTTGGCGCGCGGTCGCCAAATCCATGGATCGGGGGAGGTGTCCTCCCCAAAATGCGGCCAAATGCCGCCTCGCTCGGCGGCGGAAAGCCGCGATTTCCCCTGGAAACGGGACCCGTCGCTAATCCACGCCCCCTTGATCCATGTTTGCGATCGCCTGAGAGAGGCGCCAACGACGGCGGCGCTGGCGACGGCGCCGACGGCGACAGACGGCACCAGCGGCGACCGCCTCGGCCGGGTGAGGACGGCCGTGGGGAGGGGGGGGCGAGGCGCTCGGAGCGAGCAGCCCTCGGTCCTCAGAGCACAGAACTGCTCGGCGTCTCGGGGCGCGAGGTTCCCAAACCCGATCGCCTGATTCGTCACGACGCGGACTCCCAGAGGTCTGGATCCATGTTCGCGATCGCCTGAGAGAGTGAGGACGGCCTCGGGCCCCAGAGCCGGCGGCCCCCCTAGATGGGGGCCACCGGGCTGCGCGGGGCAGGCCTGCCGCTTTCTGCCCGGAGGCCTGGAGATGGGCACCAGCACCAACACGGGGGGTGCCTCCACAGGGGGAAGATGATCCTAGATGTCGGCGCTGGTGGAACTATCTCGGCCAACCTGGAAGCCAGAAAGTTACCACCGTCACCGAGATCGGGGTCTTCTTCCCTCGGTGGAGGCACACCGCCGAAACTGGTGTTGGTGTCAACCTCTAGGCCTGCTGCTCCCTGCTGCAGTTCCAGTTGCAAGTCTCCAGTGTTGTAGTCCTCTCTGTCTTCCTCCTCGGTGGCGTACAGAGCTCCGAGGCTACGCCTGCTGCAGTCGAGAAAAAAAGGTGGAACATGGTCATAAGCAGAGAGACCCGAGACAGCGCGGCGACAGCAAGAGGGAGGGCGGCGGCATGGAGGACAAGAGAACAGGAGGAGGCAAGCATAGAACGCAGGACAAATTTCTGGTACTGCTTTCTGCTTCCCACTGTCAACTGACGTCCGCGCGAGGGGTGGTAGCCTCAAACCGTTCTGGCCAGCGTCCCCGAATCGGGTTGTCCGAATTCCTGGGCCTTAAGGACACGTGCAAGAAAATAAGGTTCGCGCCTCAGGGGCCACTGTCCCTCGTGGCCTAAAGGATGTTCGCGTCCCCGAGAACCAATGACCTGGTGCAGATTGCACCAGGTTCGCGTCCCCGAGGCCACGTCCCCTCGCACGTTACCCCGTGGTCGCGTCCCCGCGGCCACGTTCCCTCGCACATTGTACACGAGTCGCGTCCCCAAGGCCACGATCCCTCAGAATTTCCACCAGAGTCGCCTCTGCGAGGCCGCGATCCTCTGTATAAATTTCAATGCTCGCTTCTCCCAGGCCACGATCCTTGGCACAGTAAACTCGATCCGCGTCCCCGAGGCCACCCCTTTTGAAGCACATAGTGTTCGAGTCTCTGGGGCCACGACCCCTTGAAAAATACACTATGCTCGCGTCCCCGAGCTTATAAAGTCACAATGCTCGCGTCCCCGAGGCCACGATCCCTTGCAAATTACGCCACACTCGCGTATTCGAGGCCGCGATCCCTTGTAAAGTATAAACTATTGACTTCCCCCAGGTCGCGTTCCCTTGCAACTTATACTATATTCGCGAGGCAACGACCTCTTTTAAAGCATATCATAGTTGCGTCCCCGAGGCAACGATCCTTCGTAAAGTATACAATATTCCATCGTATCGTCCCCAAGGCCAGCATCCCTTGTAAGTTACCACATGTTCGCGTCCCCGAAACGACGATCCCTTGCACATTACGCTGTAGTCGCGTCCCCGAGGCCACGACCCCTTGAACAATTATACACGATTCGCGTCCCCGAGGCCACGATCCCTTGCAAGTTACGACATATTCGAACACCCGAAACGACGATGCCTTGTACATTACGCTATAGTCGCGTCCCCGAGGCCACGATCCCTCGTCATGTACACAATGTTCGCGTCGATGCCACGATCTCTGGTGAATTACGCCGTGCTCGTGCCCGAACCCACGATCCATAGTAAAGTTCGCCATGTTCGCGCCCCCGAAGCCTAGAATAGCCAGAGGAACCCAAAGACCTTCCGAGTCGCGCGATCTGCCCGACACAGCCTCAAGCAGCCCCCCAGGCGATCCAAGAGGGCCTCCGATACACAGCATGTAGAACAAACACAGAACTCAACGATAACGTCTGAATCTCAGTTTGTCTTGAAGATTACCAATCGCTCGAGTAGGGGATCGACTACAGATTTGATGTACACCAGTATTGATTTTTGTCGCCCAGTCTACGAGAAAATATGTAGACCACGCGTGGATCTACGAACAGTCCACGTATTGTTCAGGGCTTCGACGGAAAAGGCAATTCTGGGGTGGATCAATTCTGTTGTTGACCCCCTACTCGAATCGCCCTCGCACGAGGCTTCGACAAAACATCGACCTGGACTCGATGATGCCTCGCCGACAGACTGGCGACAGGCCTCCGAAAGCGAGTGCGCGAGCTCCTTAGCGGAATGGGCCCTCGTGCCCCTATCGGAGATGAGTAGGCGACTGGTGGCCAATGCTCCCCCCCCACCTGGAGCCCATCGCCCCCCTAGCTGGACAAGCGCGATTCACTGCTCGCACAGAAACTTCTCCCAGATGGCCTGGATCCGCCATGTGGGATTTACGATGCAGGCGTGTGCTTGTCGAAAGTTGCGATCAGGCACTTTGCGAGCAGTGGAACGCGTTCGGGGTGCCTAACGCAGCCCCTGACACCTCACCTTCCTCGCTCGGGCATCTGCTAACCCGGGTCAATCAGACCCGGGTCAGCAAGAAACCAACAACTGCAATGCAAGAACAAAACAACTCCAACGCAAGGCTTCGCAGACCCAGGTCAGCCAATATGCGTGGCCGCTTCGCGGCCACGAGCGGCTCGCTAACCCGGGTCAGCCAGAGGGGGTCTTCGCAGGATCCTGCAGGATCCGGTGTCCTGGCTGACCCCGTTTGCGTTGACCCCCGTCTCTTTGAAGGGGCCCTGGGACACACAAACAAATACACACAAATAACAGGATTCCTCATATTTCCCAATATTTTCTGGTTTTTTGTCTTCCCCGCCACTTCCCATAGTTTCCCATATTTTCCTTGGGATCGACGATTCATTGTGTCTGTGCTTTTTCCCTCCTGACTCTTGAGCGCCGAATCGCTCCCTCCGCCCCCCTGCCGGCCGAGGCGTCCTGCGTCGGGCGCGGCGGGAGCGCCCGCGTGCGGCGGACCTCTCCGGGCCGGCGGAGGACGGCGACGCCGGCGAGGGCGACGGGGTGGGCGAGAGCGGCAGCGAGACGACGGCGACGTCGACGAGGGCGGGCCAGAACACCCTCCTCCTCCTCCTCCTTCTCCTCCTCCTCCTCCGTCTCCTCCTCCTCCTCCTGGTCCTCCGCCTCCTCCTCCTCCTCCTCCTCCTCCTCTTCCTCCTCCTCCTCCTCCTCCTCATCCTCCGGCTCGGAGGAAGGAAAGATACTAGTTCCGCTGCCCATCCCTCGTCGCCGCGGCTGGATTCGCCTCGAGATCCCGGTGAGAGCGCTCCCCAAAGAGAGGCCCGCGGAGCAGCGGCATCGTGATCCTCTGCTTCCCCAACGACGGCTACGGCGGCGAGGACGAGGACGGCTTCAGCGGCGCCACCAACAGGGACGACGGCGACGGCGGCGTCGAGGACGAGTGAGGGGACGGGGAGAAGAAGATGTGGGAGGGAGGGGGAGGAATGAGGAGGGGTGAGGGGAGGCAGATGGAAAACGAGGAGTGGAGGAAGAAAAGGAAATAATGACAAAGTGATGCGGGGCGGAGTGGTGGACGAAGGCAAGGGGGAGGAGGGAGAACTGATGGGTGAGAAGCAAGAGGAGCAGGCCGGAGAGAGACGGATGAGGCTGATGGAAGGGGCGCTGTCTTCTCCCTCTCCTTCCTATCCCTACCTCCCTCCCTCCATGCCCCCCTCGCTCCCTTCCTCTTCCCCCTTCCCTCCCTCCCTCCCTCCCTCCCTCCCTACCCCCATCCCTCCCTACCCCCCCCGCGCCTTGCCTCCTGTTCCTCCTTCTCCTTCCCATCACTGTGCTCCCCCTTCTCCCGCATTCCTCCTCCCCACGCTTCGTCCTCCTCTACAGTCGAAGCGCTGTCACAAGGAGCCTTGAATGAGGAACGAGGCCCCTGCTTTTCCATTGGTCAAACTTCGATTTCCAATAGAGAACCTAAGGATAGCCTGAAACAAACCGTAGAACGATTAAGGAACACTGAGTTCCTCCCCAAGGACAAGGCTTCCTTCTTCAGCGGCCCGACTGTATCGCTCTCTCCCTCTACCCTGATCTGCCAAAACCGACGCCCGCGCGCAACATGGCCCTCTGGCAACCAGTGGGCCTCCCTGGGCGAGAGGCACGCTTCCAGTGCTGCAGACCAAGTGGCAAAAAGAAAGCCCGCCTTGACGTTGGCGCCCTCCTCTACGACCTCTCTCCACGCGGCGCCCGCGCCGGCGACTGCCGCCACTGCATCCACAATCCCGACCGGTGCCGCTGCAACCACCGCCACCGCTACAGGAACGAGAAGCTGCGTAAACATAAACTGTCGGAGGTCCGCTCGGAGTTCTTGGATCGGCGATGGACACCCCGCCCATGGCGCGCGGAGAGGCGCCGCGCAGAGCCAAAGAATCCGCGCGGAGCTCCGAAAATCCATGCGGAGTCGTATGCCGTCTTTTCTACGTCGAGAGGAGGAAGGACCCGGGGATCCGACATTGCGTATAACAATGCAACACCGAGAAAAATTGCGAGACGCAATCTTTCTGCTACATTCTCGAGCCTGGTCGATCGGTGAGGGTCCCAAGGCTCGGAACCCTCCGAAAACGCCTGTTGTGGAGAAACTGCCTCGCCTGGGGAGGCCTAAGCGCCGACCCGAGAGATCCGCGCGGAGCTCCGGGAGTCATGTTCATGCCGGCGTCGCTTCTTCGAGCCACATCCCCGGCCGCCCCTGCCGCGCCCGCGCGCCCGAGGAGGGCAGGGCGAGAGGGGTTCCCCTCCGAGCAACCACCAAAGGCGAAATTGCCTGTCGAACAGGGGAGGGGCCTGACACAGCCTCTTCTGCCAGGCAATCCCCCGAGGCCCACGAGAGGCACCCAGGAGGCCTTGAAAAGGCACAAGAGGCCCCCAGGACACCCCTAGAGGAAATCAAGAGGAATCCTCTTCTTCCAACACCGCCTCCTCCTCCTCCTCCTCCTCCTCCTTCTCCTCCTCCTTCTCCTCCTCCTCCTCCTCCTCCTCCTCCTCCTCCTCCTCCTCCTCCTCCTCCCCTCCTGGAGGCAGTACCAAGATGGTCACCCTCGCCGAGACGGAGGACGGGTCGACTGCAGGAGCGGCAGCCGCAGTCGCGGGCAGCCGCCGAGGCCGCCGTGGATCTCCTCAGACGGCGTCGCGGACCACCGGATGGCGGCCATCCGGCACACACACTACCCAGTGCTGAAGGCCTTCTTGAAGGAGAAGGTGGAAATGACTACCTACCAGACCACCCCAACCCAACCCGACGACCCGAATTTCGGGTTGTGGGGGGTAAGGATTCCACATGTGTTTTTTCTCGATATTTCCCGACCCCCCCCCACTGGAAATCGAGGGTAAATATGAGCCTTCGGGTTGGGTTGAGGTGGTTTGGTGGGTGGTGAGGAGAAGCTCGCCAACGCAGCCGCAGCCGAAGCAGCAGTCGGCGGCGGCGGCGTTGCAGCGGGCTGATGCCGCGCACAGCGACGCGAACCACGAGCACGACCGAGCGGTGGCCAGCGTGAATCGGTTGAGGAAACGCGCTCGCGGTCGCGGAGGAAAGGGAGAGAGGGCTGCTGCGCTGGTGCTCGCGGCGCTGACGCTGGCTACTCCGAGTTTCTTAATGCGCGTGGGGGGGCGTCACCCCCGCAAGCGGATGCCCGTCAAGCGTCCAAATACGAAGTCACGCGCCGCGGGCAAACCGTCCTTTAAGCGTCCAAACACGAAATCAATCGAGCAGACCACAGCCTAGGTCACACCCCCTGCTGAAGGAGGCGCTGCTGCGGGTCAAGGAGCTGGCGCAGACGCTGGGGCCGCGGCCGCTGCGACCAAGGCGGAACACGACGAGGTGGTCTTGGAGGAGGCGGCCAAGCTCTCGGAAAACAAGCTCGCGAAGGTCAAGGCGGTGTCCAAGGTGAAGGGCGCCGCGGGCAAGGGCGTCGGGAAGGCCGCGGCTTGACGGTCATCGCCTGGCGGTGGGATCGGCCAAGGCACCCACCGCCAGGCGTGCGAGGAGTCTTCGGGGCAAGAAGAGCACGATATCAACGATATCCAGACCGCCTCCAGAACCGTCGCTTCAGCCCACTGAGCTGGCCACTGCCGTCGCACACCCGCTTCCCCGCGCAGTGCTTCCTGCCACCATGGCACTCCCCTGGCCCCACCCGGGACCGGGGACCGGGGGCCCCAATGCCGCCCGCCGGGCCGCAGGCGCCCGAATCAGCCCAGTGCAGCGTACCCATGGAGGGGTGCCCTTGGCACAGCGCCTCGCGTCGGCCAAGCCTCAGCCTCCGCATGATCGGAAAACCACACTCACTGCGAGCGTCGCGGCGCGCAGCAACGTGCCTGCAACCTCGCGCCCAGGCTGAGCAACATCCAGAAGCAGTCCAGAGCCCCTTCCCTACAGGTTCCAAAGAGCACGGTCCCCCAGAGACAATCTCCATGAGGCCTTCCGCGCGCCTGCCGTCCCTGGGGCCACTTCGAGAAAGTCTCCAGGCGCGACGTGCTGCTCACCGCTAGCGCACCAATGCTCTTATCTCCTTCCTTTCACACGCCGTGCCCTGCGAGAACACCAGGCAGTATGTTCCGTAGACCCAGCGCCGGGGCGCGGAGGGGGATGCCCCAAGGCGGCGTTTCCATTCACAGGGCTCCGAGGCGCGCATGCCAAAGCAAGCTCAAAGCCAGTCTGTCTTCAGCTTCGGGTGTGCCAGGGTGCGCCACACCCTGATCGCCACAACCCGCCAAGTGTTCTAGTCGGGGTCCTTTCCGACCTCGCAAGAGGGGAGATGTTCGCCACAACTGCCATCTACATGCGGCGCCTCCGGCCAATGTGAGGGCGGACCAGGCGGCGCTAATGCCCGCCAGGCCTGGACACCCGCGTCCGAACTGTTGCGATAACTCTTGCGATCTCCTCTAAGCCGTCCTCCTCCTGCCCCCCCTCCTTCTACTCTTCTTTTCCCAAACCTCCCGAAATAGACAGGAAGACAATCGAAAACCGACGATTACGCCCGACAACAGCCGAGAAGCTCCGAAACCCGCCCAGCCGACGACAACGACCCTGACGGCGACCACAAAGACCACGAAGACATTCAACCGACGACGACGACGACGACGACGACGACGGCGACGACGCTGACGACGACGACGACGACGAAAGGCCCGACGAAGACGACCCCTGACGAACCCCGGGACCTGCCCCAGAGCGCCTGTTGACTAGGACAGCGGGGGGAATCTGGCCGTGATCACGAGGGCGCCCCGGCGGACCCAAAACGCCAGAAAACTTCGACCACCAATCCGTGGGGAAAAACACACGCACTGTGGGAAAACACACACTGTGTGTTTTTTTTCCCACAAACTGTGTTTTTTGTGTGTTTGTTGTGTGTGTGTGTGTGTCTGTGTGTGTGTGTGTGTGTGTGTGTGTGTGTGTGTGTGTGTGTGTGTGTGTGCGCGCGCGCGCGCGCGGCGCGCGCGCGGGCGGCGTGCGGGCGGGCGGGCGGCGGGCGGGGAGCGGCGTGGCGGCGGTCTCGGGCGGGCAATTGGTGTGTGTGTGTGTAGGTGTTTGCGTGGTGTGTGCGTGTGTTGTGTGTCCGAACTGCGTGTGTGTGCGTGGTGTGTGCGTTTGTGCCGTGTCGGCGGGTGTGCGTGTGGCGTGTGCGTGGGCTGGTGTGCGGGTGGCGTGGTGCGTTGTGCGTGTGCGTGATGCTAGACCAAGGAGGGAGAGCCGCGGCGTGCGCTGTGCGCGTGACGCGTGCTTGTGCGTGTGCGTGTGCGCGTCGTGCGTGTGTGTGCGTGTGCGTGGGGCGTGTGCGTGGTGCGTGTGCGTGTTGCGTGTCGTGTTGCGTTGTGCGTGTCGCGATGTGCGTGTGCGTGTGCGTGTGCGTGTGCGTGTGCGCGTAGCGCGTCCCCGTGTGCGTGGTGCGCGTGCCTGTGCGTGTGCGTGTGCGTGTGCGTGTGCGTGTGCCTTGTGCGTGTCGTGTGCGATGTTGCGTGTCGTGTGCGGGGTGCATAGTGCTAGTGCGTGTGCGGTGTGCGTGTGCGTGGTGGCGTGTTCGTGTGTCGTGTTGCGTGTGCGGTGTGCGTGAGCGCGTGCCCGCAGTGTGCGCGGTCGCGCGCGCGCGCTGCGCGCGCCGTGCGCGCGTGCGCGCGTGCGCGCGTGCGCGCGTGTGCGCGTGTGCGCGTGTGCGCGTGTGCGCGTGTGCGCGTGTGCGCGTGTGCGCGTGTGCGCGTGTGCGCGTGTGCGCGTGTGCGCGTGTGAGCGTGTGCGCGTGTGCGCGTGTGCGCGTGTGCGCGTGTGCGCGTGTGCGCGTGTGCGCGTGTGCGCGTGTGCGCGTGTGCGCGTGTGCGCGTGTGCGCGTGTGCGCGTGTGCGCGTGTGCGCGT
>CAUYUJ010010423.1:0-28501 GCA_963575745.1 Prorocentrum cordatum | reverse complement strand
AGGAGGAGGAGGAGGAGGAGGAGGAGGAGGAGGAGGAGGAGGGGCGAGTATGTTCCCCGCCGAGAGAAACAGAGGGGGGGGGAACCCCAAAACCAAAGACTTCCTGAGGTCAGCGTGTCGCCCCGGCGGCCCCCGGCGACACGCCGTGCCTTGCGGGCGGATGGCGTGCCGCTCCGCTCCGAGGAGGGGGAGGCTCGGAAAGGCTCGGGACGCTGACGCGCGGGGACCAGGAAGTGGCTAGCGTGTCGCGCCGAAGCGTGGCGGGCTATCCAAGATCCCGACCGTAGACAGCTTCTTCACGCCGCCGACGCTGGATCCATCTCGGACGGCCCTGGGGAGCCCGAAGCGGGACGGCCCTGGGAGCCCGAGGCGGGCCCGCGGGTGCCGACATCAAGGAACCCATCCGGCTCAGCTTGTCGTTTCTCCTCTCACTCCTCCTCCTCCTACCCTCTCCCTCCACTCTCCTCCTCCTCCTCCTCCTTTCCTCCTACTCCTCCTCCTCCGCCTCCTCTCCTCCTCCTCCTTCCTTTCTCCTCACCTCCTCCTCCTCCCTCCCCCTCCTCCCCATCCTCCTCCTCCTCCTCCTCCTCCTCCTCCTCCTCCTCCTCCTCCTCCCCCCTCGCGTACTTCTCCTCCTCAGTCTTCGCCCTCCTTTCGGGACGACCCTTGGCCGCACGGCCCCCGCTGGCCAGGGGCGTCGAGCGCCCGGCCCGACAGAAGCGGGACGAGCGCGGGAGACCCAAAGAGGCGAGCCGGGCCCTGGGCGGCCCAAGGAGGCGGGCGAGGGAGGGAGGGAGGAAGAGAGAGCGCGAGAGTGGCGGAAGACGGGGCGGGAGACAGACGTGGACAGGACACAGAACGTCTTCTTCTCCTCCTCCTCCTCCTCCTCCTCCTCCTCCTCCTCCTCCTCCTCCCTCCTCCTCATCATCCTCCCGTCCTCCTCTGTCACTATCCTCCTCTTCCTTTTCCTCCTCCTCCTCTTCCTCCTCCCTCCTCCTCTTCCACCACCACCACCACCACCTCCTCCTCCTCCTCCTCCTCTTCCTCCTCCTCTTTCCTTCTCTACCTCTGAAGAAGTGGCAGGGGCTGCTGCTGCCTTCAAGTTGGGCCCGCCAGAGGGCGTGCCCACGAAGACGCAGAGAGTGAGGCCCTCCACGAGAGCGCGGATGATGGAGGCTCGGATATCCTGAGGTGGTCTTGGCAAAGAGGGGGCAGAGGGAGAGGGACGATCGAGGTCCGACGATCGACGGCTGCATTATGTTGCTGTTCGCGTTGTTGGATGTTCCTCCCCGTTTTACGTGCTTGCTGTTTTTGTTAGCCTTTGTTTGTCTTCATACGTTGTTGTGCTCCCCTTCGCCAATATTTCGTTCGTATGTTCTCAGGGTTCTTGCATCCGAGAGGTTTCCTGCAGCCCAAGCTGAGATCCCAGCGGAATTCCCGTCAAGGCGCACCCCTGGAGAGGTCATGGAACTGTTTTTTGATCAAAACGATGCGCAGGAGGACGACGACGACGAAGAGGATGTTCGAAGGACCACTTCGGGTCCCGAGACCGTCAAACATCGATCTGGGATGAAACGCCAGGCCGAGCAAGACCCCAGCAGGGCACAAGGGACCGATTTTGACCGGATGCTGGTCGGGGGGGGAAGGAGAGAGAGGAGGAGGGAGGGAGGGAGGGGAGTGTTCCGACCTCCGGGGAAGGAGGAGGGAAGAGAAGGGGGTGGAGGAGGAAGAGGAGGGGGGGGGGAGGAGGAAGGGGAGGGAGGGAGGGATGGAGGAAGAGGAAGAGGAGGAGGAGGAGGAGGAGGAGGAGGAGGAGGAGGAAGGAGGGAGGAGGGCCGGCGGGAGGGAGGGGACGGGAGGGAGGGAGGAGGGGAAGAGGAGGAGAGGAGGAGGCAGGAGGAGGAGAGGAGGAGAAGGAGGAGGGGAGGAGGAGGAGGACGACGAGGAGGGAGGGAAAGGGGGAAGACGTTGATCGCATGTTGTCCGTCTCCCGATGCCCCCCGGGGCCTCCAGAGACCGCCGGCCGACACACCCTGCGAGGGAGAGGAGGGACAGGCGGGAGCGGGCGGATGAGGAGGCCGACAGAGGAGCAGGGAAGGGAAGGAAACAGATGGCGAGATGGAACATGGGAACGACGAGAGGGACCTCCTCCTCCTCCTCCTGCCCCTTTTGGGTGGTTGCAGTATACTACGAATTATTCAGCAACAATGAAATCCGGAGGGGGGTCTGTCTACGTGCAAGCCGCATCGCTCGTCCCTTCCTCCTCATCCCTCTCGGATGCGCGCACCAGCCTCATCATCCTCCGACCTCCTTCCGGCTACGCCGCCCCCGACGCACTCCATACCTTACGCCTACTACTAGTCATCCTCGACATCCGACCTCTACTCTCCTCCTTCTTCCTCCCCTCCCTCATCCTCCTCCTCATCCTCCTCCTCCTCCTCTCCTCCTCCTCCTCCTCCTACTCCTACTCTCTCCCCCTCTATCTCCTTCTCCTCCTCATCCTCCTCCTACCCTCCTCATCTCCTCCTCCTCCTCCTCCTCCTCCTCCTCCTCCTCTATGCCGAGAAGGAAAGTCGACGAGAGAGGAAGCAGAGCAAGAAGGGCAAGGCGCGGGGACGAGGACCTGCTTCTGGCAGCTTCCGCGTGCAGGGGCCGGGGCGCGCTGAAGAGGCGCGACGGGCTCCACGTTTCTGCGCTCGTGTCGCTGGCAAGGCTGTACCCCATCCTTCTCCTCCTCCTTGGCCCGCCGCACCCCTCTCCAAGGGCGCCTGGCTTCGCGCTTCGCGCTGCGCGAAGCGCGGATAACTTTGCCAGGGTATGGAGCCATTCGACTCTCACGCAGCGGAAGAATATTCAGATGTTTGAGTCTTGCGTCTTATGTCAGTTGTTGTACTGATTGCACACTTCGTATATATATATATATATATAACGCATTCCAGGCGCGATGTCTGCGCAAGTTGTTGCGCATTCCCCACTCGTACATCAACAAAATCCCAAACAAAACCGTGCTTCAACGGGCTGGCGCCCGCCCGTTTAGCAGCGCGTTCCTCCGTAGACAGCTTCTTTTTCTGGGTCGAATCGCCAGAAAGCCCTGTGACGACGCTTTGCGTTGCGCATTGCTCCAGCCCTTTTCCTCCCTCCCCCTCCTCCCCCCTCCCACCAAGAGAAAGAGATGGCGACCACGAGCAACGTGGCCCCAGGAAGTTTACAGGCACGCCTGCGAAGCAGATGGGGGTGTGGAGGCCCTTCCGGCGCTCTAACAAGACACCATTTCTTCGGCCACGGCGTGGCGTGTCGCAGTCAGCACGTATTGCAATACCACGTGGTAGTGGCTATGTGCTCATGTGCGTTTCGTACTCAATATTTGGCTTGCTTGCTTGCTTTTGTGCCGCCCCCCGGGAGAAGAGGATGATGAGGAGGAATCAGAGCCGAACCGCGAATCGCGAATCACTTCGCGCCCTCGAAGGCGCCCCCCATGGGAGACGAGGAGGATGAGGGATCGGAGCCTAACCGCGAAGCGCACATCTCTTGGCGCCCTCGACGGCGACCTTGCTCGCGCTGTCTCTCCAGCCCTGAACGGACGGGCTGGGCAGGCCCTTGCCCCCTGCCGGCCTGGACACGCGCTTCCGCATCGGTGTCGCCCTCTCGTTCCCTCTCACTCCCTCTCTCTCCCTCCCTCTCTATCTCCCTCTGTCTCTCTGTCTCTTTCTCTTTCTCTCTCTCTCTCTCTCTCTTTACCTCCCTCCCCCCTCCCTCTCCCTCTCTCTCTCTCTCACTCTCTCTCGCCCTCCCTCTCCCTCTCTCTCCCTCTCCCTCTCCCTCTCTCTCTCTCTCTCTCTCTCCCTCTCCCTCTCTCTCTCTGTCTGCCAGCCCGATTCCCCGCGCGGCCACGCGTCATCGGTGTCTGGCCGCGGGGACGGGGAACGCACCGTTTTCCGGAAGCCGCTCAGCGGCCTAGCCCGTGTCCCCTGGCCGCCAACAAGGGCTTTGCCGACCGGGGCCCCTTCCGCCGCGGGGCGCCGAGAGGCGTGGCGCATCGCCTGTTCAGCACTCCGCCTTTTTACCCTAGTCGCTTTGCGCCGGGGGGTGGTCGTTTCAACGTCTCCCGCACCCCAAGGTGGGCACCACCGCTACACGTGCCATGGCGGCCTCGGCAACCGCAGTAGCCGGCTGTCGACGGGACTCCCGTTTGCTTGTCTGATATTTCTCTCTCTCTCTCTCTCTCTCTCTCTTCTTTCTCTCTCCCTCTTTCTCCCGTTCTCTCTCTCTCTCTCTCTCTCTTCTTTCTCTCTCCCTCTTTCTCCCGTTCTCTCTCTCTCTCTCTTTCCCTCCCTCCCTCTGTCTCTGTCTCTGTCTCTTTCTCTGTCTCTGTCTCTGTCTCTCTCTCTCTCTATCTATCTCTCCCTCTCTCTGCATTTCGATTCCTGGTTTTCTTATTATATGTCGATCTCTCTCTCTCTCTCTCCCTCTCTCTCTCTCTGTCTCTCTCTCTCTCTCTTTCTCCCTCTGCCTCTCTCTCTCTCTCTGTCTGTCTCTCTCTCTCTCTCTCTCTCTCTCCCTCGCTCTTCTCTCTCCCTCTCTCTCTCTCTCCTTCTCTCCCTCTCTCCCTCTCTCCCTCCCTCCCCCCTCTCTCTCTTTTATCCTCCTCTCTCTCTCTCTCGGGTCTCTCTCCTCTCATCTCTTTTCTCTCTCTCTATCGTCTTTTCTCTCTCGCTCTCTCTCTCGCGCCACCCTCGCGCGGCCCGCGGGGGGGGGGTGGGGGGTGGGGGGGGGGGCGAGTCGAGGCTCGGCCGCTGGCGCGCAGCGTCGGTCCGCGGGGGCGCGGCAGCCTCGCGCCGCCAGCCCGCGCCACGGGGCGGCGAGCCCCAGCCCGCCGCTCGGCCATCGGCCGTCGAGCGGCCGCGCGCCCCCTCAGCCAGCGTCGCCGCAGGGGCCAGGCGCGCGGCCCCGGGCGCCCGGCGGCGGCGGGCAGGCGGGCCCGCCGGCGCGCAGCCAGGGCGGCACGCCAGGCGCGCCGCGGCGGCCCGCGGCCGCGAGGAGGAAGCCGCTGCCCGTCGTCAGCCGAGCGGCTTCTCCGTGTATGGGGTCGCGCCTGCCGAGCAGACGGCTCGGGCACGGGCGTTTCTTCTTCTGCCCCGCCGCGACCTGCGCGCCCTGCGGGGGGCGGCCGCCACAGCTCTGCTTCAGGCCCTCGGCGCGGTCCGCCCCCCGCAGCTTGGCGAAGGCCCCGCGCCTGCAGCAGAAGGCGCACTGCCCCGCCTCGCGCATGCTGTGGCCGAGGTCGACGCTGGGCAACCTCGCCCTGCGGCGTCTTGCCGCCCTGCTGCCGCTGGGGGCTGCGCGAGCGCCGCTCCGCCGCAGGGGAAGGCCGCGCCCCATCTAAGCCACCGCTGGGGCCCGGCAGCGAAGCGGCCGCTGCCGCCGCCGCCAGCGCGCAGGCAGCTGCCACTGGGAGGCCCGTCGCAGCCTTCGCCGCCGCAGCATCTGGGGGTGCTTGCTGGGCGGCGTCTCCCTCAGCCTCGGGCGTGCGCGGCACCTCCGCGGCCCACTGCGGGAAGCCGATGATGTCGGCCTCCGCCGCTGGGTCGCCAGCCTCCGCGCCTCCCGCAGCTGCCGTGCCGTTGGCGCCCCCGCCGAAAGACGAGCTCGAGTCGGGCCCCTCTGTCAATCTGTCCACGTGCCACGAGACGTCGTCGGCGGGCGCAAACTCAGGGCCTGCGCCCCCCCCCGCCCCAGGTAGCACGTCCTCGCCCTCGCCCGCCTCGGGTGGCCCAGCCGGCGGCGGCGGCTGGAGGCCCGACGGTGCAGCGCCTGGGTCGGGGCCGTCGTCGTCGCTGTCAGAATCCGCCCGCCCCAGTTGCTGCGGGAGGGGGAGCTGAGGGCGGCCGTGCCCGCGGCCCGTCATGGCTCCTCGAGCCTGGCCGAAGGCTGGGGGGCCCGCAGCAGCCAGCAGCACCATGGCCGCCCTGGGCGGCGGCGGCACGCCTCGCGGCCCGATGCCTGACAGGGGCCCTGCGAAGCCAGAGAGCTCGGGCAGTTGGGCCGCTGCGGTCGGTCCGATTTGGGCCTCGATGGCCCTCGCCACTTCGCCCGTGGACGCCCACTGCATCGCTGCTACATGGTGCCATGTGGAGAAAGACAGGTCCAGCAGGTGCCTGCGCGTCGCCTGCCGCACGCTGGCCTTGCGTTGCCACGCCTGCCCGACCATCGCCTTGACAATCGCCAGGACCCCGATTGAGCCCGCCCCCTTGGCCGCCTCCTGGCAGGCAGCTGCATTGTCGGGTTGCCGCAGCCACGCCATGGCAAACCTCGCTGCCCAAGCCAGCCAGCTGCGCTCCGCGCCGTCGGGGCCCCGCAGGTCGAAGATCCGGACCGCTGCGAAGTCCATGAGGGTGTGCCTCAGCAGCTGCAGGCCTTGAAGCGACGTGAGCACCGACGTGGAGCTGCTGCTGGGGGGCGAACCGCCCCCCTCGCCGTCAGGCGGCGGCCCCGCAGGTTGGCGCCGGTGGCGGTGGGCCCATCGGCGGGCGTCAGGCGAGCTGATGTTCAAGATCTCGCCCTCGCTCTCGGGCGGCAGAGTGCTGCGCCTCCTGCTGGCCTCACCACCGTCCACGCCAAGCGCCTGCGGCGGTTGGGACCTTCGTCATCAGCCCCAGGCCACGGCAACGGCCGTGGCGGGCCGCCTTGCGGTGTCAGTGCCGCGGGCGCACCCCTGCCAGGCGGTGGCGTGCGGGAGCGGTTCCGCTGGGCCTCGCCCCCGCGGCCGGCGGCTTCGCCCTGCTCCCTGCGCGCGCGCGTGGCCTCCAAGTCCGACGCCTGCAGGCCCCTGATGAGCTCCATGTCATCGTCGTCTAGGTCGACCCAGACGTCCTCGTCGGCCTCCGAAGTGGGCGATTCGAGGACGGGGGTGTGCAAGCGCTGGCGGTTCGCCCCAACGTGTAAGGCGTTGCCGCGGTCGCAGAGGAAGGCCCGCCCCGCCGCCAAGTAGCCGCGGAACTGGTGGACCCGCACCCTGAACGCCTCGCCCTCCAGCTGCTGCGCTTGGTCGATGTGGGCCTCGCGGAAGGGGGCGCCGTCCTGCCGGCCTCGCTCGCAGAACACCTGAGCCTCCCGCCGCTTCTCTGCAGCCAACCTGTCTTCGCTGATGTAATGGAAAACCCACTGAAAGCAGGTTCGCCGAGCAGCCTGTACACGTAATCGACGCACTCCTGCAGCCAGCACGCATACGCATGGCTCTGGTCCGCCAAGTCCGTGATTCACCAAGACGCCAGCTGCGCGAGGACGTCTTCCAGGTCTCCCGACCTGTCCCAAGCCTGCACGGCGAACTTGTCGTTACCCGCGGCTGGGGGGGGTCGCCGAAGTGGAGGCTGCCGTGCACGACGCTGGAGCCGGTCCGCTTGTCGCTCTTGCCCCCAACCCTGAAGAACGGGCCAGTTGGGGAGTGCCAGCCGCGGCCACCTGCGGGGGCCTGCCCGCCGAGCCTGGGCCCTTGGTCAGCGCAGGCCCCTTGGCCGCTGCCAGCAGGTACTGCGCCTTCTCCACGGACGCAGGTCCCAGCTGGCGGGCGACGTGGGATGAAGGAGTAGGGTTAGGCTCGCTCAGGGTAGGCTGCTGCGGGAACTCCGACGGTGCGCGCCCCGTCTTCCCCCCCCCCTCTCCCTCGCCGGAGGCCTCCGACGGTGTCCGTCCCGTCTCGCCTCTCCGACGCGTCGCCGCCGCTGCCGCAGGGTGTTCCTGCGCCACCTGCGTCTCAACCAAGTCCGCCACCTGCAAGCTCAGGTTGGCCGCTTCTGAGCTCGCCAGCCTCTGCGCTCCAACGGCGCTCTGGCTCTTCGCCGCTCTCACCTGGCCAAGGCGCGAGGCTGGCGCGGCCTGCAGTCCAGGAGGGACCGAGCCTTGTCCGTGTTGGCCTCCCGCCCGCAGCGGATGCACTGTACCCCGCCTACCCCCACCGTCTGGTACCCGCGGCGCGTGAGGCTGAGCTGCGGGCCCGCCAGCAGCTTCGGCTCGAACTTCCGCTTGAGCTCCCCATCCTCGCCCGGTGGCCTCCACAGGTCGACTTGACAAATCCTGGCCGCAGCCCAGCCGAGGTTGTCTGCCGTGTCCAGCGCCCGCTGAAGCTCCGCATGGATCGCCTCGGTGGCGCTGTCGGGCAGCTTGATCTCCGCCGCGCCCAAGTTGGCGAAGAAGTCCGCCCAGCAGTTGCCCAGCCAGTCCAGCGGCCTGATGCCCTCTTCGATCGCCTGTTCCAGCGTGCGGTGGGCAGGGGCCCACCTGAACCGCGGCGGGGGCACGGCGCGGGCTGCTGCTGCAGCGTGCAGCTGCCCCCAGATGCCAGCATGTCGCCCACGTGCCGACGCCGCATCTGGGCTCCAGGAGTTGCCCTCCGTCATGAGTGACTGGAGGTCGCTGACGATGAGGCTTGTCGGCCTTCGCTGCCGCAGCGGGGCCAGGCAGGCGAAACGCTCCGCTCGCCCCACCGTCTGGACTGCACCTGGGAGCGGGCCACAGGCAGCCTTTAGCTGGAACCCATCGGGCCTGAAGGCCAGCACTGCCCAGCCGCGCCAGCGGGCCTCGGGGGCCTTGGAGGCGTGGCCCGGGTCGTCTGTGTAGACAACCGGCGGCCAGGGGACGCGTCCAGCACCCCAGCCGATGACCGAGTGAGCCGAGGGCGCTGCAGGCGGTAGCGCGGGCAGCAGCGGAAGGCCGCGCGAGAACGGGCAGGTAGCTGTCGCCGACGGTCCAGCGTTGCTCCGCCTCGTGCATCTGTTGGTGGACTGCCCCCAGCGGCTTGCGGAACGGTTCTTCCTGCTCGAGCCCGTCGTCCATGGGCACCATGACCACGAGACAACAGCGCCAGCGATGCATCAGCGTGTCGCGCGCCTCGCCGCACGCGTGGCGCACCTCGGTGTCCGTGAACCCATGGCTGTGCCTCCAGACGTTGGTGTAGTGGCCGCCTGACCAGAGCGCCTGGAGCGCCCCCTTCTCTGCGGCCGCCTGCACGCTGCGCGATTGCCCGTGCCGCGCGTGGCCGCAGCGCCTCCCCTTGGCTCTCAGGGAGGTGGCCCACCGCTCGGCGGCACTGCCATCTCTGGATGCCCTCGACCAGGGCGTCCTTGATGCCCCGCGGCGCGGTGTGCAACATGGAGCGCAGCTCCCCGATGTCCGACCTGAGCGCCCACACCGACTGCATGCTCCAGCCGATGCGCTCGAGGGAGAGCCACTTTGCCGCCAAGGGCCCATAGGCGCTGGCCCCTGCCATGGCCACTGCCGCCAGGCTGTCCCAGCTGGCGGCGAGAGTGGCGGGGGGGCCGATGCCCTCCCCGATGCGGCTGGCAAGGCGCACGACCGGGCGGACCGTGGCCGCGTAGATCGGGTCGTAGCCGACGCGCTTCTGCAGGAGCATGACCGCCGCGGTCCCGCACCCAGCCTTGGCCCCCGCAGCGGCCGCCGACAGGGTGCGCAGTTGGGCGAGTGGGCGGTCAGCCAGGCCCGCCACGCCTGCACCATGGCCCGCAGAGGGCGAAAGGCCCGTGGCCACCAGGGCCGCCGCGCGCCTGCCAGCCGCCCGCCTGAGCATGGCCAGCCGCCGCCCCCTGTCCATCAGGGAGGCAAGCCTTCGCTTCTCCTGGGTGCGGATCACCTTGCGCCCGTGCAGCTCGTGGCCCAGGTTGCGGGCCCAGACCTTCTCGTGGAGCCCCTGCCGCTGCATCGCGGGGCGCAGCTGCTGGGAGGTCGGCGACGCTGGCCGTGAAGCTGCCGAGGGCGTTGGCGAGGTCCTTGCTGTGCCCCGCGCTCGGCCGCGCCCAGGCGAGCGTAACGTCGTCCGCCAGCCCGCGCGGCTGCACGGTGGGGGCAATGGCATGGGCCCTCCGAAGCGCCCGCAGCGTGAGCACCAGCAGCAGCGAGTTGGCGTGCCCGCGCCCCGCGATGTTCCCCTGCCAGGCCACCACGGCACGCGACATCGTGTTGAAAGCCGCCAGCGTGCGGGGCTAGCGGTCGGTGGACAGCAGCATCCAGGTGAG
Organism: Prorocentrum cordatum; assembly: GCA_963575745.1. NCBI lineage: Eukaryota > Dinophyceae > Prorocentrales > Prorocentraceae > Prorocentrum > Prorocentrum cordatum. The sequence goes on along the minus strand of CAUYUJ010010423.1, from coordinate 18,476 downwards.
GCGCAGCGGGAGCTCAATCGCGCGGGCCTCCTGCATCTGCGCCTCTGGCGCCACCATCTCGTACGCCTTCCAGAGGTCGAGGGCCGCCTCCGCCGAGTCCCAGCCCGCCAACTTGGCCTGCTCCTTGGCCAGGTTGAGGTCGCACGCCGGGCCGGAGCTGGAGCGCCTAGGCCCCGCGCCCCATGTGAGGTCCGAGGGGTGCGCCTGCTCCCAAGCCTTGGTGATCGGGCGGCGCGCGCGGCGAGCGTCGGCATGGGCCCGATCAGGCGACTGCCGCCATCAGGCTCGGAGACTGACCATGACATTGACCAGGCGGCTGCTCGGCCACTGCATCAAGTCCTCACACTTGTGGAAGACCGCAATCATCGCGTCGACGGCCTCGTCCGAGATGCCCCCCAGTGCCCTGGGCGGGATGCCCGACTGCCCGACTCCCGTGCTCCACTGGAAGGAGCGGATCACGTCTCGCACGGCGCGTCGCTCGAGCGGGGCAAGGTGATCCCAGACGCCTGCGTCCACGGGCAGGCGCATCTGCTTGAGGCCGTGGTAGTTCCAGATGTCCTCCCAGGGTCGCAGCTCGCGCTCGACGATGGCATCCCCGTCGCCCCCATCACAGGCCTGCGCTACCTCCTGGCAGGCGGGGGCCTTTGAGGTGGCGCGCGCGGCCCCTGCGCCTCCAGTGAAGGCCTGGTCGGTCCAACCCTTCCAGCGCGCCTGGGCCACCTGCGAGTCCAGCTTCTCCTTCTTCTTCCCTTCGACCACGATGCTCTTGAGGCTCTTGTCCCAGTCGTCGCCCTGGAACGCGTCGCCGCCTCTCTGGAAGGGCGCTCGGGCCCAGACAGGCAGGCGGGCCCAGTGGCCATAGTCCTCCACCCTCTGCAGGAGGTCGTGCACCGCGGCGACGGCTGCGCCCCCGGCGGCCAGGCGCTTCTCCAACAGCGGGCTGGGGCGGCGCATCTTGGCCGTGGGCTCGCTACGGAGCGCGTGCAGCGCCTTGGTGAGACGGCCGTGCTGGCCCGGGAGGTAGAGAGCCCACTGCGTCGCCGCTGCCCAAGCTTGCGCCTGGGGGGGTCGCGCGTGCCTCTTGCGCGGGGCCCGCCAGGAGATCTCAGAGATCTTGCGCCAAACGAGCTCGGCGGCACCCCCTGCGCCCCTGCCCGCTGCGCGCCCGTGCTCCTCCCCCACGAGGGCCCTCCTGGCCAAGATCTCGGTCTCGATGCCCATGGGGGGGGGGCCCCAGATGCCCTGCAAGCCCGCGTCGCCGCCGACCGCTGCGACGGCCCTCCCGACCCCCCCCCCAGCGCCAGGGCGCACGTGCACAGCCAGGGAGGGCTGCCTCCTTGGGCATAGGCTTCGGCTCGTTGAAGACCCGCTGCCAGCTGTCTGCCGGTAGCTGAACAAGGGCCAGGTGCACGGGCCAGCGTGGCCAAGTGCTGGCGCCGAGGTCCAGCTGGGCCGGCTGGTTGGAGAGCCCCTACATGCGTTTGGCCAACACAAAGTAGTCGATCCGAGAGCCGCCGCCTTGCCTGCACGAGGGCGCACTCGTTGCCCGCACCGCGGCTCGCAGCTTCGTGATCCAGCCGATGTCCAGGACCTGCGGCCCCATGTTCCAATGGCCCATGACCGCCCAGTGGTGCCCTTCCGCCTCCAGCTGCCCGGGGCACTGCGCCAGCTGCCACAGGAGGCCCAAGTTGTTGGGCGAGAGGCAGCTCGCACAGGTCCTGCCACCGGCCTGCCTGGCACAAACTCAGGCGAGCTACGTCCAGGGGGGGCCGTCACCTGGATGGAGGTCGGGGCCAAGACGGCTACTCCTCCCACCGTGCCCGAGGCAGGGGTAAGTGAAAGGGTCGCCGCGCTCCAGACTCCACGTCAGCCCGCGTCCGTGGCAGCCTTCTGCTGCGTCGCCAGGTCGCGATGCAGGCGGCGATGCTCCTGCGCCGCCATCGCCAGCGTCGATGCGCCGTCGGCCATCTGCTGGAAGTCGCCCAGGCGCCCCCACGACGTCGCGTTGACCATGGTCAGCCGACACCCCTTAGCCATCGGAGTGCGCGCCCTGGCGGGCGGGGGCGGTCGCGCGGCCGAGGTGGCCGTCGCGCCTGGGGTCCGCAGGCGGTCGGCTCCGTCCTGCGGCTGAGGGGGCGGAGCGAGCGGGGGGCTCGAGCTCCGCGCGGGGCGCGCTGGACAGCGCGCAGGGTACGCTTCCAGGCATTCAAGAGACGCGAACCCATAGTCCAGCTGGACGCTCACGTCCAGGGAGGCGCCGAACGGCTCTAACATGCGAGGGAGAGGCTGCGACGCCGAGGGGCTGAATCCCTCCGCCCCTCCCTCTGGGCCGTACCCTGGGGCCGACGCCCGTGGCTGCCTTTCGGAGGGGTCCCCCAGGTCAACCGAATCTGACGACCTGGGGCCGTGCCCTTGATGGCCGAACACCCCGACCAGCCCATCTGGGGCCTGGCCCTGCAAAGGAACGTTGCAAATATCAGCGTGCAGGCCGTGCCCTGGGGCCGTCACCAGTGGTTGCCAGTCAGGACACCCCACCTGGTCAACCATATCTGACATCCTGGGTCCGTCATGATGGCCGGCATGCAGGCCGTACACTGGGGCCGACGCCTGAGGGTGCCAGTCAGGGGACCCCACCTGGACAACCGAATATGGCATCCTGGGGCCGTGCCCTTGGTGACCGAACACCCCGACCAGCCCAGCCTGGGTCTGGAGGCCGCCGCCCTTACCAGGCAGCTGCCCAGCCCCAGCGCCGCCCCCGCCGAGCATGGCTACGGCGTCGCCGCCCAGCTCGCTGCCTCCAGCCTGCATGGCGCCGTCCCAGAAGCCAAAGCCGCCCATCTCGCGGGCCGCCTGCTCTTCCGCCGCGTGCAGCTCGCTGTAGTAGGCACCATCGTCCTCAGGAAACATCAGCATGGCGTCGACGATGCCCCCGGGCTGCCTTCCGCTGCCGCTTGGGCGCCAGCATCCCAGCGTCGTCCCAGTAGCGCTTGTCGGCTGCAGACACCACCTCAGCAGCAGGGCGCTCAGGGCACCGGGGCGTGGGCGGCGCATGGTCCATCGGCCAGAGCATGTCGCGCTACTCGTCGACCTCCAGCCCGACGCCGTCCATGGCATCGTCGCCAGCAGGGGCGCCCTCCCCTGGGATAGGCACGCGCCCTGCGGCAGCAGGCGGCACGGCGTGGGGGGGTGCCTGGCGCGGCGGCGCCCTCGGCGCGGCCTCGCGCCTCGGCAGTTGCCGTCGCCGCCTCCGCAGCGCGGGCGTCCCTGCGCTGCTGCTTGAGCTTGAGGACGTGCTTGCTGATGGCGCGCTGCGTGGCCTCGTCCACGTGGGAACTGCCCAGCACTTTCCCCAAGACGCCCGCGCTGATCGAGACGCCGTCCACCACGACCAGGCCGTCAAGGTCAGCGCCAGGCCCACCAGGAGGGGTGGGCGCCATGCCCACGACGCGCGCCTGCTCCGCTTTGAGCTCCGCGAGCTTGCGGTCGCGCTCGGCGGTGGCCTGCCGCAGGACCCCCTCCCTGGCCTCCAGCTCGCGCTTCTGCTCCACGATCGCCGCCAGCTCCGCGCGGTCCTTCTCGACCTGCTTCTCCAGGCGTTGCTTGTCAGCACTGCCCGTGCCGTCGCGCCAGGGGGGGGCCGTGTCCACGGCCGCGTCCGCACCTGCCAGCTGCTGCTTCTGGTCCGCCATCTTGGCCTTCAGCAGCATGAGCTCCTCCATCGCTTTCGCAAGCTTGATGCTGTCGTTCGTCCTGAAGGAGGGCACCGTCTCCTTGGGCGTCCCAGCGAAGTGCGTCCCCTTCGAGCAGTTGCACTGCTTGCACGTCGTGCGGTCGCCGCTGGCGTTGGGCTTGCTGCATGACTTGCAGTACCAGGGCGCCGTCCCCGACGCACGTACTGCTGATCCAGCGCCCAGGCTGCGTGGCCCACGGGCTCCACCGCCACCTTTGCTGTCGCCTGCGCCGCCGCTGCCACGCGCCCCGCCGCCTCCCTGCGGCGCCATTGCTGCCGCCCGGAGGGCCGCGCGCCGCGGCCGAGCCTGGCTCGGATGCTTTGTCGTACCTTGGCCCAAAGCGCGAGACCCCTCGCGCTCGGAGGACGCCCGCGAAGGACTCGCGGTCGTCGGGTGTCTCATGGCCTTGAGCCAAAATGGCAATGGAAGTGTCTCTCTCTCTCTCTCTGTCTCTCTCTGTCTCTCTATTTCTCTCTCCATCCGTCCCTCCCTCCCCCTCTCTGTCTCTGTCTCCGTGTCTCTCTCTCTCTCTCTCTCTTTCTCTCTCTCTCTGTCTCTGTATATCGATCCCTCTCGTTTTCTTTCTCTGTCGCTCTTTCTCCCTCTGTCTCTTTGTTTTGTTTTTTTGTCGTTTCTCTCTCTCTCTCTCTATGTATATATTTCTTTCTCCCTGTCTCTCTCTCTCTCTTTCTCTCTATCTCTCTGTCTCTCCCCTCTCTCTCTCGCTCTCTGTTTCTGTCTCTGTGTGTCTCTGTTTCTGTCTCTGTTTCTGTCTCTGTCTCTGATATATATATATATATATATATATATATGTATATATATATACATATATATATATATACATATATATATATATATCCGTATATAAGGTATGGGGAAATTTGTATCGTTCTGTCCGCCCTCCCCCCTGCACCCTCTCCTGCTCTCCTCCTCCTGATGCTTCTCTCGTACCTCCACTTCTTCTCCTCCTCTGCGAGTCCGCGGGGGCATGGCAGGCCGAGCTGCACCGGAACGGCATGGGCTCGCTTTATAACCAGACCTCGCCCGCAGGAGCGAATCGGCCTGCACTAGGCCAGCTTCTCCTCCTCCCTCCTCCTCCTCCTCCTCCTCCTCCTCCTCCCCTCCTCCCCCTCCTCCTCCTCCTCCTCCCCTCCTCCTCCTACTCCTCCTCCTCCTCCTCCTCCTCCTCCTCCTCCTCCTCCTCCTCCTCCTCCTCCTCCTCCTCCTCTCCCTCCTCCCCTCCTCCTCCTCCTCCTCCTCCTCCTCCTCCTCGCTCACGCTAGCAGCAGCACTCGGACGGACTCGTGCTCGGCAGCCGCCCCGCGCGCAGAGGACGCAGTGCGCCGAAGCCTCCATCGGATCGCTTCGTCTTCACGGTGCACGAAGGCGTAGGAGGAGGAGGAGGAGGAGGAGGAGGAGGAGAAGGAGGAGGAGGAGGAGGACAGAGAAGGAGGAGGAGGAGGAGGAGGGAGGAGGGAGGAGGGAGGAGGGAGGATGGGAGGAGGGAGGAGGAGGAGGAGGAGGGAGGAGGGAGGAGGGAGGAGGGAGGAGGAGGAGGAGGAGGAGGAGGAGGAGGAGGGGAAGGAATAGGAGGAGAAAGAGGTGCCACTCGCACGGTGCACTCACTCACGGGCGAGATTGCCTGAACGGCCTGCACCTTTCCAGGCATGCCGCTGAGCATCTCCTCCTCAGGCTTCTCCTCCTCCTCCTCCTCCTCCTCCTCAAGCTGCTGCAGTCCTGCATCACCTCCTCCTCCTCCTCCTCCTCGAGTTCTCACTTGACAAAATGTCGTCCTTCTTACCCCTGGTGCATCTCTTCCTTCTCGCCGCTCCCCCTCCCTCCTCCTCGTCCTCCTCCTCCTCCTCCTCCTCCTCCTCCTCCTCCTCCTCCTCCCCCCTTTTCCTCCTCCTTCTCTTGTACCCCCTCCCACCATCCGCTTCTTCCTCCACGCGCTTTCTCCTTAAATCTCTTCTCTTTCTCATTCTGTTCCTCCTGGTCATCAAACTCTGCGCCTCCAAGGCCTGCTTTTTCCTCGACATGTTGTTGATGCGGGTGCAATCGAGCATCTCCCAGCTCTTCTCCTTCCCGCACAGCTCGTGCATGGCCTGTCGGGAGCAATCGCTCGCCAGGGGTCCTCATCCCTCCTTCTCCCACACTCCTGATATACTCCAGATTTCGTAATAAAAGGGAGGGGGTCTGGACCCTCCAAGACAAGACATTTCAGACCTCCCCCGTGGGAGAACCCTCCAAAACATCGTCCCCCGACCCCCCAGGCCCTCCAAGATAGCCTGGAAGAGACGCCCCCCCCCCCCCCCCCGAAATGAGACCCCCCTCCCTTTATTACGAAATCTGGAATAACTTCCCTCTTTCCTCCATCCCTGTTCCTTCGAAACCACTCCTGGCCGCCACGCCCCCGGGCGGGTCGGCAGGGCGGGCTGGGCGTGTCGCTGGACACCTCCTCGCTGTCTGGGATCCCGGCACTCGAGCTCTGCAACAGCGTCAAGGATGGAGGACGGGAGGCTCTCAGACTGTGACTCTCTCATCAGCGCAGCGCGCACTCGCCTCACAGATCTGCCACAGCTTCAAAGATGGAGGGCGTCCCGTTTCCAAAATGTTGGATTCGCGCCCTCGCGCCGCGCACACTCGTCTTCAATCTGTGCAACGGTTTCGAGGAGGGAGAGCGGGTGGTTTTCAGAATATGGCTCTCGGCTTAGCGCCGCGCGCATGCGTCATAAGAGCTCGCATCGGCTTCAAGGATGGAGGGCGATTTCTTTGCAGAATGTGGCTCTGGCCTGAGCGCCCCGCAGATTCGTCTTAAACGTTCGCAGCAGTTTCCTGGGCTCGTATGGTTGGAGTTCCAGGAATGGTGTTCTGGCAAGAATGAGGATTGTCAGGCTTCATCAATCACCTGGATTCCCGGTGTTGAAGTCTCAGGACTGGTGTTCTGGCACGGTTTCAAATATCATCAGGGCGCAGCAGTCACGCTGATTCGCGGAGTTGAAGCCCCAGGAATTGTGTTTTGGCACAGCTGAGGATTCTCAAGCGGTTGTCTTCCAACGAGGCACTTCCGCAATGAAAATACATTCTGCAGGGGCCTACGACCTACGAAGAGGGAGCTTGGAGGAAGGGTGTACTGCAACATCGTTGATGGGTCTTGGGTTTACACTGGTGCTCCTCCTCCTCCCATCCCTCTACGTGTCTCCCCATCCTCTCTGCTCCTTGTCCCTTGTCCTCGTCCCTCCTTCTTCCCTGCGCGAGCTGGTCATCGATCAACTCGTCCACTCGGGTCGGGCGAAAGGGGGGGATGGAAAAGGGGGTGTTTGAGAATCAACTCACGTAGCTGATTTTCCCGGCGCCCCCCGGCGCCGGGAGGCGGCCAGATATCGAGGAATGGGCCCGGCGGCGGGGCCGAAACCAGCTGCATGCAGCAGATTCCGTAACCCCCCCTTTCCGTATCCCCCCCTTTCGTTCGGCCCGAATCATTGCTTGCCCCCCCCACAGCCCCCCCCTTTCCCACTCCCCCCCTTTCGCCCGGCCCGATCCTCATCAGGACCGTCCCACGCTTGCCACCATCTGCTTTCTCAAGACGGGCCGGTCGGGGGACCGCTGGGGGTGCGGGGTCGCGCGGGGCGCCGGAGCCACACCGGACGCGGTTGCACTGCCGACCTCTCCCGAAGGGGCTCGGTCGAGCAGTGTTGGCGGGTTCAGGGCCGTCTTGGGCCAGTCTTGGAGGAGGAGGAGGAGGAGGAGGAGGAGGAGGAGGAGGAGGAGGGAGGAGGAGGAGGAGGAGGGAGGAGGAGGGAGAAGGAGGGAGGAGGAGGGAGGAGGAGGAGGAGGAGGAGGAGGAGGAGGAGGAGGGGGAGGAGGAGGAGGAGAAGGATTGGGGGGGTTCTCGGGCTATGATGGGCCCGTTTGGGGGCTCTATTGAGCTCTCTTGTGCCGTCTTGGGGGCTGCGTGGGGTTGCGTGAAGGGTCTCAGGCCGAAGCGCCCACGCACAGAAAACTAACCATGTTTTCTGAAGTGAGTCGTTGCGCTTCGCTTAAGTCGGGCGTGTCCCCCTACAGTGGGGTCTGAACGGGAAACAAAACATATTCAAAACATACAACAAGTGCCCCAAAATAGACAAACAAGCGTCCCCAGACCATTTTTGGCTTATTTTTGAATCTTTCCCTCCTGTAGAGGGACGCGCCCGACTTAATCTTAGATATCGACCGAGGACTTGATCTGCGTATCTTAAACGCGTTGGGGGCCTCTGGTGGTATCTTTTGGGGGATATTGGAGCCGCCAGGGGCTCGTTCGGCCCTCTTCGGGTGATCTCAGGGCGTCGTTCAACAAGTTTGTTGGCTGCTTCCGGCTGTCTTGGTGCCGGCCACCCCCCGATGCTCACAAAACCTGACGAGTCACGCCGTCTTTTGGCTGTTCGGTCACAAGCGCAAGAAACGCATCGAGGAGGACTCAAAACTTGGCAAGTGGGGATGAGGGAAGGGCATGCCAAGGAACCCAAGGACACACAAAATAAATACACACACACATAAGAAGAGTCCCCATCTGTTCCCATATTTTCTGGGTTTTCGTCTTCCCCCGCATTTCCCATATTTTCCCACATTTCCTAGGGAAATCGACGGTGAATTGTGTCTGTGTGTGTTCTTGTCCCCTCCCGAGCATGGTCGGCGGCGGCGCCTCCCCTGGCCTCCCCGTCCCCTCGCGTCGCCTTCCCGCCTCCGCCCTCGCAGCCCAGAGTCCTTCCGAGACAGCCCCCTCGTGGATCCGAGACTCGGTCTACTACTCGAGCTAGGTCCGCGAAACTATTCGTATTCTACAAAATTGCTTGACGGATGCTGTCGGTTTTCTGGACTTAACTCGAGCTGTAGGAGAGCTACAGGGCTGATACGCATACGTAACCCTTTTGTGAATGGGGCCCTGGGACACACAAATAAATGCACACAAACAAAATGATTCCCCATATTTTCCCATGTTTTCTCGGTTCTTGTCTTCGCCCCCACTTCCCATATTTTCCTATATTTTCCTGGGGGTCGGCGATTCATTGTGTCTGTGTGTTTTTTTCCCTCCTGAACAACCCCCTCGTGGATCGGAGACGCCTTTTGGTGGATCACGGCCCTCCCCCAGCTCGGAGGCCCCTTGGATGACCTCAAGAATGGCCCCGCAGACCGCCCCAGAGAAGAGCCCCCCCCAGGAAGCTTCAACACGCACTCGGGAGGGCGCCTGGGGGACGAAGAAAGGGCAACAGGGAAGGGAAAACACGATGATGAGGAAGAGGAGGGGGAGCGGGATCAGCCAAACAGCTCCCTCCCGCATGTTTTCTTTTCTCCAGCTCTCATTCCTTATTTGCGCCCTTTGCCTCCTGCCTCCCTCGCCCTCGCCCTCGCCCGCCACTGCGCGACGTGCAACTCTCGCTTCCCATGCTCAGGAGGGGAAAAAACACACAGACACAGTGAATCGCCGATTTCCCAAGGAAAGGATAGGAAAATGTGGGAAGCGGGGGGGAAGACAAGAAGCCATGAAATGTAGGGAAATAGGGGGAATCCTGTTATTCGTGTGCATTTATCTGTGTGTCCCAGGGCCCCTTCACATGTGCTGGTTGGGTTGGCCCGGACCATGGCGTAGCAATCTGCCACCCCCGACGTGGCACCACGGGGACCGCACCTCACCCCGAACGCCTGCACAGTGCTCCGCCTCAACGCGACGCGGTGCTCGGGGAGGCCTCAGCGGAGGGACTCCTCGGCACCGGCGTGTGCAGTGGCAATGGTGTCCCCCGCGGCGGTGGCAAATTATGAAGGGCCCCAGGACACACAAATTAATACACACAAATAAAAAGATTCCCCATATTTCCCTATATTTCCCCACATGCTTCGTGGGGTTCTGGTTTTCTTCCCTGCCGCGCCGCGCCCGCGTCTCCCCCACACCCGCCCTCCTCCCCTCCTCCTCCTCCTCCTCCTCCTCCTCCTCTTCCTCCTCCTCCTCCTCCTCCTCCTCCTCCTCTTCCTCCTCCTCCTCCTCCTCAGCACAGCGCAGCACAGCACAGCAGACCGCAGCACAGCATAGGACAGCACAGCACAGCTCAGCAGAGCACAGCACAGCACGTCTCGGCGACACGCGTCTACATACAGCCGCACGCATGCACACACTCGCACACACAAGACGACACCAGTCCTGGCATAGCAGGCGTGGCACTTTCTCGACACCATAGGGGGTGCGCAGGGGGTGGTCTCTCGCTGCGGTCTCTATACGCCCCAGTCGTCCTGCTATAGCAGGCGTGGCCCCAGTCGTCCTGGCATAGCAGGCGTGGCACTTTCTCGACACCATAGGGGGTGCGCAGGGGGTGGTCTCTCGCTGCGGTCTCTATACGCGCCGGTCGTCCAGGCATAGCAGGCGTGGCACTTTCTCGACACCATAGGGGGTGCGCAGGGGGTGGTCTCTCGCTGCGGTCTCTATACGCGCGGTCGTCCAGGCATAGCAGGCGTGGCACTTTCTCGACACCATAGGGGGTGCGCAGGGGGTGGTCTCTCGCTGCGGTCTCTATACGCGCCGGTCGTCCAGGCATAGCAGGCGTGGCACTTTCTCGACACCATAGGGGGTGCGCAGGGGGTGGTCTCTCGCTGCGGTCTCTATACGCGCCGGTCGTCCAGGCATAGCAGGCGTGGCACTTTCTCGACACCATAAGGGGTGCGCAGGGGGTGGTCTCTCGCTGCGGTCTCTATACGCGCCGGTCGTCCAGGCATAGCAGGCGTGGCACTTTCTCGACACCATAGGGGGTGCGCAGGGGGTGGTCTCTCGCTGCGGTCTCTATACGCGCCGGTCGTCCAGGCATAGCAGGCGTGGACTTTCTCGACACCATAGGGGGTGCGCAGGGGGTGGTCTCTCGCTGCGGTCTCTATACGCGCCGGTCGTCCAGGCGTGGTACTTTCTCGACACATAGTGGGTGCGCAGGGGGTGGTCTCTCGCTGCGGTCTCTATACGTCCCAGTCGTCCTGGCATAGCAGGCGTGGCACTTTCTCGACACCATAGGGGGTGCGCAGGGGGTGGTCTCTCGCTGCGGTAGCTATACGCGCGACGGTCGGTCATGGATCGAGGCGTGGGCACTTTCTAGACACCATAGGGGTGTGCGCAGGGGGTGGGTGGTTCTCTCGCTCGGTCTCTATACGCTGCGGTCATGCAGGCATAGGCCAGGCCGACACTTCTCGACACCATAGGGGGGGCGCAGGGGGGTGGTCTCTCGCTTGCGGTCTCTATACGTCCCGGTCGTCCAGGCATAGAAGGCGTGGCACTTCTCGACACCATAGGGGGTGCGCAGGGGGTGGTCTCTCGCTTGCGGTCTCTATACGCGCGGTCGCGGCATAGCAGGAGTGGCATTTATCGACACGCGTGCGCAGGGGGTGTCTTCGCTGCGGTCTCCATACGGACGGTCTGGCATAGCAGGCGTGGCACTTTCTCGACACCATAGGGGGTGCGCAGGGGGTGGTCTCTCGCTGCGGTCTCTATACGTCGCCTGGATCGCAGGCGTGGCAGGCATGGCACTTTCTCGACACCATAGGGGGTGCGCAGGGGGTGGTCCCTGAGCGCGGCTGCTATACGCGCCGGTCGTCCAGGCATAGCAGGCGTGGCACTTTCTCGACACCAGAGGGGGTGCGCAGGGGGTGGTCCCCGAGCGCGGCTGCTATACGCGCCGGTCGTCCAGGCACAGCAGGCGTGGCACTTTCTCGACACCAGAGGGGGTGCGCAGGCGGTGGTCCCTGAGCGCGGCCGCTATGCACGACGGTCGTCCAGGCACAGCAGGCGTGGCACTTTCTCGACACCAGAGGGGGGCGCAGGAGGTGGTCCCTGAGCTCGGCCGCTATGCGCGACGGTCGTCCAGGCACAGCAGGCGTGGCACTTTCTCGACACCAGAGGGGGGCGCAGGGGGTGGTCCCTGAGCGCGGCGCTATACGCGCCGGTCGTCCAGGCATAGCAGGCGTGGCACTTTCTCGACACCAGAGGGGGTGCGCAGGGGGTGGTCCCTGAGCGCGGCCGCTATGCACGACGGTCGTCCAGGCACAGCAGGCGTGGCACTTTCTCGACACCAGAGGGGGGCGCAGGAGGTGGTCCCTGAGCTCGGCCGCTATGCACGATGGTCCTCCTCCCTTCTCTCCTTCTTCCTCCTCCTCCTCCTTGCCCTCTACCTCCTCTCCAGGAGGCCGACCTGGCTTGTCCGTGCTCGGCCGCCTTAGGTGTCTCGTGCTCGACCGACCTGACTTGTTCGACCGCCTTAGGTGTGGCGTGCTGGATCGATCTGACTTGTTCGACCGCCGTAGGTGTCTCGTGCTGGACCGACTTGACTTGTCCGACCGTTGGACAGCTCCGCTCTCGTGCTCGACCGCTTTGGGTGTCCCGTGCTCGCCCGCCATAGGTGTCTCGTGCTCGGCCGCCTTACGTGTCTCGTGCTCAACCGCCCTAGGTGTTCCGTTCTGGACCGACCTGACTTGTCTTTGCTCGGTCGCCTTACGAGTCCGGTGCTCGACCGACCTGGCTTGTTCGACCGCCCTAGGTGTTGCGTGTTCGGCCGACCTGACTTGTCCGCGCTCGGCCGCCCTAGGTGTCTCGTGCCTGAGAGAGGAGCATGATGAGGATGAGGGGTGGATGAGCAGGAGCAGGAGGACCAAGGGGACGAGCAGGGAAGGAGTTTAGGAGGAGAAGCGAGAAGAGGATGGGGACGGATGCGCAGGAGCAGAAGGAGCACGAGGAGGAGGAGGAAAAGGAGGAGGGCGAGGAGGACGAGGAGGAGAGGGGCGATGATGAGGAGGACGGCGATGAGGAGGAGGAGGAGAGGAGGAGGCGGCGGCGACGACGACGACGACGCCATCCCAGATCCTGCACGGGGCGCTCCAAGAAGGCTCTAGCCCTCGGGGGACCGAGAGGTTGACATCTCGCGCGCGGCGGGCCCAGGTGAAGGTAGAGCGGCTTCGGCCGCTCGAGCGCGTTCTCTCGATACGGGAGCGCGGGTTCGCCATCGGCGCTCAAGTGGACGACGACGGCGACGACGAGGAGGAGGAGGAGGAGGAGGAGGAGGAGGAGGGGGAGGAGGAGGAGGAGGAGGAGGAGGAGGAGGAGGCGGAGGAGGAGGAGGAGGAGGACCCCCTCCCCCTCCAACTTAATTATGGTGGTGGTGGTGGAAAGAACACGCCCCTCACCAGACGTACCCAGCACGGCCCAGGGAGGCCTCTCCTCGCCGAGCTCGCGGCCCAGGACGGTCTCCAGACGGCCCAGCATGCCTCCCGAGCACCCTCCGCAGCCCCCTCGGCTCCAGCCACGGGGGCCCCGCCGCCGCCTGCGCCTTGGGGCGGCGCGGACCGCGCTTTCACGCCGCGGCGACCGCGGCTGCCGCGGCTGCCCGCGCGGTCCACGCATGCGGCTGCCGCCCCCGCGGACGCGGCGCGGGTGCCTCTTCTGCCTGTGCGCCGCCGCTCCGCTCGGAGGCGGGCGCGGCGTCCTCGAGGGCGCCTGCGGCGAGGGGTGGCAGCTCGAGGCCGTGGCCCGCGAGTGCGAGGCCGTCGCGGCGAGGCCCCGCGGCGCCGACGCGCCCGCCGCCGCCCCGAGCGCCCGTGGGCGGAGGCTGCGGGAGCGGCAGGGCGCGCCGATCTCCGTCGAAGTGTTCTTCCTGGCGACGTGCCCGCGCTGCTACCACTTCGTCCACAACAGCCTGCTTCCCTTCCTCGACGCCGGGCTGCCCGGGGACGGGGTGGTGGTAACTCTGCTGCCGCTGCTGAAGGGCATGTCGAGCTCCGACAGCTGCAGGATCACGGACGCATGCTCGCTGTCGCTGGCCCCGCTGTGCGCCCTGAAGGAGGCGCTCCCGATGCCCGCCCCGGCGGACTCCGAGGCGCTGCGGAGGGGCGCTGGTTTCGTGGAGTGCGACCTAGGGCTCACGGCGATGGTGTTGCTCGGCCGCGACGAGGATGCCACCGAGACCTGCAGCAAGCAGGCCGGCATCCCGTGGTCTGGCGAGGGCGGGCTGCAGGCGTGCTTCGAGGGCCGCGAGGCGTTCGACATTATGTACAGCACGGACTACGCCGACAGCGTCGTCGCGGCCATGCACCGCCTCACCGACGCGAAGTTCACCGAGCCGCCGAGCATGCCGTGGGTATTTATCGACGGCCAGCTGTTCACCTGCGAGGAGTCGGGCTCCTGTTCGTCGGCCCCCGGGTTCCAGAAGAGCGGCGAGCGGGACCAGGGGTCTGGCACCCTGCTGGAGCTCGTGTGCGGCATGATCGGCGACGGCCGCGGCCAGGAGCAGTGCGCCAAGGTGAAGAAGCCTCCGAAGAGCCACGCGGCCGAGGACCGAAGCAGGAACGTCGCCAGAAGCATAAGCTTTTGGCGCTCCGCGCGCATTTCTTGGATCGGCGCCTGGCCCCCCCTGGCGGCGCCTCGGGCGCCGCTCCTGGCGCGCTCCGCGCGTCAGGGAGGGGAGGGTCCAGAACGGATCCAGGAAATCCGCGCGGAGCGCCAAAAGCTTATGCTCATGGCGCTTCCTCGTCCTCTCGGGACCTCGCAAGGTGGGCGGGTGCCACATGGGGGGGTGAGTTTGGTTCGTTGGCGCGATGCAAAGCGAGGTCCCCGGCCGCCGCCGGAACCCAAGAGGTGTCAACGAACGGAGCGCGCGGGGGGCATCGTTTTTTTTTTTTTGTTTAGAAATTCGAGGCACCAGCGGACCGAACTCCCCCCTCCCCTCGGGGCCCCCCACTCCTTGGTGGACCCCGACCCTCTGGAGGAGGACGTGCGCCCGCAGCCGGCGCAGATCGCGCAGTGCGAGAGCTGCTTCGCGGTGGGCGGCCCCCGCTGGGGCCTGCTGCGCGGCCAGGGCGGCGCCGTGCTCGCGGCGCTGGCCCTGGCCGCCGCGGCGCTCGGCCTCGCGGCGGCTGCGGGCCTGGCGCTGAGGCTGGCCCGCAGGAGACCTCCGGCCGCCTCGGGGCCCACAGCCCCTGGCGCGGCGGCGGCCGCGCGAGAGGGCGCCACCCTCCTCGCCGAGAGCCAGCCCTCGCAGGCCGAGGGCTGCCGGGAGGGTCCGTGAGGCGGCCGAAGGCCCCCGCGGGGGATTTGGCCAACTGTCCGTCCGGCACGCCCGGCCGCGCAGAGTCGCGCTGGGCGCAGAGGCCCAGCCTGAGGCGCAGAGCAGCGCGAGCGCCTGGCCTGGGGCCCAGGCGCCCTGGCGCGACGGCAGCGCGAGGGGAGGCGGGGGCGGAGAGGGCGGAGCAGGAGGGGGGGGCGAGCAATGACATAAGCATAAAAACTCGGAGGTCCGCGCGGATTTTTCGACTCCAAGAATCAGCGAACGAAGAACGTTATAAAATAAACAAATTCGCGGTCGGGGGCGCCTGGCTCTGGGCGGCTGGAAAGTTTATACCCCTACGGTGCCGCCGTAAGGGTATAAACTTTCCAGCCGCCCAGAGCCATGCGCCCCCGACAGCGAAAACGTTTATGTTATGCCGTTCTTCGCCCGTGAAAAGAAATTCGCGCGGACCTCCGAGTTTTTATGCTTATGCCATTCTCCGTTCCCCGAGAGATTAAACCGCGGCGTGCAGCGCGCAGCGGCCGCGTGCACGCCGGCGGGAGGGCGGCCGCCGACGGGGAGTGCAGGGCGGCCCCCCTCTGCCGAGCGGGGCCGTAGCTAGGTGGGGAACAGCTTTCTCCAGCGTAAGTGCCGTTCGGGACGTCATTGAGGAGGAACGGGAGGAGGAGGAGGAGGAGGAGGAGGAGGAGGAGGAGGAGGAGGAGGAGGAGGAGGAGGAGGAGGAGGAGAGGGATCTGAACCCTCCAAGCGGCATCGTGTACCCTCTGCCGCGCCCTGCACGGACGACTTGGCGCATGCATGCCCAGCTCGCGGCTGGCGTGCGCCTGGCTGCGTTGCACGTGGGCTACGCGCATCCTCCCGCGCCTGTATGTCGCTTGCCTTCAACCCTTTTTCGGCGGAGCTGCAGGCGCTGCGTTTTCCAGAGTGCCGCCGTGCCTGGCCTGTATCAAGTAAGCTGGAGTCAGCGCCCTGGCTCTCGGCGGGGGGGAGGGACAAGGAAGAGAGTGAGTGACGACGGTCGCGAAGCGAATTCGGTGGTTTACGAAGCCCGACGAGCCAACTCTGCTCGGCTGCGGACCCTAGGCCAGCGCCCTGCGAGAATATTGCTGGGACATGTGGCTCGATCGGGGCTCGTGGCCTCCTGGCACGGCTGCCCGAGACCTCTCAAACACTGGCTGGCGAAATGCCGTCAGGCCTGGCTTTTATCAAGTAAATTGGAGTCAGCACCCTGGCTCTCGGCTTTGGAGGCGGCAATTTGCCTCCTCCAAAGGCATGTGCTAAGCAGCAAAACTTCCAGGATCTGTGGCGCAGCGTCTGGAGCATATTGTGGAAAGCATGGTTGCCAAGATAGTGCGGTTTCCCGGAGTGCGGTTCGCTGCAGCATGCCACGCGCGCTGCTTTCCCACATGGATTTGGCATCGTGCCCGTCTAGGCACGTCTGCCTCTGATCGCCACAGAGCGTCGTCCGCATCCAAAGACCAAAGATTTTCCATCGAAGGTCTTTAGGGTTTATAGAATGCGCTGTCGCCCAGAGATTTTCCATCGAAGGGCGCGAGACCAGAGAGCTGCCATCGCAGGAAAGGGGGCAGGAGCCGGGGCAGCAGCAGGAGTCCCTCACTCCTTCCCTCCCTCCCCTCCTTCCCTTCCCTATGGGCCCTCCCAGGAGCAGTATAGAAGAAAATGGAGAAGAAGAATAGAGGAGAAGAAATGGTGGCGGAAGGCAGGGCGAGAAAGGTCGTTGTCGTCGGTCCGCAGGAGCTCTGGCCGGTCCTCCCGGCCCCCGCTCCCGCCCCCTGCCGCGCCCGCCCCATCCGGGGCCCGAGGGAGCACTGCGCCGCCGGAGGTCTGACCATGTCTGGCGGCGACGACGACGACGACGGCGACGCACTTCGAGGTTCGAGGAGGTTTTTCGCTTCTTTCGGTGTCTGGAGGCACGCTCAAAGCCCCGGGGCCGTCGGGAATCACTGCCGTGCCATGCCTTTCGTCGGCGCCGTGCCGTGCCGTGCCGTGCGCGGCCGTGCAGGAGTTGCGAGGAGGAGGAGTTGAGAGGAGTGCGGAGGAGTTGTGAGGAGGAGGATTTGAGAGGAGTGCGGAGGTGTTCAGAGGAGCGCGGAGGAGTTGAGAGGAGTGCGGAGGAGTGCAGAAGGAGGAGTACAGAAGGATATGAGAGGATGAGTTGAGAGGAGTGCGGAGGAGTTGAGGGAAGTGCGGAGGAATTGAAAGGAGTGCGGAGAAGTTGACAGGATGGGGTGGGACGAGGAGGAGGAGGACGAGGAGGAGGAGGACGACGACGACCACGAGTGCGGCGACGAATACAACGAGCACTACCAACACAACGAGTACGACGACGTCGAGTGCGACGACGACGAGTGCGACGACGAGTGCGACGAGCACGACGACGAATGCGAAGACGAGTGCGACGGTGAGGTACGACGACGAGTACGATGACGAGTAAGACGATAGAGCGGCAACGAGTACGACGACGAGTACGACGAGTACGACAACGAGTACGACAAGTACGACGACGATTCGCGACGAGGGTTTAGAACGCAGCATTGCGCATATATGAAAATGACAAGCAAACACATAATATTAAAAATCAGTATGTGGGGTTCCTCGGTAGCGTAATTTCTGGGTTTTTGTCTTCCCCCCCACTTCCCATATTTTCCAATACTTTTCCTGGGAATCGCAGATTAATTGTGTCTGTACGTTTCTTTCCCTCTTGAATGGTGTCACCCGCGGCGGTGGCAAATTACGGCGATCATTCGGGGGGAACGAGACAGGGGGTGATAACAAAGGGTAAGGCAGAGAATCAGCTCACGTGGCTGATTTTCCAGGCGCCTCCCGGCGCCGGGAGGCGCCCATGTATCGAGGGATGGGCCCGGCGGCGGGGCCGAAACCAGCTGCATGAAGCAGATTTCGAACCCCCCCCCTTTCCGTATCCCCCCCTTTCGTTCGGCCCGAATCATTGCTTGCCCCCCCCACAGCCACGGCCGTGGCGGTGGCGCTCATTGCCATGGCGTCGGAGACAGCGATGGGAAGGCGCTACCATCGCAAAGTCACCGCCACGGGCGAAGCATTGCCGTGGCGGTGGCCCCACCACTGCTGCGGTGGCCACTTTCGGCTACCGCCGGCCGGGCCGCCGGCCGGGCCGCACCTCGTCCGGGTCGTCTCCTCGGCGGCCTTCCCACGGGAGCGACGACAAGAACGGGGTCCCACGCGAGACGGCACAGAGACCTGACGCGGCGGCTGACGCGGGACGCCGGCACGGCACCCTGCACTGGAGGCGAGGGCGCTCACGCGCGGCCCTGCGCGGGCAGCCTGCGCGCCGATGTCGGCGCAGGCGACCCCGAGCGCCTGCACCGCACCCCGCCTCGAGAGGCGGCGGTCGCCCAGGTGATCCAGTGGACTTCGGCGGAGGGGCTCATCATCATGGGCATGGCGCAGGCGTGTGCGTGTGCGTGTGTGTGTGTGGGTGTGCGTGTGTGTGCGTGTGCGTGTGCGTGTGCGTGTGCGTGTGCGTGCGCGTGCGCGTGCGCGTGTGCGTGTGCGTGTGCGTGTGCGTGTGCGTGTGTGTGCGTGTGTGCGTGTGTGTGTGTGTGTATGTGTGCGTGTGTGTGTGCGTGTGCGTGTGCGTGTGCGTGCGTGTGCGTGTGCGTGTGCGTGTGCATGTGCGTGTGCG
>CAUYUJ010010422.1:0-28517 GCA_963575745.1 Prorocentrum cordatum | reverse complement strand
GAACCTGTCGGCGCGTGCGAAACGTTTTGTCCGCGTGGTCGCCGCCATCCCCCCTGCAGCAATCCACTCCAGCCACTACGCCGCATAACATCGTTGACGTGGAGGTGAAGGCGAAGCAATCCACTCCAGCCAACACGCCACATAACATTATTCACATGGAGGTGAAGGCGAAGCCCTTCCCTTGGATCCCTTCCCTGGGCGGGGGGAGGTCCCGGGGGGGGGGCCCTGGGAGATGGACCCAGGGCCCTTATAAGGGGTGGTCCCGGGGGTTGTCCCGGGGGGTTGTCCCGAGGGTGGTCCCGGGGGGGTTCCGGGGATAATGTGATTGTTTCTTTACTATAATAAAGAAACAATCACATTATCCCCGGCCCCGGTCCCGGCCGGCCCCGCCGGCCCCGGACCCAGTCCCGGCCTCGGCCCCGCCCTGGCCCCGGCCCTGGCCCCGGCCCCGGCTGGCCCCACCCCGGCCCCACTGCACAATTACTAAATATGAATACTACTCTCCCTCTTCCCCTGATGACGGTTTGAAAGTGCTCGACCCCCACCGCGTACTGTTTTTGTTTACACAGGTTTCCCCGGAATTGGGTTTTCGCTTGCTTTTTTTCAAAATGCTGCTCTCGCTGGGGCGCCGGCCTCATTTTCGGGCCCCGCTCGTTCCGAATCGTGCTCCCGCTGCAGCGTTGGCCTCATTTCCGTGCTTCCGCTCGTTCCGAATCGTGCTCCCGCTGCAGCGCTGGCCTCATTTCCGCGCTTCCGCTCGTTTCGACTCGTGCTCCCGCTGCAGCGCTGGCGTCATTTCCCGTGACATGCCACGGCATGCAATGCAATGCTAGGTTGATACTACGCTTCGCGGTGCTCTTCTACGCCATGCCATGCCGTGCCTACAATGCAGTCGCGTACCCTTTTTCGAGATCATTGCCTGCGCTACACCCCCGACTGTGCGAGTATAGAGGGGTATCTACGCCATGGTAAGGGATGGATGGAGGGGTAGGATGTCAGATATGACGCGAGCGCACCTAGCTTGTCCCCCCCCCCTCCCCCTCCCCCACTGCTCTCCCCCTCCCCCCCCCCTTCCCCCCCATTCACCCCGCGCACCGACCCGCACGAGGACGAGGGCTTCCCTCCCGCTCCCCAAACATCTGGCTGCTCCAATGTTTTTTGGCACGTGGGCCCCGGAGGTCCAGACCACTTCCCTGGGACCGGTTTTTCGTCCTGAGTCGTTTTGTTGACGCTCCCGAGGCCCGGCGAGAGCCCCCGGCCGAAAACGGCCAAAAACCGCCTGCTCCATTTTTTTTGGAGCGTCGGATCCCAGGGTCCCCGCGCGCCTCGACCCGCAGGATGCAGCGGAGGCCCCCGCGCGCCGCCTCCCCAGTCCCCCCGCCCGCCAAGGAGAGGCCCGCCCTCCCCACCCGAGGCGGGCCCCACAAGGCGATGTGGAGGACGCGCTGCGGCGTGGGGCCGTCTTCTTAGAAGGGGGCCCCGGGGGCACACAAACAAATGCACACGAATGAGAGGATTCCCCATCTTTTCCTGTATGTTTGGGGTGTTCGTCGTCCCCCCCACGTCTCCCCTACTTTCCCATACCTTTCCTGGGGCAATCGACGATCAATTGTGTCTGTGTGTTTTTTCCCCTCTTGATGTTTGCCCCTCCAAGGGGGCCCTGGGGGCACACAAACAAATACACACAAATGAGAGGATTCACCACAGTTTCCCATGTGTTCTGGGTGTTTTTCGTCTTCCCCCCCACTTCCCCTACTTCCCCATACCTTCCTGGGGAATCGACGATCAATTGTGTCTGTGTGCTCTTGCTCCTCCTGATGTTTGCCCCTCCAATGGGGGGCCCTCGTCGCCACGGCGGCGGGGCGCAGCTCTCGGGACGCGTGCGCGCTTGCGCCCAGGGAGCACGTCCAGGGACCGCCCGCTGGGGCGGCCTCGGGCCGCCGTGGCCTCACCGCCGTGTGCCTCGCGCAGCGCTCCTCCGAGATCCTACACACCTTGCCAGCCTCGAACTGATCCCTATCCCTGAGATTGGCACGCCAAAGGCGATGACAGTCTTGGGGATCCGCCGTCAAAAAAAGAAGGGAATCCCCAAGATTGGCATCGTGAGGAGGAGATGCCCAGCATGGGGATAGGGATATGTTCCAGGCTGGTCAACTCCACCGCCCCCACCTCCACTCCCCCGGCACTTCTCCGCCCTCCCATTCCGCTCCTCTCTTTCCTGGGAGAGGGGAGGACATGCGGGAGGTGGTGGTGGTGGTGGTGCAAATGTTTGGTTGGGGGGCGGAAAGATACGGATACGTGTTATCCCTGGACCTCTCTTGGGGTGCGTTCTGACCAGAATTTCGAGGCGAATCCAGCGGTGACAACGAGGATCCCCCAGGAGGACCAGGAAAGGCCGAAAACGAAGGGGGACAACACGTATCCGTATCTTTTTCTCCCCCGAGAGATGCGGGAGGTGGTGGTGGTGGTGGTGCAGATGCTTGGGCTGCGTGAGCCCCCGCCCCCCGCGGGGAGTCCATGAAGCAGCTCGCTTCGAGGGGCAGGCACCACTCGGCGCTAAACTGCGGGCGCCCGGGAGCGCGGGCGGGCTCCGCGTGGGCCAAGGGCGGGGGGGATCGGAAGGGAATGGAGGGCATCTGTCCTCCTCGTCCTCCTCCTCCTCCTCGTCCTCGTCCTCCTCCTCCTCCTCCTCCTCCTCCTCCTCCTCCTCCTCCTCCTTCCTCCTCCTCCTCCTCCTCCTCCTCCTCCTCCTACTCCCCCCCCTCTCCTCCTCCTGCTCCTCCTCCTCCTCCTCCTCCTCCTCCCCCACTCTCCTCGTCCTCGTCCTCCTCCTCCTCCTCCTCCTCCTCCTCCTCCTCCTCCTCCTCCTCCTACGCCTCCTGGACTTCCAAATCTCCGACGGCACAGTGTTCTACCAGCCCTGGCGCAGAAGTCTCGACTTCGGCCATTAGAGGCAGATCGGGGACGAACGGCCACCCCCTGAGGAAGGGGGCGGGAGCTCTGGGGCCGCGAATGGAAGTAGTCAGCTCGTCGGCTGCCCGGGCCCGCTGCTTCTCCTGGATCACGCTCCTCTCTCGCCGTTTCGCTCTTCGTGCTGTTCGAGATGGCCCCAGGAGGCCTCGTGGCACCACACCTGGTCGGGCCGCCGCCGCTTGTCCCAGGAGAGGGGGGAGCAGGAGGAGGAGGAGGAGGAGGAGGAGGAGGAGGAGGAGGAGGAGGAGGAGGAGGAGGGAGGAGGAGAGGGGGGGGGGAGGAGAGGTAGGGAGGAGGAGCAGGAGGAGGAGGAGGAGGAGGAGGAGGAGGAGGAGGAGGAGGAGGAGGGGGATCCAGGGGGGATCCAAAAGCAAAACGATCTCAACGGAGCGCCAGTCGGGCCGCAGGGGCGCGAGACCTCCAGAGAAGCTCTCGGCTTCTCGGGCGGCCCAACACTTGGGGCCTGCTCGACTCGGGCGGTCCAAAATTTTGGGCCTGCTCGCGCTGATCTTACCGTAGGTTTGACTGTTGTACCCAGTTTCGTGCTCACGCTCCTTAATAATTGTATGTCCCGGCGTGTCTCCATACAGGGGGATGTTCGACGAAAAAATAAAAATACCCCGGAAATACCCCCAAAAGGCCAACAAAAAGTAAAAAAAATAGTCCCCAGACTATGTTTGGATTATGTTTGGACTATGTTTTGTAAACTTTTAATTTTTCGTCGAAAATCCCCCTGTAGGGGGGCAGGCCCGACTTAATAATAGCTCCTCCCTGCCGCACCCCGAGACGTGTCGGTAGGGAGGATGGGCGTCTCGCCCGAGACTTCGTCGCCACCTATGACCTGACAGCTTCGCGGATGCAGGGTGGATCGTTTTCAAAATGAAGCTGTCGCATTAGCGCTGCGCGCACTCGTCCTAAAGGCTTGCAAAAGCTTCCTGGATTGAGGGCGGGTCATTTTTAAAGTGCGGCTTCGCCTTAGCGCCGCGCACATTCGTTTTACCAATTTGCACACATTGCACGGATGGAGGGTGGGCCGCTATCAAAACGAGGCGTCCGCACTAGCGCCGCCTACTTCTGGTTGGGGAAGCAAGAAAAGCTCCACATATTGATGGCGGTACCTTTTCAAAATGTTGCTCTCGCCTTAGCGCCGCGCACATTCGTCAAAATTATCCCGGCAAAGCAACCTAACAGCGATGTGTCGGAGCATATCTGGATTCAGTGTAGAATTCTGCTGATCTCGCAGTCGTAGTCGCATTCGCGATGACAGTCGCAGTGGCAACGGCAGTCGCAGTCACAGCCTCAGCCTCAGCCTCAGCCTGCCTCAGCCTCAGCCTGCCTCAGCCTCAGCCTGCCTCAGCCTCAGCCTCAGCCTGCTTCAGCCTCGGCCTAAATCTGCTTCAGCCTCGGCCTCAGCCTCAGCCTGCCTCAGCCTCGCCTGCATCAGCCTCAGCCTCAGCCTTCAGCCTGCCTCAGCATCAGCCTGCCTCAGCCTCAGCCTCGGCCTGCCTCAGCCTCAGCCTGCTGCCTCAGCCTCAGCCTCGGCCTCAGCCTCAGCCTCGGCCTCAGCCTCAGCCTGCCTCAGCCTCAGCCTTCATCAGCCTCAGCCTCAGCCTCAGCCTGCCTCAGCATCAGCCTGCCTCAGCCTCAGCCTCAGCCTCAGCCTCAGCCTCAGCCTCAGCCTCAGCCTGCTTCAGCCTCAGCCTCAGTCTGCCTTCAGCCTCGCCTCAGCCTCAGCCTCAGCCTGCCTCAGCCTCAGCCTGCCTCAGCCTCAGCCTCAGCCTCAGCCTCAGCCTCAGCCTCAGCCTCAGCCTCAGCCTGCCTCAGCCTCAGCCTCAGCCTGCTTCAGCCTCAGCCTCAGTCTGCCTTCAGCCTCGGCCTCAGCCTCAGCCTGCCTCAGCCTCAGCCTCAGCCTCAGCCTCAGCCTCAGCCTCAGCCTGCCTCAGCCTCAGCCTCAGCCTGCCTCAGCCTCAGCCTGCTTCAGCCTCAGCCTCAGTCTGCCTCAGCCTCGGCCTCAGCCTCAGCCTGCCTCAGCCTCAGCCTGCATCAGCCTCAGCCTCAGCCTCAGCTGCCTCAGCATCAGCCTGCCTCAGCCTCAGCCTCAGCCTCAGCCTCAGCCTCAGCCTCAGCCTGCTTCAGCCTCAGCCTCAGTCTGCCTTCAGCCTCGGCCTCAGCCTCAGCCTGCCTCAGCCTCAGCCTGCATCAGCCTCAGCCTCAGCCTGCCTCTCATCAGCCTGCCTCAGCCTCAGCCTCAGCCTGCCTCAGCCTCAGCCTCAGCCTGCTTCAGCCTCAGCCTCAGTCTGCCTTCAGCCTCGGCCTCAGCCTCAGCCTGCCTCAGCCTCAGCCTGCCTCAGCCTCAGCCTCAGCCTCAGCCTGCCTCAGCATCAGCCTGCCTCAGCCTCAGCCTCAGCCTGCCTCAGCCTCAGCCTCAGAGCCTCAGCCTCAGGCCTCAGCCTGCCTCAGCCTCAGCCTCTGCCTCAGCCTCAGCCTCAGCATCAGCCTGCCTCAGCCTCAGCCTCAGCCTGCCTCAGCCTGCCTCAGCCTCAGGCCTCAGCCTGCCTCAGCCTCAGCATCAGCCTGCCTCAGCATTCAAAATGTGGCCCGGGAATGGAGTTCTGGGAACTCGAAGAACACGAAGTGGCCTACAGTTGGCTCCGGGCATTCAAAATCATGCCCAGGAATGGAGTTCTGGGAACTCGAAGACCACGAAGTGGCCTACAGTTGGCTCCGGGCATTCAAAATCATGCCCAGGAATGGAGTTCTGGGAACTCGAAGACCGCGAAGTGGCCTACAGTTGGCTCCGGGCATTCAAAATCATGCCCAGGAATAGAGTTCTGGGAACTCGAAGAACACGAGGTGGCCTACAGTCGGCTCTGGGCATTCAAAATCATGATGCCCAGGAATAGAGTTCTGGGAACTCGAAGACGACGAAGTGCGTTACTGTTGGCTAAAAAAGAGTCCCCGGCATCCTCCCCTGGATCGCGCCCAGACCCCCCTGGGGCGTCATGATGCTCTCTTTTGACCCTACTAGAAACCTATCAGTCTTCGCTGTTAGGTAACAATGTGCAGGAGCTTCACTGATGGAGGGCGGCTCCTTTCCAAAACGAGGCTCTCGCACTAGCGCCGCGCACAGTCGTCTTCAGAGTTTACAGCTTCAACGATCACCATGGTGGACGTCCAGAAAAAGTGTACTGGCACGAAGACATACAATATGGGCGCAACAATCTTGTTAATTCGCGGTGTTGATGTCCCGGGAACGGCTTTCTGGCACGACTCAGGCTAGTCAGGTCGCAGGAAAGTTGATTCGTGGCATTGAAGTCCCAGGATAGGTACCCTGGCACGGTTCAGGATGTTCAAACGGTTGCTTTCCAGTGGGGCAGTTCCCTCTGTGGAAAGAATCCTTGTAGGGGCAAGTGAAAAGAAGGCTTGGAGGGAGGGTTGATGTATTGCAGCATTGTTAATGAGTCTTGTGTTCTTGGGTGTATACTGGTCCTCTTCTTCCTCCTCCCCCTCCTCCTCCTCCTCCTCCTCCTCCTTCCCCTCTTCCACCTCCTCTTTTCCCTCCCCCCCTTTTCATCCTCCAACTCCTCCTCGTCTTCGCCCTCCTCCTCCTCCTCCTCCTCCTCCTCCTCCTCTTCGTGTCTTTCGTAGTATTATTCCTCTGATGTGCGATTATTATTATTAGTAGTAGTAGTAGTAGTATTAATATTAGTAGTAGTATTATTAGTAGTATTATTAGTAGTAGTATTATTATTATTAGTAGCATGCGCTTGGTAGTAGTAGTATGCCTCGTATTCTTCTGCGTAGCATTATTGTGATTCGTCGTGAAACAATATTAGTCGTAGTAGTACTAGTACTTGCATTTCTCTTGCTAGTATTCAGCACACTATATGCAATCGTGTTCTGATCATCTTATTATTAGTAATACCATTCGTATCGTGACTCGTATTCCTCCTCCTCCTCCTCCTACTACTATTCCTCCTCCCTTTCCTCCTCCTCATCCTCCTCATCCTCCTCCTCTGCGTACCCGCCCTGACGCCAGCCACTCTCCTGGCTCGGAAAGGTACTCTCGCACCAGCGACGGCCACGTCCCGGCCTCGGAACGGTACTCTTTTTCTCTCTCTCCCTCTCTGACTGTTGTTGTTTGTTTCTCTCTCTCTCTCTCTCTTTCTCTCTCCTCAGCGGTGGTCACATCCCACCAGCCCTTTCCAGACCCTTCCTCTTCCAACTCCACCCTTCCCCTCGTGAGTTTACTCCCCCCCCCTACCCCACACCCCTGGGTCTGGATAGCCGCCCCAAGAGGGCCAAGAAAGACCAAGATGTCCTCCAGGATGCCTCCAGGAAGGAGGCCCCAAGAGTGCGCCCAGATGGGTCCAATGGCGATCACTACTCGCTTCACTCGCATTCCGAAAAGCTCGACATGGAATAATGCATTGCGACGCCATGTGCGTTCCAACTTTACCGCGGGCGCAATACGAAACACATGCGAAATTGGTGTCTTTTTCGAAAGTTGAATGGTGGTAACAAGGTGGTTCACTCGTATTCTGCGGGCACCACCCAACGTGGAAAATGTATTGTGACGCTGCGCGTGTTCCTCATTGCCCGCGCAAGCGCGCAAGCGCGCGCCCGCCCTCGCGTGCGCAACGCAAGAACAAATAAGGAATGGCAACCTGAACTTCGAAAACTGAATAGTGACATCCAAACGCGTCACTCGAATGTGAAGGCCCCAAAGTGGAATGATGGATTGCGACACTGCGCATGCGCCTCATTACCCACGCGCGCTCGCTCCCACGTGCGCAATGCTAAAAGAAGAATTGCCATATTAACTTCGACATTAAGATTATGGGGGCCTCAACGTGGAATGTGGAATTACGACACTGCGCGTGCGCCTCAGAGCAGGCGCGCGCGCAATGCAAAAAAGCAAATCACATTGCCACCTTAGCCCAGAAATGCGCATGGCAGGAAAAACAATTGCACCACTCGTATTCTGAGAGACGCAACGCGCAATGATGCATTGCGACACCGCGAATGTACCTCATGGCTCCCGCGCACGCGCCCGCCCTCGCGCGCGCAAAAGAAAAACCTATTGAGAATGGGCACATGAACATCGAACACTGAATGGCGAAAACAAGCAGACCAGTCGTAGCCTGAGAGCCCCAGCGTGGAATGATGCAGCGCGGCACTGCGCATTGTCTGTATTGCCCGTCTCAATTTCGAAAACTGAAGGGTTCAAGCTACCTGTTTCAATCGTAGTCTGAAAGGCCTCAACGTGGAAAAATACATTGCGACGCTGCGCGCGTTCCCCGTTGCCCGCACGCGCGCAATGGAGAAAACGCGCGGATCCACGATGTGGCATTCCACGCTGGGGCCCAAAAAATACGAATGAAACAAACTGCTGTCACCACTCCGCTTTGGAAAACCAACACGGCAATTCCTCATTTGTCCTTGTGTTGCGCACGCGAACGCGAGCGCGCGAGCACGCGCGCGCGCGCTCGCGGGCAATGGGGAAAGCGCATTGCGCAACACTACGTTAGCCCACGTCGAAGCCCCCCGAATACAAATGAAACAACGTGTTGTCACCATGTCTTTCCCGAGGCTACGATGACCATTATGTGTTGGCGCTTGCATTGCGCACGCGGGAGCGAGCGCGCGCGGGCGTGCGCGCGGGCAACGAGGGAAATGCGCCGCGTCATAATACCATATTCCACGTTGACGCTCTCAAAAAACGAATGAAACGATTTGTTTTCACCAATCCGCTTTCGAACTTAAGATGACCACACGTTTTGTTATTGCACTGCAAACGCGAGAGCGAGCACGCTCGCGCTCGCGCGCGCGCACGCGGGCAGTGGGGAAACTGCGCAGCGGCACAATGCATCGCCCACGTTGAGGCACCCAGAATACTAATGAAACATTGTGTTGGCTCTTCAGCTCATTAAAGGCAAGTCTTAAGAACTTTACGCGACAACGCGCGCGGGCGCGCAGGCAATGAGGAAAATGCGTAGCGTCACAATACGTAACTCCACGTTAAGGCCCACATAATACGAGTGTCAGAAGTGATTATCGCCATGCAGCTCTCGAAATTAAGATGGCCAGTATTGATGTGTCGTTGCACTGCGCACGCGAAAGCAAGCACACGCGCGCGCGGTCAATGAGAAAAATGCGCAGGCTTCAATGCATTATTCCATGCTGAGGCTTCAGAATACGAGCTGGAAAGTATGCATTGATAGTTATATCGCGCACGCGGGAGCACACGTGGGCGGACGAGCAAGAAAGAACGTACATGGTGTCACCATGCACCATTCCACGTTGAAGCCCATGCGAAACCGTGGGCTTTCACATGTATGTCTCGATGTTGAGATGACATGCCTGTATGTTTTCGCATTGCGCACGCGAGAAACGAACACGCGCGCACGAGCAACAAGGAAAACGCATGCACTCACAATACAGCGTTTCCCATTGGAATTCTCATATGAGCTTATGCAACGGACCCGCCTCCATCCGTGAATCGGCTGCAACCGTCCAAAACGAATGCGCGCGGCGCCAATGTGAAAAACATTGTTCCAAAGACCCGCCATCCATTCGTGTAGCTCTTGCAAACGTTTGAGACAAATGTTAGGGAAACAAACTCTGTACACCGACGCTTTTCTGTACACCCGACAATCACATTCTGAGCGGACCCGCCCTCCATCCGTGAAGCTCTTGCAAGCTTTGAAAGCGAAAGTGCGCGAGGCTATGGCGATAGCCAAATACTGTAAAGGACCCCGCCGCCCATCCGTTAAACTGATGCGAACTGTTAAGACAACTGTGCGCGGTGCAGAGGCGAGAGCCACATGACCGCTGGAAGGGCGGGAGGATATCACTGCCAGGGGCGGCAGTGATACACTTTCGCCAGAATGGGGGGGGGTCTCGGACATTGCTTTCCAAGGTTACTCCCCAAACAGTGCTTGCACCTGGGGCTCCTCCTCCTCCTCCTCCTCCTCCTCCTCCTCCCCCTCCTCCTCCTCCTCCTCCTCCTCCTCGCCCTGCTCGCCTGGTTGTCGGTCTGGCCCAGCCTGTGACCGCCCGTCGCCGCCCGTCGCCGCCCGCCTTCGCCGCTGGCGACTGCGCCCGAGTGGCGGTCTGGGCGGCATCTGTCCGTCCGTCGCCACCCGTCGCCGACGCTGTCGCCGCCCGTCGCCGATCGTCGCCGCTGTCGCCGCTGGATTGCACTGCACAGCTCTGCATTGCATTGCACTGCAGTGTATTGCACTGCTTTGCATCGCATAGCTCTGTACTGCACTGCATTGCATTGCACTGCATCGCAAAGCTTTGCATTGAGTTGCATTGCTGTCGCATTGTTCTCGAATTGATGTCCACAGGCTGTACATTGCAATTGCAGTTCTTTACGCTGCTTTGCATTGGATTGCGTTGCTTTGCATCGAAATCTGATTGCACTGCATTGCATTACACTGCATTGCATTGCCCTGCATTGCAGAGCATAGCATAGCATTGCATTGCCTTGCCTTGCATTGCACAGCATTGCATTGCATTGCATTGCACTGCACTGCATTGCATTGCATTGCATTGCACAGCTTTGCATCGCATCGCATTGCATTACATTGCATTGCAACGAATAGCTTTGCATCGCATCGCATAGTATTGCATTGAATTACATTGCATTGCATTGCATTGCTTTGCAATGCATAGCTTTGCATTGCAGTCTGCGTTGTTTATCATTGCTTTGCATTGCATTGCATTGCACTTCATTGCATTGCATTGCATTGCATTGCATTGCATTGCAGTGCAGTGCGTTACACTGATTAGCATGGCTTTTAATTGCTTCGAGTTGTAGTTCATTGCGTTACATTGCGTTACAGTGCGTCGCAGTGCTGTTGCAGTGCTTTGCATTACTTTGCATTGCTCTGCACCGCATTGATTGCAAAACATGGATTTTATCACCTGGACTGCACCACATGGATTGCGCCATCTAGATTACACCGAACATATTGCAGAAAGACGGTTTGGGATGCACGCTAAGATGTCATTACTCATTACCCTGGCGAAGAACCCAACCACGTGCAGTTGTGAGTATCGCAGTTGTGGGCCTCGTCCTCGGTGAATCTCTGTCTGGGGCCACGACGCGCGTGACGGGTGCCAAAAATTGGCACGGGCATGTCATGCGGACGCTGCCACC
Source organism: Prorocentrum cordatum (assembly GCA_963575745.1). Lineage (NCBI taxonomy): Eukaryota > Dinophyceae > Prorocentrales > Prorocentraceae > Prorocentrum > Prorocentrum cordatum. The sequence continues at coordinate 17,374 of CAUYUJ010010422.1, read as the reverse complement.
GGAGCCGTCGGTGGAGCCCCATGTCAAGCCACGAAACGCGTGAGGGGTGCGCCGGAATGCGGGGTGGAACCGCGTGCGGGCGCTGCCACTGAAGCCTTTGGGGGAGCTCCCACGAAACGTGTGAGGGGTGCGCCGAAACGGAGGTGGCCCTGCATGCGAACCCTGCCACTGGGGCCTTCGGTGGAGCACCTTATCGGGACACCGAACGTGCGAGGGGTGCGCCAAACTGGAGGTGGAACTACATACATGCGGACCCTGCCACTGGGGCCGTAGGTAGACCTGCATGCGGACCCTGTCACTGGGGCCTTCGGTGGAGCACCTTATCGGGACACCGAACGTGCGAGTGGTGCGCCGAGACTGAGGTGGAACTGCATGCGGACCCTGCCACCGGAGCCTTCGGTGGAGCACCCTATTGGGCCACGAAACGCGTGAGTGGTGCGCCGAAATGGAGGTGGCACTGCATGCGTACCCTGCCACTGGGGCCTTCGGTGGAGCACTCGATTGGGCCACGAAACGCGTGAGGGGTGCGCCGAAATGGAAGTGGAACTGCATGCGGACCCTGCCACTGGGACCACCCCATGGGGCCACGAAACGCGTGAGGGATGCGCCGAAATGGAGGTGGCACTGCATGCGGACCCTGCCACTGGGGCCTTCGGTGGAGCACCCTAGTGGGCCACGAAACGCGTGAGTGGTGCGCCGAAATGGAGGTGGCACTGCATGCGTACCCTGCTACTGGGGCCTTCGGTGGAGCACCCGATTGGGCCACAAAGCGTTAGCCACGAAGCGTGCGAGGAGTGCGCCGAAGTGGAGGTGGAAACGCATGCGGACCCTGCCACTGGGGCATTCGGTGGAGCTCACTATGGGGCCACGAAACGCGTGAGGGGTGCGCCGAAATGGAAGTAGCACTGCATGCGGACCCTGCCACTGGGGCCTTCGGTGGAGCACCCCATGAGGCCACGAAACGCGTGAGGGGGGCGCCGAAATGGAGGTGGAACCGCATGCGGACCCTGCCACTGAGACCTTCGGTGGAGCTCCCTATGGGGCTACAAAGCGCGTGAGGGGCGCGCCGAAATGGAGGCAGCGGGAGGGGGGGGAGGAGGGGGAGGAGGAGGAGGAGGAGGAGGAGGAGGTGGAGGAGGAGGAAGAGGAGGAGGAGGAGGAGGAAAAGGAGGAGGAGGAGGAGGACGAGGACGAGGAGGAGGAGGAGGAGGAGAGAGGAAAGGAGAGGAGAGGAGAGGAGAGGAGAGGAGAGGAGAGGAGAGGAGAGGAGAGGAGAGGAGAGGAGGACGCGGGGCGCTGTCTCTTCAAAACGAGGACCGAACACCACAGGATGGTTGGGACAAAGAACTGAACTGGGCTTCCGAAGCCATGATGTCTCATACAGAAATACGGAACCACCATCCCGAGGCCACGATTCCTTGAACCAAACCACACATATATGTGTTCCCGAGGCCACGATCCTGGTAGAAAACAATCCGCGCCCCGAACCCGCCAGCCTCCCAGCAAGCCAGCCAGCCCACTGGCCAGCAAGCCTACGAACCAGCCCTTCAGCCAACATGCCAACCATTCATCCAGACAGCGAGCAAACCAGACAAGCTGCCAGGCTGCCAACCAATCAGCCAATCAACCAAACAACCCAGTCGACCCAGACACGCATGCAATCAGAAGGGCGAGGCCCGCCGCAGAGGGAAGAAGCCCTCAATCTAAACAATAAGCAATGTTATCTCAAGTTTCCTGCTAACTTTGTTTCTGGGGGCGCGTCCGACCAAAATCACCGAACACTGATTGCCACCATTTACGCAGTTACGCCGTACAACTTGCGCAACTCTCAAAACGGTTGCTGCCTGATGCTCGCCTGGCCACCTCGTGAGGCGCAATTGACGGGGCCAGGAACACACAAGTAAATGAACACAACTCCTAGGACTCCCCGCATGTTCCATATGTTCTGGATGCTCGTCTTCCCCTCTACTTACCATGTGTTCCATACATTCCTGGAAAATAAAAGCTGTGTTGTGTTTGTGAGCAACACTTGTCATGTTCCTCTTTTCCCTCCTGAGTAACACTTCCATATCCGTCCTCAATCTGCAATATGGCCGCCCACGTGGTGTGACGTGGCTGATAACTCTCGGCCCCCCTTGCTGTCTTCGTCCGCCTGGCCTTTTCCGAACCCATTAGCCAGGGCCTGCGATAAATCGAACCAAACATGCGTTCATTTTTGGCGCGCAAGTTCCTAGGCAGGCTGGAGATGGATCGAATCGCGAAGTCAAATCGGATCGGAAACCGATCGGATCGCCAACGGATCGTCCCGAATCCAATCGAAATCTAATCATCGCGCATGGATCTGGCTGGCCCTGGTCGATGTTGGTGAATCGAGCCGAACCGAACCGAACCCGAATCGCGGTCCCAGCCGGCAAGTCGAGATCGTAGGCGGCGCTGGCTGGTGTCGGGTCTCAGCACCACGTGCAACGGCAAAGAGCGAAGCCAGAGTCTGGGGAGACCAAAGGTACCACTGCCACTGATCCGCGGACCCCCTCGGAGTGCGATCTGATCAGAACTTCAAGGCGAATACAGCGGTGGCGACGAGGGCCTCCCAGGAGGCCCAAGAAGAGGAAAACAGGGAAAGGGTAGCGCTATGGTCAGGTCGGGCATGTCGTCGTACAGGCGGATTTTGGGCGAAAATTCAAAAATATTCCAAAAATGTTCAAACTAATATTCAAAATTAGTCAGATTACACCAGAGAAAACCCAAATCAGTGGATTTATGACCTTTTTGCAAAAGTGGGATCGAAAGAGAGATCGATAACTTGGTGAGATTGATGATGAGGTCGGTAGTGATCAAGATCGAATAAATGAGGTCGACAGTGAGATCAATTCAATAGTGAGACCGATAGCGAGATCGAGATTGATGCCGACTGATTGAAATCGATAATGAGATCGATAGCGAGATCGACTGGGAACCCGGGAACCCGAAACCCGAAACCCGGGAACCCCGCCCCGCCGCCCACCGAAATCGGCCCTCAACTATCAACCGAGAACCCGGGAACCCAGCTGGCCACCGAAATCGGCCGGACACTTTGGCCAAATCTGTCAATATCTGCCAGGGGCCATTCAGTGCAAGCACTGATTGCGGAATAATGAAGCTGACGGAATATGTATATATATATATAAGAGAGAGAGAGAGAGAGAGAGAGAGAGAGAGAAAGAGAAAGAGAAAGAGAGAGAAAGAAAGAAAGACAGAGAGAGCGAGTGTTTGTGTACGTACCGGTACATGACACGTATATTATATCGAAGGGGGGAGTATTAAAGAACTAGGCTAGACTACAATGTATATCCGATCTAAACTAGGGCGGGAAGAAGGCCGATCGACCTATCTTCGAAAAATTAGACATCCACTGTATCCCGAAATCGGCCGGTGGCGTCCCGTGGTTAAGTAGTGAGACCGATCGTGAGAGCAATCGTGAGATCGACAGTGAGATCGATAGCGGAATCAATAGTGAGTTCGATCGTGAGGTCGATCATGGGATCGATTGTTAGATCGATAGTGAGGACAATGTCGATATTTGAGAGATCGATAGTGAGACCGATACTGAGGTCGATTGAGTGAGATCCGTAGTGCAATCGATCGTGATATCGATAGTGGGATCGATCGTGAGATCGAGAATAATGTCGATGGTGAGATCCATTGAGTGAGATGAAAAGAGAGATCGATGGTCAGGTCGATGGTTAGATCGATAATGAGATCGATGGTGGTATCGATTGAATGATATGCATAATGAGATTGATCACGAGATCGATAAAGAAGTCGATCGTGGGATCGATAAAAAGATCGATTAGGAGATCGATCAGGAACCCGTGCACCCAAAACCCACCGAAATCGGCCCAGAACCAAATAATCGGGAACCCAGGAACCCAGATCCAGGAACCCGGGAACCCAGCCAGCTACCACCATCGGCGTGACATGTTCGCCAGATCTTTCAGTATCCGCTAGGACCCCTCCGGTGCAAGCAACGATTGGGGAAACATCGTCCCCTGACTGTTGTTGATGTTTGAGATTCCTCCTGTATAGAGAGAGGGACAGGCCCGACTTAAAGTTGTGGGTGCGCACCTCCTTGGGGGGCGAAAAGATACGGATACGTGTTGTCCCCGGACCAACTTCCCGCTGAAGCAGAACAGTTGCGACAAGACGATCTAGCTCGCGAACGAGATTTGATACACCGTGGCTATAATTACCGACGAGTTTTCAAGCATGCTGTGAGGACGGTACATGGGGGAGGTCGAGGTGATCCGTATTACCCAGTCTCACCGCCATCAGTGAGGATCGAGGTTCGGCCCCCAGTCCCACCTTTGAGGCGATTAAAAGTATCGGGTTGTTACCCGATGAAGTTTTATTATCTTGGTGGTTGGGATGTGACGACTATTGATGTTTGCACCTGGTTGCAGAAGCTCTTAGGGCAGTCGATACAAGTGGTGCGTATTCCTGTATTTGGCGACGATGGCGAACGCCCCCTTCTGGATCAGAAGTCAATAGAGGCGATTGTGGATGATATGTGTCAGGGGATGGTCATGGCGATTGTCTTGGCTCCGTTGTTGGCATCATGGGTGCAGTTTGATGGGCAGCCTGGTGTTTCATGCCCCCGAAGATCTGCTGACCATCCCTGGGGTCTGCCTCAGCTTGGTGAAGATGCACGTCGTACAGTCTTAATCGAGAACAATTACTTGCGTTCAAGCTGGAGGTTGCTCGAGGCTGCATCGTTTACAGGTGTTCCAGCGGCGTTTATTTCTCCCTCTGGGTTACTGTCTAACATTACGGGTGCCGTAGATTTGATTGCCTCTTCGATTGGGAAGTATTTGGAAGAGTTTCGTATTGATTTGTGCATGATGGGCTCCTCTACACTTGGGGCAGTCACGCTGATCACCGCGCACATGCACTTGGAATCGGAGTTGAGTGGCCACTATTCCAGATATCGCTGCGTTCATCATGCTCATGCAGTAGGTTCTGAAGATGGCCTTGGTGAGTGGCCAGTAGGCCTCTCGCGCGTGCTTGCGCGGGCGCTGGCTCATGCTAGCATCCCTGCGCTGGCTGCTTCAGCGGCCTTTCGGACAGCGGCGACTTAGGTCGGATTGAATTCTCACCTCCTCTTGGTGGCGATGGTGGCGATTGACCTGATGTTATGTCCCCTCGTCCATTCCTCTGGCGGTCAAATGCTCGGCGCACGAGGCAGTGGGTGGTGAGCCCCACTCCGCCCTCCCTCGTCCTAGCCCCCCGACCATGGGCGCTGGGTCCCCGTTCTTGGAAGGGCCGGCCACCCGAGCGGGGATGACAGCCCTCACGACTTGCTCGACTGTTACTGTTTCTGCTGAGCTCGGCGACCTCTTCGCTGAGTTGCGAGGCGTCTGGAGTGGAGGTGTGGAGGTTCCTTGTGGACTGAGAGTTGGTGGAGGAGGAGAAATCGTATCGCCACCCCCTTGGCGGCCCCTCGTGTACGAAGGCCTTACTCGTGCTCTGCGCTACCACGGAGTAGTTGGACTATCGAGGGGCCGACCAAGGGGGGGCCGCGTGGCCTTCTGTAGGGGACGGGGAGGGCACGGGAGGCGCAAGTGGTAAGGCGGGTGAAACAAACCGTCGAGCGCCACCCCAAGCCTCCCCGTCCCCCAAATTCGTGCTGAGCCCACTCGTCGTCCTGGCGGCGTGCCACCAGGGGCGAGCCTTGTCTTCCCTTTCTTCACAGGATTGATCCACCTCACCTCACCGTCCTGTACTACTTGTTGCTCTCCTTCTCTCGCGCGCAGCCCGTTCGAGCAGGAGGCCTTTGCTGGCCCTCGAGCCCCGTGCGGGCTCGACGGTTGGCGTGAGCGTCCTTTCTGAGACGCATGCTGGAGCTGGCGAAGGGCGTTGATCGAGTTTGTTGTTCTTCCTGGAGGCTACTGTCCGTCGTGTGTACCCGCCAGCTCCAGGTTGCGCCTGCCTTGCCAGGAGGGTGTCCTCCATACTGTGCTTGTGCTTTGCTTGCCATCGGGCGCTTGGCTAGGCTGCCTCCCGTATGCGCGGGGAGGGGGCGCCTGGCCAGGCGCTCACTGACGCTACAGGCGGAGGACCGCCTCGGAGCTCGGCTAAGAAAAGGAGGAGGAGGAGGAGGAGCTCCTCTGAGAGGCGGCGCCCCCGGCAGGTCGCCTCCGTGGGCCCTGCCGCCGCAGGTGCGGCGGGCACATGCTCGGCGGTGGACGCACGGGCTGCTCCGTCGCAGACTTAGAGATTGACACCAACACCAATTTCGGCGGTGTGCCTCCACCGAGGGAAGAAGATCCCGATCTCGGTGATGGTGGTAATATTCTGGCCTCCAAGGTGGCCGAACTGTTACCACCAACACCGAAAATCTAGGATCACCTTCCCCCTGTGGAGGCAACCCCCTGTCTTGGTGTTGGTGCCAATGTCCAGGCCTCCGACTCTGGCCATGGCGGACCTAGGCCACGAACAGGTTCCACCGCACGAATCTAAGGAACGGCCTGAAAACCCGAGTCCCCAGGCGAGCCCAGGAGTCGAATCGACGAACCGGATCGGCCACCGAAATGAATCGAACCTGCGAAAACCGGCAGCCCAACCCTGGAGAAGTGGAATCGGCGGAAATCGGCAGGCCAGTAGGCCATTGTTGAGAAATCGGATCCCAAGTCGGAAAAAGAAGTCGAATCGAATCGGAATCGGAGGCCATGGAAATGGAATCGAATCGAATCGGAGGAATCCGAATGAGCCCTGAGTCCCTCCTGAGCCCATGGCGATCCTCATTCCAGCGCCTCGACTGTGCCCCAGCTCCGTCGGCTCCCGCTCCTCGTCCTGGCGCTCCCGACGCAGCTCCCGCTCCTCCCAGCAGCGAGCCCAGAGCGGGAATGAGAGGCCCCAGGGATCGGCCCAAACCGTGCTTGACGTGCTCGCACGGCGTTCGCTGTCCCTCGTGCTGTCCTCTGTCTGCCTCTGCTGCCAAACGAGGTCGACACGAAGGCCCGCCGCCGAGCCTCGTGCTCCCCGCCTCTGCCTCTGCCTCTGCCCCTGCCGAGGCGGCTGCGGGGGAGCCCACGCCAGCAGCATCACGCCAGCAGTGGCCGCGACCTCGGCAGCGCCGAATCCCGAGCACGACCGCAAAAGCAAGTTGCCCAAAAAACATGAGAGCACACCCAGACATACACACATGCACGCTCGCAACTGTGTTCGAACCCATTCAGACATCCTTGACTCCATCCATTACACGAGCCTTTTGCAGCACGTGTGTTCATGCTGTGCTTCCTTATCGTTCCTGCGGTACATGGGCATGCGTGTCCCAGCTCAGTGCCTAGATCGCTTAGTCGGCGGTATGACCACCATGCCGCTGGAGGCGCAAGTCTGCTGCGCTCAACAGCGCTCCGCACGACGTCGCTGGGACGGACCTCATACTCCTTACGATCATCATCGTCATCACGAGCAGCATCAGTTTCAGCATAATCAGCATCACCAACCTCATCGTCAGCACCACCAACCTCATCGTCATCATCATCATCATCAGCATCATCATCATCAGCAGCAGCAGCAGCATCAGATCGTCGTCGTCGAAATCGCAATCAGCATAAGTGTCATCATCATCATCATCATCAGCAGCAGCATCATCATCAGCAGCATCGCCATCATCAGCATCATTATCATCATCAGCATCATCATCGTCACCATCAGCATCAGCATCATCATCGTCATCGTCGTCGTCATCAGCATCATCATCATCAGCATCATCACCATCGCCATCATCAGCAGCTGCAACATCATCATCACCACCACCATCATCAGCATCATCATCATTATCAACCTCAGCAGAATCGTCATCGTCATCGTCATTATCAGCATCACCATCAGCATCATCACCATCATCAGCATCAGCATCAGCATCCTAATCATCAACATCATCGTCGTCATCATCAACATCATCATCATCATCAACATCATCATCATCATCACTATCATCGGGCCGGGAGCTGGGCCCCCGCCGGGGAACAGCCCAACTTTGTGGCCTGCCCAGCGGGGGCAGCACTTTGTGCTGTCGGGCGCCCCAGTCATCCTCCTCCTCCTCCTCCTCGACTTTATCATTAGCGTCAGCATCAGCATCAGCATCAGCATCGTCATCATCAGCATCGTCATCAACATCAGCATCACAATCATCGTCATCATCATCATCACCATCGTCATCATCATCTTCATCGTCATCGTCATCGTCATCGTCGTCATCATCATCAGCATCATCATCAGTATCATTATCACCATCAGCATCACGATCACCATCATATTCGTCATCGTCATCATCATCAGCAGCATCGTCGTCATCGTCATCATCAGCATCGTCATCGTCAGCAGCATCATAAGCGTCGTCAACATGAGCATCATAATCATTACCATCATATTCATCATAATCATCATCATCAGCAGCATCATCATCATCATGATCATCTTCATCGTCATCAGCATCGTTATAGCAATCAACATCGTCGTCACCATTGCCATGGTCACCATCATCAGCAGCATCATCAACATCAGAAGCAGCAGCATATCATCAACTGCATCATCACTAGCAGCCGCATCCTCATCCTCATCGAAATCCTCGTCGACATCGTCGGCATCGTCATCGTCATCACCGTCGACGTCATCATCGTCATCGCCGTCGGCGATACCATAGTCAGCATCAGCATCAGCACCGTCAACAGCATCGCCATGATCAACATCATCGACATCATCACCATTATTCTTATCACCGTCATTATCACAGACGTCATTTTCATCCGTCTCGCCGACGCCAGCATCGTCAGCAAGATAAGCATGTTGCTACAATTACGTCATCATTGTCACCATCGCCTCAAGCGTCCTCGTCCATATCGTCGCAATCAGCATCACGGGCCTATCGCGTGCTCAACAATGACCCACGTGTTCCTCATCCTCATCAGAACTGTCATCATCCTCCTCGGATGCAACTGAGAAAAGGGCGCTGGTCAGCGTGTGCCGCCATGTCCACCCGCCACTCATGTGGGCCGCGCGCCCGGGGGCACCCCAGGAGATTATGAACCCTGAAGGAGCCAGCGCGCGTGGGCGGAAACGGCCAAATGGTTGTTGGTCAAGGGGGGGAAGAGGGAGAGAGAGAGAGAGAGAGAGACAGAGAGAGAGAGAGAGCGAGAGACAGAGAAAGCGAGAGGGAAAGGCGAACATGGAAGAGGGAGGAGGGAGAGGAGGGGGAACGGGAAAAAAAGGAAGAGAAGGAAAGGGGGAACAGGGACGAGGGAAGACCGAAGGGAGAAGGGGAGAAGGGAGAGGGTCATATCTGACGTCATACCTGACGTCCACCCCTGCCCCCCATCCCCTCCCCATTGCGCTGATCTGTTCTCTATCCGCCAGCGGTTTCCTTTTCAGAGGACCTGACTATCGGAAGTAACCCTGTGGTGTGGGGGAGCCGTGTGCACTGCAGCGCAGGCACCTTCTACAGCGCGTTCCGACTTAGCAAACATAGCTTGAACATAACATCTTTGAGACCCTGTGTTTACGAACAGAAATGCACAGGGTGCGTGAGCACCACTGCAAATCGTCAGGGGAGAGGGGAGAGTAGTACTCCTATCAAGCTAGGTCCGCTCGTGCCACATCTGACATCTCATCCCTTCCTTCAATCCCCTCCCTCTGCATGATGTTTTGCCTATCCGCGGGCGCGTGTCATAGCCGGCCTCGAATTCCGAAAAGGGGCGAAGAGAAAGAGCAAAGACAAGGGCGCCAGCCTGACGACCAGCCCCACGAGAGCAACACGAGCTGACCGCGTCCCAGAGGGAGCAGAGGAGAGGCCCCGGCCGCGGCATCGACGTGGCTCGGAGCTCCAGCTCCGGCTGCAGGCCGTGGCGGCCTCTGCCTCGCGATGTGCACGCGCTGCCAGGGAGCTCACACAGGAGGACCACGGACGGCATACACACGACGCTCCCTCCTCCTCCTCCTCCTCCTCCTCCTCCTCCTTCGGAGGTCCGCGCAGCTTCCGTGGGCAGGCGCGGACCACGCCCCACACCTGGGTGCGCGAGGCGTGTCGAGGGCGGCGCCGGAGGCGCTGGCAGGGAGGGGGCCCAGCGCCGGCCCAAGGAATCCGTGCCGGCGCTCCGAAATATATGCTTTTATTTCTGAAGGGGCACCAGGACACACAAACAAATACACACAAACAAAAATACAAATATTTTCCTACATTTTCTGGGTTTTTGTCTTCCCCCCCACTTCCCATCTTTTCCCATATTTTCCTGGGGATTGACGATGAATTGTGTCTGTGTGTTTTTTCCCCTCCTGAATTTAGGTGCAGCGTTCGAGGGGGACCAGCTCCAGGGGGAGGGAAATACGGACCTGGAGTCGGCGATACATCGCCGATAGATCGGCGACCGGCCTCCGATAGCGCAACCGCACGCTCCTGGGCGGGGCGGGGCTATCGGGCCCCTATGGGGATTCAATGGGCGATCGGCGGTTGACGCACTCCCCCATGAGCCAATCCCCCTAACGTTGCCCCTTAAGGGAGGAGAACGAGGAGGATGGCGAGAGAGGAGCGCGAGGACGAGAACGAGGATCACGAGATCCGACATCTTGAGTTTTCCAAGAAGGGTCCCCTAGAAGTCCCAACCACTTCCCCTGGGCCTGAACTTCTTCTTTCTGGGCAATTGTTTAACCGTCGGTGGGCCCCGCGATGGCCCCCGAAGCCAAAAACTGGCAAAAACCTTCCGCCGTGACTTCTTCACGCCGCGAGCATGTCTGCTGGAGAGGGGAAGGCGAGAGGGGAACGCGACGGCCAAGGCGAAAGATTTCTGCCCTGGGCACCGCTGCCGCCTCCGCTGCAGGCGGGCGCATCGGGCTGGGAGCTGGGCCCCCGCCGGGGGGCAGCCCAACTTTGTGGCCTGCCCGGCGAGGGCAGGCGGGGGGACCCAGTGAAGCACTTTGTGCTGTCGGGCGCCCCTGTCTTCTTCCTCCTCCTCCTCCTCCTCATCCTCCTGCTGCTGCTCCTCCTCCAGGTCCACCTCCTCATCTCTGGCTCCTCCCCTCCTCCTTCTCCTCCTGCTGCTGCTACTCCTGCTTCTCCTTATCCTCCTCCTCATCGTCTCATCGTCTCATCGCCTCATCGTCTCATCGTCTCATCATCATCACCAGCATCATCATCATCATCATCATCATCATCATCATCAAAGGCCGCCGCCCGCTCAGGCCTTTCGGAGACTCAGCGGCCTCCAGCCAGAGCCCTCTTCGCCGAGCCCAGAGGCGGAGGGCCACACAAGGCATCCACCCCGTTCTCAGTGCCGCGATGTCTCGAGGCGCGTGCTCCAGCGTGCGGGCACCTCGCGCCTGATGGAGGACACTGAGAAGCAGCTGTGCCACGGTCGCCACAACTACGAGCAGCAGACGACGCTCCCCCCACCCCGTGCAGGAGACGCTACGCGACTACTACAGGATGCACTGGACAGCGTGCTCCAAGAAGCTGTACCCGCCACCTCTCATCACGATCCCGAACAACCAGCCTCACCTCATCGAGATCCACGCCCTCTCGACCAATATCGCGAAGTTCACAAACCCAGACAGCCTCGCGTTCTACGCCATTTTCGTGATGATGGGGAACCCAGCCACGTACCACATGAAGCTCCTGACGGGCCAGCACTCAACGGAGCATTTCAAGCACCTCATGAAGCTAGAGTTCGCCGACTTGAATTACACGATCTACGCGAATCCAGAGGCTCTCTTCCCCCTCGTCTATTTCGCGACTCCGCTCAAGATGAATCTCTGGCAGAACATCGCGAATTTCGACCTGCTTCCGACTCCAGCGCCCCTACGGGCCCCGTGCCCCACGCCCGCCCACAACCACCTAGCGCTCCTGCCAACTCACCACGCCCGCCACGCACCCCGCACGACCCACCCACGGATGGCGATCCCGACACACGACCACCACAGGCTTCGCTCAAGCCGATCACCATCTTGGGTTGGAACCCCTTCTCGCTCAAGGGCGAACCAGGCCGACTCGACCTCATCTCCGACACGTGCCGCAGCTACCAGGCCATACTCTGTGTCGGCACTAAGATACGACAACGCACTCCCGACACACCTCACCACGTGGACGAATCCCTGCATCATCACTGGGTCCACTTCGGATGGGGCCGCGGCACCCACACTAACAGCTCTGCGGGCTGCAGCATAGCTCTTGCCAAGCGCCACTTCCGACGCAGCGACATTGTTAAGATCCTCCACCCACCGACACCCGACCTCCGCGGACGAGCTGGAGCAGTTGAAGTACACAGAGGACCACTACGCCTGCGCTTCGTCACTGCCTACTTCCCACCACGCCCCAACGGACCTGGACAACATCGAGCTTGGCGCCATGGATGTCAACGACTCTGGTCCTGGGTGCTCACCGCCGTGCACGACGTCCCGTCCCGTGTCACGCCGATCCTCTTCACGGACCTCAACCAGGGACTGGGCCGCCGAGCGCGGCAGCCTTTTACAGACACTTCCATCGGCCCACACCAGGGAGGCGACGAGACGGAGTTCGGCAGGTACGTCCACGACCAGATGCTCCGCTACGAACTCACGGCCTACAACACGCACGCGGACGTCGGCTACACGCACTATGGGCCCAAACGATCCCGCTCGCGCATCGACTACTTCATTGGCCCCGACAACGTCACCGAAATCATCAAGTATATCCGCCTCAACTGGAAGATCCACAGTATCCTACGGTGCCTCCACCACGTCCCCGACCACATCCCAATGGCCATGCAGCTCAAGGTCCCTGTCAGCAGCGGCTCTCCACTCCAGCACCACATACCTTGGGACTGGGGCCTCCTCGCAGCGGGGCTTCAAGTTGGACACCAGCGTGCCACCTTCATTCAGGACGTCGCCACCACCATCGAGTCCCACCGCGAAGCCTTTCGTGTCATAAAAATGGACCAATTCCCTACCAGACACAACGCATTGCTGGCCCACATCATCCGCGAGTGCAGCCGCAAGTACTACACCAAGGAGGGCCAACAACCACACTGGTACCAGCAGGCACGCCAAGACCGCTTGGACCTCCTCAAGCGCCGAGCACACTACAGAGCGCGACGCCTCCCCTTCAACAGCACCGTCCTACGCGACATTCAACATCAATTACGAGCCCATCAACGATGGATGGATTACTGGTGGAAGGCGAGTCTGGACCAGGACATACGAGACGCATGGGCATCACGTGACCTCTCTCGCGTGGCTCACCTCACCTATTTACGCGCGGGCCGCCGCACTGGACCACGACGACGCTCATACCTTGCGCTGCCGTCTACGCGCCCCACAGCCGCTGAGTACACCGCCGCCCTTGGCGAAATGGCTATCAACGGAGGCATGACGGCTATCCCCGCCTACGTCAGCATGCACATCGACGACCCCACCACCATCCCGCGCATGCTCGAGCGCGCCAACGACTTGGCACCGGTGGGGGAGTTTACTGGTGCACCCGACACTGCCGACGTCGAGGCCGCCGCCGAGGAGCTAGAGCACATCCAGAAGCGTCTGTGGCGAGAGAAGCGCCGCAGATACAACCCGCCCTGGGCATGGCCACTCGAGATCACCATCATGCTACTCAACCCGCAGTACTTGACTCGACCAGGCCTCCAGCAAGTAGGACTGGGGCACACCGACGCCGACTACCAACACGCCGACCCACTCGCCCACCACATCAGCCACCCGAGTAAGCGCAGACTCCAGCTCGACCACGCCCACTGCGACACCATCATCCAGACCTTCGTCAACCTACTTGCCCAAGTCCATCGATGTGGATCCCTACCAGCTCAAGCCGTGACCAGTCATGCAGTTGCGATCGGCAAGAAAGGCAAGAGCCCCACTGGCAACGCCATCACCGACATCCACACCAGCGTTCGTTTGCTTCATTGTTTTGATCATTTTTGGCGTCTCTATCTCCGTGTCGGATTAGTCCAATATGGTGCGCCCTACGCACCACCATCATGGGCCTACGGCGGCATCTACTCTCGCCGACGTGAGTCTCTCATGTTGATTGCCAAGTTGCTGATTTGGAAGTTACGCGCCGCCCGCCTTTCCTTCATTGCGAAGTCTTATGATATGAGGAACGCCTTCGCCACGGGCGACCACCAGAGGCTCCTCGCCGCTCACGCTGTTCGGTGCACGGACGAGCATTTTCATCCCCTCCTTGAGCAGCACCGAGCCGAAGCGGTAGTTTACCTCCAGGCATCCGACACTAGCCTTGCCCTTCGGCCAGGAACAGGAGGAAGGATGGGAGATTCGAATGAACCAGAGCTTTTCATGGAAAGTTTTTATCCTTTGGTGTCCAGGTGGAATGAGGAGATGGCCGAGGTTCAAGGAAACCCGTTTCAAGTTGTCTGCCCTTTTACTTCTGTGCAGTTCGATGCGAACCTGGGCGCGTTCATAGATGACCTCTTTAAGATTCTGCTGGTGCCCGACGGCACCGCGCTCCAGGCCCTTCAGCTAGATAAGATCGACAACAATTCGCTCTCGGAGGCCCTGAACTTAGGCGGGTACGCTCAGAATATAGGTAAGCAGGACACCCTCGTATCTCTTGGAACTCATGGGGCCACCAAAGACGCAGAACGTCACATATCTGGGAATGCTGTTCAGGATCTTATCCATCTTGGGGGATATGTCCACGTCTCAAACAACAACAGACGTGAACTCGAAGCTAGGCTCCAGTCGTCCAATGTTGGATGGACGCGTTTGGGTAACTATTGGTTCTCAGGAGGTCCTTGGAAGGCAAAGCGACTTTCTTTCCTCTCGAACGTTGCGGGACGTCTCTGGTCGGGCCTGGAGAGCTATGCACTTCGTCCTCGGGAATTTCATCGTCTAGATAGTTCGCTCGCACGCAAACTTAGAGCTATGATGCAAGGCAAGGCACACACCGTCGATGACCAGAACACCCACCACTCCCTCACCACTCAGCAGGTGTTTAAGGAGTGGCAGATTGCACCGTCGGCCATCGAACTTCTCGTGCGCAGGCTCAGCTGGTGGCAGAGTATCATCCGCGACCCGACCCACCATGGCCAGTTTCTCGCTCTCTTTTTTGGACGATGTCGGTTCGAGCAGCAGGCGGCCACAAGCAACCGCCCTGTCAGTGCGGCCACCCTCAGTGAGCAGGGTATCATCGCTGGCGGCTCGAGCATTCACCCGTGGGCACAGCAGCTCGCGGACGATCTTCTTTGTTTGGCTACACACCCAATAGGCGAGAGCTTTCAGGAGGTGTGGCAGCCGACCGTGGTCAAAACATTGTGGGAAGACGAACACGTTCGAGAGACCTTTCTGTATTGCGACGTTCGAGCACTACGGGCCTCCTACTGGACCTCCCAATGGGCCCCCCCAGGACACATCATCCTCAACGACTCCCTCCCCTCCGCGAATGCGCTCGCCGAGACCGACAGCGATGACGAAATCAACAAACCGTTCGAGTGCACGATCGAGCATTGTGGTAAGCGCTTCAACACGTTGAAACAGCTCGTCACGCATCAAACTAAATCGAGAGGAGTGGGACATGGTATGCCGTCTATCTTAACTACATTACAGGTGGATAACAGATGCCTCGTATGCAGCACAACATTCCCCAACAGAGACCATGCAGTACGACACTTAAGGCGGGCCTGGCATGCGGGCCGATGCATACCTGAACTTACTCACCATGTTTATCCCTGGGTTCCAGCCACATGTACTACATGCACCACATGCCCTCTTCGTGAATATGATCTAGATCCCGCATGTCATCATGAATACCAGGCCCCCGAACAGCTACGGAGACACCTTCTCTCTCACCTCCCGCCGTCGCCATCGGGTTCCTTGCTCAAACCAGTTTTCAGGACGGAGCTCCGCTCGACTAGATCGAGCCCAGTGTTCCGAGTTTCCCGCCATCCACAGCACCCGCGGCCGCGAGTGATCGAGGACACCGCTGGTGTACGGGCAGGGCTGCGTCGATCAGCCGACCTTATCCTGAGGCCAAGGCACCCGCTCGACGTACGCCGACAGCTCCGCAGGGCCTCCCGACGTACAGACACGCCAGTGCCCCCAGCTTGTGAGCCCGTGAGCAGCGAGGTCAGAGCTTCGACGCCTACACTCCCGCCGCTTCCTGAACAGCATGACGGCAGCCGCAGCCACCAGCGAGGAACGAGCAGCAGGCGCGGCGACGGCGCCGCCCGCGGGGAAGGGCCCTCCGCCGACGCCAGCCAAGGCGTCTCGGGCGCCCTGGCGTATCCCCCTGGACTCCTCAGCGGGCTCCAAGGGATCTGGCAGCGCCTCCAAGCCAGGGGAGCCACCGCAGTCCAAGGCGCGCCTGCGATCGCCTCCAGCGCGGCAGCCGCTAGCAGGCCATCGCTCGAAGTCCCCGCGCCCCCCAGCGGCCGCGGACGAGGACGAGGGCGAGGCCGCAGCCGCGGGCGCGCAGGGCCTGCGCAGGAAGCGCAGGGGCGGCCGCAGGGCCAGGCGCGGCGCGCACAACGACAAGGTCTGGAGCAGCAAGGACAAGAACCTTCTGAGTCTCTTGCGATCCACGCTGAAGCTGCTGCTCCAGACCGCCCACAAGACCAGACTCAACAGCAGCATCGGCATCGACACGTACACGATGAGCAGTAAGCACCCCGTCATCGACGGGGTCACGAACGAGCTCGAGGGCTACAAGCAGCTCCTCGATCAGCTTCGCAGGAGCGGAGAAGCCGCCGACAAGGCCAGGCTCAAGGAGATCGGCTCTCCCGCCCCAGCGCTGGGCCTCGCAGCCCTCGAGAGCCTCCAGAAATGCGACATCGGGGGCTCGCTCAAGGCAGAGATCGCCACGTACCTCGAGAAAGTACAGCCGTTGGACCCAGACGCGGAGGTGGAAATCTCCAAGGACGATCTGCAGACCGCCATCAGCTTCATACGGCTCGAGAGTTGTTTCGACACGGACAGCATGAAGCTCATCATCGGGGCCCCAACCTGGGAGGGGCGCCTCATCATTCAGAAGGCGCTGGCCTCAGAGGGATCGGCTCAGCACCACCGCGGAGTGGCGCCAGCAGGATGGCTCGAGGAAGAAGTGGCTCATTGGTTGGAGACTCTCGAGCAGTAGCAATTCGTTTCGTCAGGGGTGAATCCCTGCCTGCGTCCAGGAGCGGTGTGACAGTCCACCATATGTGTGCCGCTCCCCTCACGCCACCAGTTTCTTTAGACACGCCAGCGCCATCTCAAGGCACGCCCTTTTCAGCGCCCATGGCAAGTGCAGCCCAGCCAGTGCTCGTGTCGCCCAGCCTGCCAGCGCAGGTTGCGCCACTTTCAGACTCTGTGCTTTTCCAACGCCCGCGTGCCACTGACGCTTCGCCAGCACCCGTGCCTGTTTCTT
>CAUYUJ010010421.1:0-28532 GCA_963575745.1 Prorocentrum cordatum | reverse complement strand
ATGATGATGACGGTGACGACGAGGAGGGCAGAGGCAAGGAGGATGAGGAGGTAGGAGGGGAGGAGGTAAGGAAGGAAGAAAGGAAGGAACGCGGGGCGCTGTCTCTTCAACACGAGGACCCAACACCACAGGATGGTTGGTCATCAAATCTGTTTAGGCAACTTGTGACTATTTTCTGAGTGTGTCTAATTTTTCGTCCAGAATCCCTTCAGGGGGACATGCCCGACCTAACACTTGCATGCCATCTCCCCCTATCTCCCCCCACGATCCCCTAGCGTTGTGGCAAAGTCGCGACGTCTGCTTGCATGGAGGAAGGGGAGGAGGAGGAGGAGGAGGAGGAGGAGGAGGAGGAGGAGGAGGAGGAGGAGGAGTAGGAGGAGAAGGAGGAGGGGGAGGAGGGGGAGGAGCAGGAGGGGAGGACGGAAAGGAGGAGGAGGAGGAGAGGAGGAAGATGATGATGATGATGAGGAGGGAGGAGGAGGAGGAGGAGAGGAGGAGGAAGGAGGAGGAGGAGGAGGAGCACGAGGAGGAGGAGGAGGAGGAGGAGGAGGAGGAGGAGGAGGAGGAGGAGGAGGAGGAGGAGGAGGAGGAGGAGAAGCGGTCCCAGACCCACTGGCATGGCGACAGAGTCACGACGGGAGGTTCTGCGCCCTTCTCTCGACCTCCAGGGGCTCTTTTGCCGGGCCTCGGGGCCGTCAACAAAGCGGCTCTGGAGGAAAAGCTGGTCCCGGGGAATGGGTCCAGACGCAAACAGTGGCGAAGCGTCTTGGCTCGCCTACAGGCCTACCAAAGAATATTCTAAGAATCTTGTGTGGTCTACACGGAATGTTCTTAGAACGTTTTTGGCCGAGACTGTCTTGTTGTAACACGTCGGGTTTATGTTCTAAGAACATTGCTTTAGTTATGGAACATTTTTGGGTTCTAAGAAAATTTCGTGGTAGGCCTATAGGAGTGAACGTCGGGAGCTTTGAGACGGGGTCAATGCAAACGGGGGTCAGCCAGGGCGCCTGATCTTGCAGGATCCTGCAGAGCAAGGGTCGCACTGACTGGGTTTCGGGTGCAGGATCCTGCAGGATCTTGCGGGATCCTTGGCCGTTGACCTGGGCTTGGGTTCAGGATCTTGCAGGATCTTGCAGGATCCTGTAAGCCTGACTGACCCGGGTTTGCAATGACCCGGGTCAGTGCGTCCCCGACAGACATCTGGGAGTCGGTGTTGTGAAGACAAACGCGGCATCGGGGTTTTGGGCCCCGTCCTTCCCTCTCCGCTGGCTTCTGGCACAGCGCTGGGCCAAAAGGGCCTGCGGGGGAGTCCCAGCATGCGTGAAGCCCGATTTCCTGTCGGGCTTCGCTGCGCTCCCCCTCCCCAGACCCCCGACGCCGTTTTTTGTTTTTGTTTTTGTTTTTGTTTTTTTTTCTTTCCCTCCCAACGTCGACCCACAGAGGTCTGGACCCCTTCCCCTGGAACTAGTTTTTCATCCTGAATTTGACAGCCCCGAGGCCTGGCAAGGGCCCCCAGATGTCGACAATATCGAGAAACCTTCCGTCGTGATGTCTTCACAACTTTAGGTGCTCTGGGACCGCTTCTCATTCTCCTCCTCCTCCTCCGACTCCTCTTTCTCCTCCTGCTCCTCCTCCTGCTCCTCCTGCTCCTCCTGCTCCTCCTGCTCCTCCCCCTCCTCCTGCTCCTCCTCCTCCTCCTTCTCCAGGCAAGCAGACATGCCAGCATCCAAAGATCAGCGGCCTCTCCAGGCGTCCGCCCTCGAGGAGGACCTCCGGCGGGAGCACCGGTCCCAGGCCCGATCTCCCGCCCCCTCACTCCGCCTGCCCAGAACTTGCCAGGGTCGACTACATGTGCAGTGGAGGCCCATGTCAAGAGACACCCTGCTTGCCTCCAGGGTGCCCTGGATTTCTTGGGCTTCGATGGTTTTGCTGTGGGAAGCGCGACGTTCCCACACCAAGAATCGATGGACGTCCTGGGGTCTCAGGGTTGGGTTTCTTGTGGACGTTTTCTTGTGGACTGGCCTCCATTGTAAGGTTGACCCTTCGTCCGAGTGACCCTTGGCGCGGGCTCACCGGGGCCCCCCGATCGCCTAGCGCGGTGCGATAGTGGCTGCTTGCGCGCCTGGATTTGGCCACCTTGAGCCCCCCTAATCTGCGCACTGACGGCCACTCTTGCCCAGGGTCACTCCGACGTGTAGCCGACAGGGGGGAGCGGGTCCTGAGGGAGACGGGTCCTGAGGTCTCTGGCCGTTGCCGGGCTCTCGGGGCCCTCCGCGGGCCCTGGGACCTGTCAGGACACGACGCAGGATGAGGATCTCGTCCCGGGGGAAGGCCCTCAGGGGTCCAGAGCCCGTTTTCCTCGGGACCCGTTTCCCCCCCCGCGAACCAGATCTCCGACGACTTGGGACCACTATGCGTTGGTCCGGGCGAAAAGTTACCCCCTGGGGGAGCGGTTGGGACTTCTGGGGCCGCGGATTGAAGAAGTCGTGGCGGCGGATGTCCGGGTCTGCTGCAGCTGCGGGGGGGCCGAATTCGTATTTGGCCTTGGCATTTCCTTTGCGCAGTTCTGGCTTGGCGCGGCCTCGTCGGGTTCAGTCTGCCGCAGCCCTTGAGGTCTGGGCGTTGCAGTTTTCTTCACACCAGGTGGTTTCGCCTGGTTTCGAGCCCCAGCACCAGCACAGATCGACCCGGCTCGCGAAAGTATAGCCGAAAGATGGGGTGGGGTCCGCTCGAGATTTTGCGCGATGGTATGTTTTCCGCAGCGCCGGCTCTCAGAGGCTGTTGGGGGGGTCGAAGCAGCCTTCGGCCTCTGCGTTCCCTGGACACTGATCCTGCCAGGCGTGGCCTCATGTGGCCGAGTCGCTGAATGCGTCTCAGCCGTGTCCTCCTCCTCCTCCTCCTCCGCCTCTGGACATCGGGCATGTTCTGTTCCGGTCCAACGTCGTGAGCCCGTGGCTTCGGCCGAGCTTTTCGTCCATTCGTGCCCGCAGAGACGTCGCCGAAGTTGCCGCCCAGAAGATGCCACCTAGCCTCTCTCTCCCCCTCCCCCTGCTCCCCCCTCCTCCCCCCTTCTCTCTCCCCCGCCCTCCTCTTCCACCCCCTCCCCTGTCGTCTCCTCTCCCCGCTATCCCCCGTCTCTCCATTCTCCCTCCCTCTCTCCTCTCCCCCCCCCCTCCCTTTTTCTCATCGCTGACGATGTGATGGAGTTTGTGGCTCGTCTTCTGTGTTTCGCACTCCTTCTCCTCGTCCTTGCTCGGCTCCAGAGCCACCGAACCTCGGTGGTGGTTTTGCGAGCGCCGCTTGTGACCGAAGCGTTTGATCGTCCAGCGTACCTCCACATGTTCTCTTGTTTTGTTTTGGTTCTCGCTCTATCTCTCTCTATACTCTCTTTTTTCTATCTTTCTCTCTCTCTCTCTCTCGTGTGTTGTAGAAGCGGCGTTTTTACCATGGTGGCATCTCGCAGAGCCAAGGCGGTCCAAGCCCTGCATGTCCAATGGACCGAGGGGCATCGACGTCGTACAGTTGCTTGGCTGCCCGATGCAACGGAAGTGCCGTCTTCACTTCACCACCGTCCGTATGCGAAATGCCGCAACAATTTTGACAATAGCACCCAGGCTGTTCATTCACAGTCGAGGTTTTTGACTGTTTCGGCCTCTGGGGGCCCTCGCCCCTGGGACCATCGAAAAAAGACTCGGGATGAG
The DNA here is from genome assembly GCA_963575745.1 of Prorocentrum cordatum. Lineage (NCBI taxonomy): Eukaryota > Dinophyceae > Prorocentrales > Prorocentraceae > Prorocentrum > Prorocentrum cordatum. The sequence continues at coordinate 24,831 of CAUYUJ010010421.1, read as the reverse complement.
AAGCCAGCCCTGGGGAAAGGCTCGGAACTTCTGGGGACCCCGTATGAAACAAATCAAGACGTCGCATGTTTGGGTATGCCTTCCTGACGTAGTCGCTTTGGCTCAAGCGCTCTGGGCTCAGTGCATACGGCGACAGTTCAGGGAAAGCGTAGCAGCCATGGGGCGCATGTACGGCAAGGGCAAGGGCATCTCGTCATCGGCGGCGCCGTACCGTCGCAGGCCCCCGACGTGGCTGAAGATGAAGAGCGAGGACGTCGTTGACCACATCTGCAAGCTGGCCAAGAAGGGACTAACGCCCTCGCAGATCGGCGTCACGCTGCGCGACAGCTTCGGCGTCCCGCAGGTGAGATACGTGTCCGGGAACAAGATCCTCCGCATCCTGAAGCTCAACGGGATGGCCCCGGAGCTGCCGGAGGACCTGTACTACCTGATCAAGAAGGCCGTGGCCATCCGCAAGCACCTGGACAAGAACCGCAAGGACAAGGACTCCAAGTTCCGCCTCATCCTCGTGGAGAGCCGCATCTCGGCGGCGCGCCCCCGGGGGGCGGGCAGAGGGGGGGCGGGCCTTCTCAGAGTGCCGAGGGGGCCTCTGGCCTTCAGGGAGAAGCTTTCCAAGACTTCTCTCGCAGGCCTAGAGGTTGACACCAACACCAAGATCGGCGGTGTGCTTCCAGCGAGGGAAGACGATCCCGATCTCGGTGATGGTGGTAATATTCTGGCTTCCAAGGTGGCCGAAATATTGCCACCAACACCGAAATCTAGGATCATCTTCCCCCTGTGGAGGCAACCCCCTGGGCTGGTGTTGGCGCCAATTTCCAGGCCTCCAATTCTCCGACACCGCGGATGGCTTCCCAGAAGGCCAGAGGGGGCTTCTGAGAAGCCCCGCCGCCTTCTGCCGTGCGGGCGGCCCCCCCGGGGGCAAGAACCGCGGGGGGGGGGGGATCGTGGATTGCAGAAAACTGCCCCCCCAAGACGGCCCCTAGACGGCCCCTAGACTGCCACCTCGGGCCCAAGAGGTGCTCGAGCGGCATCTTTCCTGCCCCCCCTCCCTGTAGGCCTGTTTCGGGGCCCAAGCGAAGGAACAACCAAATGGGCATAAACATAAACTTGTCGCGCTGCGGACTTCTTGGATCCGCGCTGGGCCCCCCTTCCGCGCTGGAGGCGCCAAACATTGATGTTTATGGAGTTCTTCTTCTTCTTCTTCTTCTTCTTCTTCTTCTTGTTTTTAAGACAGGCCCTACAGTGGAGACCCTGACTCTGAAAGGGCCTCCGCAGGCCGCCCCCTCTCGCCTTTCCCCGCGGCGCGCCGCCGAGCATCCACCGCCTGGCGAGGTACTACAAGCGCGTGAAGTCGCTGCCGGCCACGTGGAGGTACGTCTCGGCCACTGCCTCCACGCTCGTGGCGTGAGCCCGCGAGCCGCAGAGCTGGCCTGAGGCGCGCGGGCACGGCCGCGGCGCGTGGGCGTTGGCCCCCTCCCCGTGTGCCCGCGGAGGAGGCAAGGGCGCTCCTCGTCCTCCTCCTGCTGGTGCTCTCATCCCTGAAGACATGAAGGCGTGATGTCGACTCGCGCAACAAGCACGCGAACACGGAGGAGGAAGAGGAGGCGGAGGAGGAAGAGGAGGAGGAGGAGAAGGAGGAGGATAAGGATGCCAACCTTGCCTAGCCGCAGGCCTCCTCGCGGTCGGGGTCGAAGATGGCGTCCCACCTCGCGAGGGCCTGGGGGCAACGGACCGCCTCGTCGTCGGGCACGCGGGCGAACACAGCACAGGCAAGGGCACGGGCTTTCTCCTCCACCTCCTCCTCCTCCTCCTCCTCCTCCTCCTCCTCCTCCTCCATTCTTGTTCCCCACGAACAACTCCTCCCAGTCGCAGCACCCCAGACGTGTCTGTGGGGCGGGCCGGGCGTTTCGCTTCAGACGTCGTCACCATCGACGATTCTGCGTCTCGAGATCTGCCACAGTTCCGCGGAAGGAGGGCATGCCGTTTTCAACATGTGGCTCTCGCTCTAGCGCCGCGCACGTGCGTTGTAACACTTTTGCATGAGGTTGGCGGATGGAGGGCGGGTGGTTTCCAACATGTGGGTCTCGCACTATCGCCGCGCACAGTCGTTTTGCAACTTTTGCAAGAGTTTCGCGGATGGAGGGCGGGTGTTTTTGTAAATGTGGTTCTCGTTGTAGCGCCGCGCACATTCGTCGTCCAAGCTTGCACCCGTTTCAGGGTTTCGTATGTTTGAAGTCCTGGGAATCGCGTTCTGGCACGATTCAGAATTACCAGGCCAAAATGCATCCATAATGTTGATTCGCGGTGCTGACGTCCGAGGAGTTGTTCTTGCGGGAGTCCAGATTGTCAGGGCGCAGCAGTCACGTTGATCCGCTGCGTTGAAGTCCCAGGAATGTTGTCTAGGCGCGATGGATGATTCTCAGTCGATTGTCTTATAATGGGCCTTTTCGCGCAATGAATCAATTCTTATTTGGAGCTATGAAGAAGGAACTTGGATTGCAACATCGTCGACGCATCTGGGTTTTTCACTGGTCCTCCTCCCCCTCCTCCTTATCCTCCTCCTCCTTTTACGCTAGACCAACCTAAGGTTACCCTGTGGCGTTCTTCCTGCTCCTCTTCCTCCTCCTCCGCCTCCCCCTCTCCCCTCCCCTCCCTTCCCTTCCCCTCTCCACTCCCCTCCCTTCCCTCCCTCCGCTCCCTCCGCTCCCTCCGCCCCCTCCCTCCCGCTCCCTCCCTCCTCCCTCCCTGCCTCCCTCCCTCCCTCCATCCCCTCCCCTCCGGCTTCTCCTTCCCGCTGAGATCCGCAGCCCCGGCACGCACCTAACTTTGAGGTGCGAGTCCGCCAGGGCCAGGCGTGTCGCGCGGCCGACAGCGGCCCCCTGCTGAAGAGTGTTAGAAGCCTCCGCGAGTGGGCGAGGCGGGCGGGGAGGGGGCGGAGAGCGACAGCGGCCCTGCTGGAACGTGTTAGAAGCCTCCAAGAGTCCGCGGGCGCACCGCCCCAGACCCAGACCTCGGGAGGGCCGCGCGGCGCAGTGACCTGCGCGCCCCTGGGCGGGGAGGGCGGGGAGGGGGCGGAGAGGAAGAGGGGGAGGAGGAGTGCGACCACCCTGTTCTTGCGTCGGCGGCCAGGCAGAAGGGCTGCGCTGGCGCAGAGGGCGTCGGTGTGTAAGCGAGCACGCAGCAGGCCGCGATGCACGAGGGGGGAGGAGGAGGACGCCCAGCGGTGGCGTGGGGGAGACGGAGGCCAGGCCCGCTCAGAGCAGGGCCGAATGCGAACACACAACTAGCGGGCAGGGGCGGCTGGCCCAGAGAGAGAGAGAGAGAGAGAGGAAGGGAGCGAGCAGGAGGGGGGCGAGGGGCGGACGGGGGGCGGTCGTCGTCGTCGTCGTCGTCGGAGGCCGTACTGGTCGTGGTGTCTGCGGTGGTCGTCTCATGGCGCCAACACCGCAGAGCGGATGGCGTTCGGAAAAAGATAGGATGGGCCCGGAGTGTCCTGGAGAATTTCGTTCCGGATTTCGAGGTGAATTTCGTGCGGATGTTTTTGGCCTGGAATGAAGACTAAAACAATCCACGCGAAATTCACTGCGTTCTTCACTCGCCACGCAACAATCCGCTGCAGCACGTCTGCAAGGTCGGTGCAGTGAGTCGTCGGCGCCGCAGTCGTGATTGTCGAGGAGGCGTGTCGCCATGCCGCCGGCGACGGCGCAAACGTCGCCGTCGACGCTGCCTGGTCCGCCGCTGCTGTACGGGTCGCTGCCGCGGCGTCGGCTGTCGGCCTGGATGGTGCCGTGGTGGTGGTGGTCGTCGTGGTGGTGGGAGCTGTGGGCCTCGCTGGCCTATGCGTTGCCGCGTCGGAGCTGTCGGGATAGCTGGCGCCACACCCTGCCGAGCTCCTCGCCCCCAGCCGCTTCATCGACACTGTTCCCAGAAGTTCGGATGAACTTTGTTGCTTCGTCGGACGGGGCGCCCAATATCTCGAAGTCCGAATGGGCGAGGTCACCCTTTTGAGAAGGGGTACCGGGTCCGTTTCTCCCCGACCATGGCTGCTGCGGTCACACGGTCGTTGCTGGACCGGGCTTACTTGCGAAGGCGTACTCTGAGTATTCGCAGGTAGTGCTCCAGTCAATATAGACGGGCTGGCCAGTGACCAGATCCGTGGTGGCGACGTCCAGCTTGGCAGCATCCAGTGCGCCTGTTCGCTTGTTGACGCGGTCCCGCGCTGAGACAAGCTGCTCCGTGGCCGCGGCGAAGCCGGTGAGGGCGGTGCGCAGCTGTGCGCGCCAATCCCGCATGCGGTCATGTCGTGCGGTGCGGGACTGTCCAATTCCGCAACACCTCGCGTGACACCCGTAGCCGTCCAGTGGCGCGCCGCAGACGTTAGCGTCGCCGCGGTGGTGTTGGCACGCGGCGCCCGGCGGGCAGACGTAGCATCGGAGGCGAAGCTCGGCTGCGGCAAAGAGGGGGGTGATGACTAGGGGGGGTTGAATACCACGGCGTGGGCCATGATATATGTCCTCAGATTCTACAGGCTTACGCCACATCCGCCGACCCCTTCTGTGAGTGTTGCGAGGCCAGGAGTTTCTGGCCAGCGGCGTCTTGTGTGAGGGTGCGGTGTCGCGCGCGGGTGGTGGCAAATACGTAGGGGGTCCAAATGTTTGCGTGATGCCGGTGGTCTGGGGCGTGTTTTGCGAGCGCCTTGCGTGCTGTGCACCGGGGTGCGGGGTGTCCTTCTGGGAGGTCGGCCTTTCGACCCGCAACCAAGTGGAGGACCACCGGAAGACGAAAGGAGCAAGAGTAATGTGCGGAAGCTGTGATCAGCGAGGCACCACCGCGAAAGATGTGGCAGATAAGTCGAAACGGGTGAAGAGGCTGTTGACGTTCGCAGCGCGGACGAAACAGTTCGCGCGGCAACAGCACACTAGCGCCGAGCAAGATTGTGAGCACGTCGCGAGGAAGAGTAAGGCTGTATGCGCGGAATGCATTGCAGTTGGCTTGACGGCTCGCAATACGGAAGCATCTGGGGGTCTTTGGGGGGCCTCCTGGGGGCCTCTTGGGGGCTCCTTAGGGCGTCTTGGCGGCCTCTTGGGGGCCTCTGGCGGCCTCTTGGGGCACTCTTGGGGCCCCCTGGGGCTCGTGGGGGCGGAAAGCTAGATTTTTGAATTTTTGGTTGCCCTCTTGGGCCCCTGTTGGTGCCGTCTTGGAGACTTCTTGGGCCGTCTTGGGGACCTCTTGGGCCGTCTTGGGGCCCTCTTGGGCCGTCGTGGGGCCGTCTTGGGGGCCTCTTGGGCCGTCTTGGGGCGGTCTTCGGGGCCTCCCGGGCCGTCTTGGAGCGTCGGAAAGCCCACGAGGCAGCTTTGTGAAAATTGTACGTTTTACGAAGGGAATGGGCCAATTTTTGCGTCTAGGGACCCTCTTGGGACGCATCTTGGGGGCCTCTTGGGGGCGTCTCGGGCCATCTGGAGGCCATCTCGGGTGTCTTCGATCGCTCTTGGACCGTGTGGGAGCATGTTGAGCTCTCTTGGAAGCCACTTGGGGCGCTCCTGGAGCGCTCTCGGGGCCGTTTTTGGGGCTCTCTTGGGCCGTCTTCGGCGCCTTTGGAGCCGTCGTGGCGCCCTCTTGGGCTGTCTTGGGGCCCTCTTAGAGGCTTCTTGGGCCGTCTTGGGGCGGTCTTGGGGGCCTCTTGGGCCGTCTGGGAGCGTCGGAAAGCCCAAAAGGCGAATTTATGAAACATGTACGTTTTACGAAGGGACCGGGCCAATTGTTGCGTCTAGAGGCCCTCTTGGGACGCATCTTGTCTTGGATGCCTCTTGGGGCCTCTTGGGGGCATCTTGGGCCGTCTGGAGGCCATCTTCGGTGTTTTCGATCGCTCTTGGACCGCTTGGGACCATATTGGGCTCTCTTGGAGGCCACTTGGAGCGCTCCTGGAGCGCTCTTGGGGCCATCATCGGGGCCCTCTTGGGCCGTGTTGGACGCCTGTTGGGCTGTCTTGGGGCCTCTTGGGCTATCTTGGGGCCCTCTTGGGCCGTCTTGATGCGGTCTTGGGGGCCTCTTGGGCCGTCTGGGAGCATCGGAAAGCCCAGAAGGCGAATTTGTGAAAATTGTACGTTTTACAAAGGGAATGGGCTAATTTTTGCGTCTAGGGACACTCTTGGGACGCATCTTGGAGGCCTCTTGGGGCCTCGTGGGGACCTCTTGGGCCGTCTAGGAGGCCTCTTAGCTTGTCTTTGGGCCATCTTGGGCGTCTTGGAGCGCTCGTTTGGTGTCTCGGGGCCCTCGTGGGCCGTCTTGGAGGCCTCTTGGGGCCTTCTTGGGCCGTCGCGTGGGCCCGTTTGTGCGCTTTTGGCCCGTTTTGGGACCTTCTGCTCCCCCATGACGCGTTCGGCGGTGGGTGCCCCGGGGCCGGGGGGGGGGGTCAAATCTCCGGTTTAGGGTCCCTGAGGGGGTTATGGGGGGGAAGTATCTCACACGCCTCGAGACCCACAAGGGGTCGGCGGATGACGGGAAGCGCGCCAAGACTCGAAGAGTCGCGCGATGGACGTCTGTTTGCCCAGAGGGATTTATTTATCAATTGGGGGAGGTCTGGAGGGGGAACGTGCGGCGCCGCCTCGTGATTCAGAGCCTTGCGGATGACGGGAAGCGCGCTTAGACTCGAAGGGTCGCGCGATGGACGCTGGTGCAGACCCGGACGGAAATATTTATCAACTGGGGGGAGTGCAGAGGGGGGAAGGGCTCGGGGTTGTTCCTCCGTCAGCCCCAGGCGGGTTCCAGGCGGATTCCCCAGAATGGCCATTTCGCCTGAGACATCCTCACAAAATGGAGATGTTGGAGGCTATCGTTTAAGGCTTTTTTTATATCAAAAATGACGATTTCGCCTGAGACATGCTCACAAGATGGGGATATTGAAATCGGTCGCGGGATCTTCGGATCTGCAAAAATGGGGCCCTCGCCTGAGACATCCTCGAAACAATAGGATGTTGAACAAGCTGCTTTAAGACCTCTTGTTTGACAAATGAGCCTTTCGCCTGAGACATCCTCAGAACAATTGAGATATTGGAATTGCTGGCGAAACCTTCGGATTTCCGAAAATGTCGATTTCGCCTGAGACATCCTCCAACAAATGAGAGGTCGAAGTAGATGTTGTACGACATCTTTCAGGGACGCTCTCTGAGAGCTCGGCAGCAGCACGGCGTAGATTCACGCGTCCCACTCAGAGGAAGTTGCTATGATATTAACTGTCCGGGAAATTGCGAGAGACGGAGGATGGGATTCACAGAAGAGTGATGTCGCATGCCGCGGGGGAACACAGAATCAGGTATAGGAGCCAGACACCAATCAGAGCCATCATTCGACCGAATCGCTTCAGGGGCTGCAGAACATTACGCTGGTGATTACACCACAGCAGCTTCAGTTCATTCTCCGCACGAGTTCATCTCTCACCGATTCAACGCGGGGTGCCAGGTGGAGCTGGCTGCCCATGTCAGTTAGTAGCGTCGCAAAACTCAGGCGGGGAGTGAACTCTAGCTGGTGTTGGCCCTGATCCTCCGCGGGAATCAGCCCCCGCCCGCCGTCCACATATGTTATAGCTGTTCGGCTCATCCGGTCCCAGTCTGTACTATCGGAGAGATCCTTGCACGTACATTTATCTCGCGGTATTTCGCGTTTTCATCTTTCCTTGCAGAATCTTAGTATTTCCGTACGTTTCGGGTGAGCGCCACGTCTCAACTTGCGCGGCTAGTGAACCCTATCTGGTATATTTTAGGGAGTCTGGGTGAGGGCCACGTCTGAACTTGCGCGGGTAGTGCACTCCACCTGGTACCCCTTGTGGACGGTCGGGAAGAGCGCCTAGGCGACATGCGACATCAATGTTGGTGCACGTTCTTGCCAGGCTCTTTGATTTCATGCGCTTCCCGTTCATGTCAAGATATGTTCCCAAAACGAGCGTTTCTGAGACGTCCTCGCCAAATCGTGAAGTTGGGGGTCGTGTCTTAAGACGTCTTGTGTTAAAATGAGCGTTTCGCCTGAAACATCCTCAAACAATCGGGATATTGAAATCGCTGGCCTAATTTTCGGAACTTCAAACACGGCCGTTTCGCCTGATACATCCTCGGGACATGGGATGTCGAAAGAGCTGCTATGAAACATATTTTCGGGGTGTTCTTGGATAGCCTTGTATATGATACTTGGTCCTTGTATATGATACCGGTGGTCCTTGTATATGATACTTCTTCTATATTAAGTTATTGTATATGATCGCCCTTGTCTATGACATTCCTGGTATATGATGTCTCTTGGCAGGACTCTTGGAGGCCTCTTGGGGCGTGTTGGGGGCCTTTTGGTCCGTCTGGGGGCCATCTTGGGCCGTCTTGGAGCGATTCTGGGCTATCTTGGTGGCCTGGGTGGGCTTCCTGGGCCGTCATTGAAGCCCTGTACAATCCCAGAGATACGCTATGGCCGCCCAGGGACCCCCGGGAGTAGGGGCGGTGCAGTCGCCTATATGCGAGACGGCGGGTGGGCGGCCCCTTAGTTGTATATGCTCTTGTTTGAATATGGCCTTCGTTGTATATGATCTTCCTCGTGTATGATGGTCCTTGTAAATGATACTTCCTCTATATGAAGTTCTTGAATATGATCGTATTGTGAGGCTCTGTTGGGCAGTCGTGACGGCCGTCTGCTCCTCACGTTCCTCCATCTCCTTCGCCCCCTCCTACTCGAACGCATCAGATAAGTAAGCGTTTCGCTCGAGACATCCCCCTTGCAAATGCTTTTGAGGAGGTCTTCTAAAACGTACCAGAGCCTCTTCCTCCTGTGTGTGTGTGTGTGTGTGTGTGCGTGTGTGTGCCTTCGGACGGGCCTTCGAACACATCAGATAAGTGAGGGATAGACGGACGACGTTGGAGGCGTACAGAGAAGTGAGGAGGATAATCCGGACTCTCCTTTGTGGACGTTCGGGGAGCGCGTGTCCGTAGGTATCCCCTGTGGAGGTTCGGAGAGCTCGCCTACATTACATTTTATCGTGATGATGCTGCACGTTCTTGCGCAGCTCTGTCCTTTCACGCGCTTCCCGTTCATGTCAGGAAAGGTTTCATGGCGCCTCTTCTTATTTCATTACGTCCTGGCCCCCCTTGGGCCGCGCACGTGCCGCCAGCCTTGATTTGCGCCCCCCTCCTTGGACGCCCCCCTCTTGGCCGCCCCCGACAAGCTTCATGGCTGTGAGGAAGTGTTTGTCGGGCGTGGCCGGGTCGCCGTCCTCGCGAGGCAACACGAATTTGCTGGCCCCTGCCCCGCTGGCGCTGCGGATCGCCAGGCGGACGTCCTCCCCGATCGCGCCGAGAAGCTTGACTCTGGTGTCCTTGCAGCCTGGGGACGGGCGCTTGGAATCTATGCCTCCCAGGTGGGGTCGGAGCAGATGGGGTCGGAGGATCGCGCCACATCGCCGATGCATCGCCGATGCGGCTTGATGTGGAGCCCGACTTGTCTCACGTCAATGTCGCCGATGCATCGCCGATACATCGCCGATGCATCGCCGATGTCTCGGCGATGCGGCGCGATCCTCCGACCCCCCCATCCACTCCGACCCCACCTAGGAGGCCTCGATGGAAGCAGCCCAGGCGATCGAATTCGCCGCTCACTGCCCCCCTGGGCGCGGAGGTCGGCGTCACATTCCATAGGGGGCCTGGTGGCGAGTCCGGGGGCACTGTGCTCGGAAGTCCTCCCAGCCTTGGAGAAGCCCGCGGCCTGCGCGACCTCCCTTCAGGACGAGGGTGCAGCTCGCCGCGTATATGCCGATTCGGAGGCGGCCCGAGCCGAAGGCGAGGATTCGCCGCCGTCCCCGAGGCGCGTGGTGGCCTGCGCGCGCTGCCCGGGGTCCAGCGAGGTCCCCGGAAGCTCCTCCCAGCAGCCAGAAGCCACCGTGTCGAACCGGTCTGCCCAAGAGAGGTCACGATCGGCTCGCAGACGGCGCGTCACGGCGCCCTGGGCATACGATCGAAGGGGCATGAAAGATGCCTCAGCCGAGAGTCCCGCTGCGTGCAGCACCTGGAGCTGCCCCGCGAGCGCGCCGGCTTTGGCCACCGCGGAGGCGCCGTCAGCTCTGGCGTGGACACGGACTCGATCGTCCGCTTAGTCCAACCACGGCGCTGCGTAGCCGAAACACTTCAGGTGCGGCACGTGGCGGCTGGCCATCGCGGGGGGAGGGGTCCGAGCTGGCGCCTTTGGTCCAAGCCTGCGTCTTCTCCCAGTTGACCTGCAGCCCTTGCCGGGAAATCGTCTCGACGACGAGCTGGTTCGCCGCCTCGGCGGGTTCAGGTGTGGTAAAGTCCATCACGTCGTCCAGGCAGCTGAAGACCTCACATGTGGGTGAGAGTCTTTGCAGTGCGGCACGGATCTCGTCCTATGGCGTCGGCGATGGCGATGGCGAGCAGCCCTGGGGACAGGGGGCAGCCTTGGCCGACCCCGCTGGTCGCCCGCACCGTAACGGCTCTGTCGGCGTCGTTCCAGAACCGGCGCTTCGTTGTCCTGCCCAGCCGGGCTGCCACCACTGGGCCGAGGTCCGGGGCGGGCGCGGCCACGTTGTCCAGAATCCGCTGCTGGGGGATCATGTTGAAAGCGCTCTTGGCGTCGAATGCCGGGATCACCCCCTGCAGGTTTGCCCCCCTCAGGGCAGCGAGCGTCCTGTGGACCAACCCGTGGCCAGCCCGCCGCAGTACAGCGTACTGGAACCGCCCGCAACCAGCGTTGCTCCCGTCCGCGAAAACTGAGCCGGCCGCTCGCCCCGCCAAGCGCCGCATGACCCCGCCGCGAGCGATTGGGCGGACGCCGCCGTTTGGTTTGTGGAGGGCCACGATCCGTGCTCCTCCTCCCTCCCTCCTTCCCGGGCTGTGTTACTCAGTAGTTTTCACCCCCCCCCGGCTGCCGAGGTCGTGCACCTCGCTTTCGTGGAAGGCCGATCCGATCCGATCCCTCCTTCCCCCCCCCCTCCCCCCCCTCCCATCCCCTCCCCTCCCCTCCCCCCTCCCCTCCCCCCCTCCCCCCCTCCTCCCTCCTCCTCTCCTCCCTCCATCCCCCCCCCTCCCTCTCTCCCTCCCCCTCCCGTCCCCACCGCCTCCTCCACCACGGCGCCCGGCAGAGCTCCGGCGGGATCGCCCCTCCCCGCCCCCCGCGGCCCCAGGTGCGGAGGGAGGAGGCGGCCGCGGGCGCGCTCGAGGCCGAGCTGCGCGCGGCGGGCGAGGAGGCCTCGCGGTCCGAGGCCTCCTGGCAGCAGGCGCGGAGGGGGCGGGGGGGGGCGCTGCGCAGTGCGGAGGGGGGGGGGGGGGAGGGGAGGGGAGGGTTTCTCCGAGGGCTTCCGCGACCCGTCCTCCCCCTCCTCCTCTCCTCCTACCCTCCTCCTCCTCCTCCTCCTCCTCCTCCTCCTCCTCCTCCTCCTCCTCCTCCTTACTCCTCCTCCTCTCCTCCTCCTCCTCCTCCTCCATCTCTTCCTCCCCCTCACCCTCCTGCACCTCCTCCTCCTCCTCCTCGGGTCGCCTACGGCCCGGGGGAAACCGTGCAGGGGTTGGGGGGGGGGAAGGAAGGTGCGCACCCTCGTGCCCGAAGGGGGCCCCGAAGGGGCCCTCCAAGGGACCCCCTGTGGCCACGGAGAGGCACGCAAGGCGCACGCTTCTCCGCCCTCCACGTGTCGCCCCCCCTCCCCCCCCAGTGAGCGACGCCCAAGGGGTGGAGGGTTTCTCCGAAGGGCTTGGGCGACCCGTCCTCCTCCTCTCTCCTCCTTCTTCTCCTCCTACTCCTCCTCCTCCGCCTCCTCCTCCTCCTCCTCCTCCGCCTCATTCCTCCTCCTCGCCCTCCCCTTCTCGGGTCGCCTACGACCCGGGGGAAACCGCCCACCAAGGGGGGGGGGAAAGGGCAAACCTGGTGCGCTCGCGCCGTGCCCTCCTACAGCCAGGGGCTGTGTTCTCGGGTGCCCAGATCGTCCCGAACGGCCGTTGGTGAGCCGAGTTATGTACCGAATGCCACAGGACAACATCAGGGGGGGAAAGGCTCGGAGTGGATGCATCCCTGACCAATCGTCCAATCATCCCACCCATCCCTTCCTACAGCGTATACGCATATATGTACAGATGTTTATTTTACACACACATTTATATCTATACACGCATATATATATATATATATATATATATATATATCCGCGGGCGCGTGTCATAGCGAACTTGTACCTCACAACAAGATTCCATCGTGTCTTGCGCAATCTGAAAAGGGGAGCTGCGTACACAGGAGGTGGAGGAGGAGGAGGAGGAGCAGGAGGAGGAGGAGGAGGAGGGGGAGAAGGAACAAGAGGATGATGATGGTGAGGAGGAGGAGGAGGTGGATAAGCAGGAAACTCATCAGGAGGACAAGGAAGAGGACGATGAAGGAGGGGGAGGAGGACGACGACGAATAGCAGCAGCGGGAACTGGAGTGGAAAGAGCGGGAGTAGCAGGAGGGCCAGGGGAAAGCCGAGGAGGGGAACGAAGCGTGGGGGCATTGACGAGTAATTGCTCAGATCCAGATAAGTGGCCTGCGCTGGGGCGAGAACGCCATTCGGAACGACGGAAGCAAAGCGCCGATACTAACATGACACCAACGCTGCAGCGGCAGCACCAGTTAGAGACACCGACAAGGATCCGATTGAACAAACCACAGGAAGGACCAACTGATCATTTCCCGTGTGTGAAAAGAATTCACACGGAGGGGGCGGGCAACTTCGCGGCCATCTTCGGGGCGGAGAGGAGAGTAGTGGTCGTATTGATGAATTGTTGAACCGCGCGAGGAGGAGGGTTACCTCCAGGGGCGAGTCACCACCGCCCTCTTGGAAACCGAGGAAGGAGGAGGAGGAGGAGGGATGATCGAAGATCGAGGAGTTCTTTTTTGGATTTCTCTATACGTCCCGTCGCGGAGGGGATCAGTTTTGGAAGGCTAGTGCACGCATTTCGCTGGAGTTTTGCCCTCGAGCTCGGCCTCAAGGTGGAGGCCAAGGGGGGACTGTTGCGTGAACCGTGAGCGTCCAACGTCGATCGGGGAAGGAAGAATGGGCAAGGATTCGCTCCAGGAGGGGTCTCCAGGTGCTTGGTTTCTATCAAGGGCAGGAAAACGCCCCTACCCTGGTTTACGAGGCGCTGTGCGCTGAAACTCCTGTGGACTGACAGGGTAAACCCTGCGTGATGTGCCGCGTCCTGGCGGCTCTAGGCTTTGGGGGTTCCCAGGAGGTTGACAGACCAAGCACTTGTAATCCAGGGTAGGGTCGTTTTTTCATCCCTCAATTCTGTGCAGATCTAAGTCGGGGGAGGGGGGTGGAGGAGGAAGGGGAGGCGCAGTTCTCGTCGATCCCTCGCTATCTCGGCTGGCGGCCTCGAGGCACGTGCTGTGTGGACGCCTCTGGCACTGCGGGCCGAGGTAGCAGTAGCCTTGCACGCAGAGTTTTCGGGCGACTAGGATGATGAGAAGGAGGAGAAGGAGGAGGAGGAGGAGGAGGAGGAGGAGGAGGTGGAGGAGAGGAGGAGGAGGAGGAGGGGCAGGGGGAGGAGGAGGAGGAGGAGGAGGAGGAGGAGGAGGAGGAGGAGGAGGAGGAGGAGGAGGGGGAGGATGATGATCACTGACCAAACTGCCAGGTCTGCTTGGGTTGCACTCCAACTCGCAGCCTGTTAGTAGGGGTTGCTAGCGAGGGCTCCCACAAGGATCGGCACGAATTGGCTGGCCGGGTTAGGGGTAGCACAAGGAGCCCCCCCTTGGCAAGCTTCCCATATTCTTTGGGGGGCTAAAAACACGAACTGCTGCGGACACCCCCCTTGCCTACAATAGCATAGTGAGACAGACGACCCCCTTCTTTATTTGAGGGGGGGCAGCGCGGCCAAGATTTGGTACTTGTTTGGGGGGGTCCAATTGTTGGCACTGCGGGCAGGCATGCCGGACCTGCGCAACTGCGGCATGACAGCATGGCGAAGTCTTGCCCCGAAATAACCCTGGGTGACAATAGTGAGGCCAATGCATGCCAACGCATGCCAACGCATGCCAATGCATGCCAACGCATGCCAACGCATTCCAACGACTGCCAATGCATACCAACGCATGCGAACGCATGCAAACGCATGCCAATGCATGCCCAAACATACCAATGTATGCAAATGCATGCAATCGCATGCCAATGCATGTCAATGCATGTCAATACATGCCAACGCATGCCAACGCATGCCACTGCATGCCACCGCATGCCAATGCATGCTACTGCATGCCAACGTAAGCGAAATGCATGCCAATGCATGCCAACGCATGCCAACGCATTCCAACGCATGCCAATTCATGCCAACGCATGCCAACGCATGCCAACGCATGCCAACGCATGCCAACGCTTGCCAACGTATGCCAATGCATGCCAATGCATGCCAACGCATGCCACACAAACCTGACGGAGCAGGATCGGTGCAGGGATGAGAAGAACATCTGTTCGCCACACGTCGATTTGAAACAAGACATGCCAAAGACACCTCCAGCTCCTGATCCCGACGCAGTGGACATGGACAGTCAAGCAGCTTTCATCAACACATGCTTGGCCTACATGAGTTATGTCCTACACGACGACAGCGTGGTCCTGGAATGGCACTGCATGCGGACATACAGGAGCAGATACCGAAGGAGGTCGCGGCGACATCCGACATGATCATGGAAGAGACGAACCTGAAACGAGGAGGAGGAGGAGGAGGAGGAGGAAGAGGAGGAGGAGGGGATGAGGAGGAAGAGGAGGAAGAGGAAGAGAGGGAGGAGGAGGAGGAGAAGGAGGAGGAGGAGGAAGAGGAGGAGGAGGCGGAAGCAGAAGGAGGAGGAGGATGAGGAGGAGGAGGGGGAAGAGGAGGAGGAGGAGCAGGAGGTGTAGCAGGAGGAGGATGAGGAGGATGAGGAGCAGGAGGAGCAGGAGGAGGAGGAGGAGGAGGAGGAGGAGGATACTGATGATGATGATGATGATGATGATGATGATGATGATGATGATGATGATGATGATGATGATGATGACGATGATGATGATGATGATGGTGATGATGATGATGATGGTGGTGATGGTGGGCCCACAAACTCGTTTGCTTGGCAGGCACAAACGCGCGCGCGCGCGCGCGATAGCGAACGGGAGCGCGGGGTGTCGGCGGCCATGTCCGCCGACGAGCGCGACGCCGCGCAGGAGCGGCCTGCGAGGGGGGGGCCGCGCGCCGCGCCGCGCGGCGCTGCCAGCGCTGGCTGTTTGTTCGCTTGGCCGCCGCTGGGATCCCGCGTCGCGGCGGCTCTGCGCGCGCGCAGGTTCCTTTCCTTGCTGCCAGCCATCGGCGCTGGCAGCTGGGGGTGCGGCGTTTTCGATTTCCCCCTCCGCTCCTTCTTCCGCGCGCGCCGCCGTCCTCGCTCGCTGCCCTCTCCTTCGCGCGCAGGTTCCTTCCCCGCTCCATCCCCCCAGGTGAAGATGATTTCTACATGGACGACCTCAACGAGCTCACCTCGTCGATTTTGCTAGCTCGAAATCAATTCACATTTCTCCGCCGAGTAATGGCGGCTTCGCCGGCTTCGTCTTGCGCGGGGGACGTCGGGCCTTCTTGGTGCCCGATGCTCCCGCCAGGGCGGGTGCCGAGCGTTCGGGGGGTCCGCGGAGCGTGCGGGCGCAGCTCGCCTGTCGGGTAATGGTGCAACGCTCGTGCCGAGCGTACGCGTAAAGAGCGACCAGCGGGGCCCGCTGGCAACTGTGCCACCTCGCAAAGGGCCATTTGATGCCCGCTGGCCAACTGGGGCCCAATGGCAACTGCGCCACTTCGCAAAAGGGCTAATTAGCGCCCGCTGGCCAACTGGGGCCCTTTGGCAACTGTGCCACCTCACAAAGGGCTAATTAGTGCCCGCTTGCCAACTGGGGCCCATAGGCAATTGCGCCACTTCGCAAAGGGCTAATTAGTGCCCGCTGGCCAACTAGGGCCCACTGGCAACCGTGCCGTTCGCAAAAAGGGCTAATTAGTGCCCGTCGGCCAATTGGGGCCCATTGGCAATTGCGCCACTCGCAAAGTGCTAATTAGTGCCCGCTGGCCAGCTGGGGCCCACTGGCAACTGTGCCATTCGCAAGGCGTAATTTGTGCCCGCTGGCCAACGGGGGCCCACTGGCAACTGCGCCATTCGCCAAGGGCTAATTAGTGCCCGCTGGCCAACTAGGGCCCACTGGCAACTGTTCCACTTCGCAGAGGGTTAATTAGTGCCCGCTGGCCAACTGGGGCCCACTGGCAACTGCGCCATTCGCAAAGGGCTAATTAATGCCCGCTGGCCAACTGGGGCCCGCTGGCAAGCGTGCCATTTCGCAGAGGGCTAATTTGTGCCCGCTGGCCACTTGGGCCCCTTGGCAACGGGGCCACCTCGCAAAAGGGCTAATTCGTGCCCGCTGGCCAACTTGGGCCCACTGCCAATCGTGCCACTCTCAGGGCCTAACTGTGGCCGCTGGCCAATTGGGGCCCACTGGCAATTGTGCCACCCCCCTGGGGCTGGCTGGGCCCACTGCATTCACTCGGCGGCGGTGTCAGGACGCCTTCTGGCCGTCTGGGCCCATGGGCAACCGCGCCACCGCAACGGCCGACTGGGCCTCCTGGCAACTGTGCCATCTGCACCATCGTAGCGGCCGACGGGTCCGCGGGCAAAATGCCATTATTGCTTTTGCAATTGCCCCTGCGCTCGTTCGTGCCCGTACGTGCTCGGCGCGCGCGCGCGCCCGCGCGGGCGCTGCGTTGCCCCGCCGCATTTGAAGCGCGCCAGTGCAGCATCAGGGGCGGTCGCGACAGGGGGCGACGCAATTCGGGCGCGCTAACAATGGCAGAGGAGTTGCGCTTGTTTCTGACTGCCGAGGCGCCTGCTCCGCAGGGCTGCCCAGACAAGGAAGCGTTCCTCAATGCCCTCGTGGCGATTCTTGGCCGCGCCGAGGCGAGCCCGCCCTCGCGTCCTGCCGCGCGGGTCGGCGGCGCGCGCGCGCGGCCGTGGCAGGTGTGGACCCCCCGCGCGCTCGCATCCGTCGCACTTGACGAGCTTAATCCGCGCCCCAGCGCAGGGAAGAGGCACGCTCTCGCTGGCGCCATCGAGGCCGCGGCGCGCTTTCGCCCCGGTGGCGCCGCGACGCCGCGCGGCGAGTCCTGCGCAGGTCGCAAAGAAGCGCTTTGCCCCGCTGGCGCACGAGGGCAGGGCGCCGGGCGGCGCGGGCCCCGCTAATGGGGGCGACGCGATAGGCGAACTTTCCCGCCTGCTCAAGAGAGAGGAAGCCCCAGTCGTCCACGTGGACGTGGGGCAACGGCTGAAAGAGATCAAGCTCGACGATCTCCCGCCGGCATTGTGGCCC
The DNA here is from genome assembly GCA_963575745.1 of Prorocentrum cordatum. Classification (NCBI taxonomy): domain Eukaryota; class Dinophyceae; order Prorocentrales; family Prorocentraceae; genus Prorocentrum; species Prorocentrum cordatum. Next base: position 7,463 of record CAUYUJ010010421.1, on the reverse strand, counting down.
AGGCGAGTCCGCAGAACCCGCTTGCTGGATCGGGCGCGACGTCTGCGCGGCGGTGTCAGGAGCGCGCGCGTCGACGCCCTTGCGGGCGAGGTCGCGAAGCTGAAGAGGAAAGGGGTGGCCAACCCTTTCGTGTGCGCGGACTTGCGCGATTGGTCGCCGTTGGACGCGCCCCCCGCCGCCGGCGCCAACGCGCTGACATGGAACGAGTGGCACATGGCCATCGATGCGTACCCCGCGCGCGTTCGGCGCAGTGTGCTTCGCAACGCCGCCTTTCGGCTTCCTGCGAGTTACGCAATTGGTGCAGCCGTGACGGGCCAACTGGCGTACGTGTCCGCCATGGCCCGCAGGCAAATTTGCATGAGGGCGCCCCCGCGCGCGCCATCGGTGCCACGCTGTCGCGCGCCGCTTCGTCCGCGCAGGTGGCCATGAACGCGCACCTGGGCGGCCGGAAAGCCCATTTGGGCATGCTCTACGACGAGAGCTGCCGCAAGGACTGGGCCGAGAAAGCAGCCGCGGGAGTGCCGGACTTCGCGGCGCGCGCCTTTCTCGCGCGCGCGCGGCGAGGGGCCCGCGGCCCGTTGCCCGCGCCGCCAGGTAGACGTGGCGGCGCGGAAGGTTTGCCGCGAGCTGCTGACCGTGGCCGAGCAGGCGTACGACCGCGCCGAAAGGCCCGCCCGCGGCGACGCGCCCGCGCGATTGTTCGCCGCGCGCGCCGACAGGTCGGCTAAGCCCGCGAGCAAGCCCTCGAAGAGCGGCGGCGGCGCGCCCCCCCGGCGGGCCAAGGGCGCGGACGGCGCGTGGACCGCCGTGGGCAGCAGCGGGAGCCGCGGCGAGACGTCGTGGGGGAAGCGCCCGGCGGAGAGCGGATGGGGCAACGCCAAGTGGAAACGCTCGCGCTGGTGAGAATGGTGCGCCACCGCAGGCGCCGCCGCCCGTTCGCCCGTGACAGCCTGGGCTTCGGGCCGCGGGGAAGCGGGCCGCTTCGGGCCGCCCGCTCGCCAAGACGAGCCCGCCGGGACGTTTGTGCTTCACGTCGAAATTGTGGCCGGCGCGTGCTCTCGTTTCCCGCGCCGGCGCGTGCTCTTGCATCTCGCGCGCAATCCAGTGCCAGCTCGTGACGCGCGACGCCTCGCAGCGTTCTGAGATGACGCGTCTCTCGAAACGCGCCCGCGCCGGCGCGGGCGACGCCGGCGGTTGGGCCAAGAGGGCGCGCGCAAGCGCCGGCGATGAGGCCAAGCTGCGTTTCATGCAGTCAGTTCTTGACTTGGGCCGCGAGGGCTTCGCGCGCGAGTCCTCGATCGGGGAAGATGTGCGCGCGGCCGCCGAGTGGGCCGCGTCTACGCCCGCCGAGGAGGCGCGGCCCCCCCCCCACCACCCCTCTCGCGTACGGCTGGCGCGCGCACGCGCGCGCGCTCCGCGTCGTGCAGGTCATTGCTCATCGGGAGGCGGCCACGAGACGCATCGAAAAGATGGGCGCTCAGCTCCGGGCCTCTGGCGAATGTGCGCGGTGGTTCAGCGGCTGCGACCCCGCAGTCGCGCGGGTGTCCGAGTCCGCGAACGGCCCGCTGCTGCGCATAGCGCACGAATGCGACCATCCAGATGCCGAGGTGGTCGAATTTTTCCGTCAGGCGAGCTCGCGTTTGCCCCGCCTCGGCGAACCGCGCGGCCGCGGCAGGGCGCCCCCCTGATCGGGGTTCTCCCTCGCTCGGGGGTGGGCGAGCCGCGCGACCACAAGCGCTGCATCTCGGCAGACGAGCTCAGGGCAGGCCCCCCCGAAGCGCGCCGTGCGGAGCTGACCCGCCGATGTGTCGAAGCGTCGCAGGCGCCAAGACGTCTGCTGACAAAGTTCTGAAGCGCGCGAGACGTGATCTGCATTCCGACGCGCTTCTCGCGACCGCGCGTTCGGACGCCGCGCTGGGGCGACTGACAGTGCCGCGCGACGCGGCGGCCGAGCCGCCGCCAGACGGGGCCGTCGTCATCCCGCGGTTCGGCGTCCCGCAGGGTATCAAGGAGGACGGCTCGCCCAAGGCGCGCCGACCTTGGCGCCGGCGCCCCAGTCGCCGCCCTTCGCGCGGCAGGTACGTTCGGTGGACGATTGCAGCGCCGCCGACCTCAACAGAGCGACCCAGCCCCAGGCCGCAGGGCACGCGCCGCCAGAGGTGCAGGCCGGCGCGTCGCCGCGCGCAGGAGAAGTGGCGGCACGACACCATAGATTCGCTCTACGACGTCGCTCAGACGGTGCACGAAGCATCGGGCGGCGAAGATGTCCTCCTGTTCAAGACAGACATCGACGCGGCTTTTCGCCGCGTGCTGCTGTGCCCACGGGGCCGCGACTTCGCGTGGGTCGCGTTCCGCCGCGGCGATGCAGTGCTCATCGCGCAGCACACGGCTCTTCCTTTCGGCGCAGGCGGGCGCGCGACCCGCGCGCGCCGTCGCGGGGCCCTCTTGCCTTGTCAGTGAGCAGCGTGCACAACTGGGAACGGTTCGGCGCGTTGATCACCCGCATCTGCCGCAAGCTGCTGCGGGTTGCGTTGCTGCGATACGTGGGCGATTTGTTTAGCGTCGAACGGGCGTCGCTGGCGCCGCCCGCGCCGTCGCGCGCGACGGCGGCCGCGCTGAGCCGGCGTGTCCGCGCGCAGGCAAGGCGCGCGCTGCAATGCGTGGTCCGCGTGGTCCGCGCTCTGCTCGGTGACGCGGCCATCGCGGACCGTAAGACAGAGTGCGGGCGCCCTCTTGTTATCCTGGGCTTGCAGATCGAGGCGCCCGCCAAGCGTGCGCGCGCGCGCGTGTGTGGCGCGCGCCTTGGGCCGCGCGGCCAGGTCGATCGCTGGGGCTTCCGCGCTCGTCCATCCGCGGACAAGCGTGCCAAGTGGCTCGAGCGGGTCCGCGCCGCCTTGGCAGCGGAGGAGCTGACCGCCGTGGCGGCGTCCAAGCTGGCGGGCGCGCTCTCCTGGGGTGCATCGCATCAGTTCCGCCGGTTGGGGCGCGCGATGCTGCGACCGCTGTTCGCGCACGCGCACGGCCGCTCGGCAAAGCTGTCCGCGGGCGCGATGTGCTGCCTGCGCTGGTGTGCGGAAGTCCTGGCCCATGATATAGTGGAAACCAGGGCTTGGGCCGGCGGCGACGAGCGACCGCCTGTCGTCATTCTCGCGGACGCGCGCGGCACGCCGCCGAATCTTGCGGCCGTGGTTTGCATCGACGGGCGCGTCGAGTACACGGCGTGGGAACCGCCGGGGCCTCTATTACGGCGGGGCAGCACCGCTTCACGTGCCCGTGCCCGCCCTGGCGCATCGCCTGCCAGCGCGCGCAAGGCAATTCCGCGAACGGCGGGACGCCCAGATTGTCGGGCTGGAAATGCTCGCAGTTGGGCTGGCAATGTGCACGTGGGGCAACGGGATCCGCGGCCGCGACGTCCGCATCTACAGTGACAACACGGTCGCTGAGTGCGCCTCCCGACGTGGCTCGGCGGCCGCGCCAGATCATTGCGCGATCGTTCGCGCGTTCTGGGCGACCGCGTGCGCAATGCACTTGTCGGTGCTGGTGGACCGAGTCGCTACGGGCGCCTGCTCGCGCCGCCGCGCACCGCCGTCGACACGCGCGCTCTGCGCGTGCGCGAAGACGATAACATTGCCGATCTGCCCAGCCGCGAGGAGTATCGTTTACTCGACGATTTGGGTGCCACGTGGCGCTGGCCGACGCTGTGGCCGCAGTTCCAGCGGCTCCAGCTGCCAGGGTAGCTCGCGTAGCGGGCAGCGAGCGCGCGCGGCGCGGGCATTGCCGCGCGCGCGACCACCGGCTCGGCGGATTTCCGCACGCTCTGACCCGGAGCGGGCGTGCAGCGGGATGCGCGCACCCGCTGCAGCTCGGCGGTTAGTGCACCCCGCGCGCTTTAGCGGTCGCGAGGCCAATGTCCGCCGCTCCCTGCTTGCTTGACGAAGTCGCGCAATGGTGCCGCGGGAGCGCGGCCGCGGCCGCGGAGGAGGTCGCGGCGTGCATGCGGCAGAACGACGTTTTCCGCGTATCCTGCGTCGGGGCGTTGCCGCCCGTTCGGACGTGGAACGGATTCGAGGCGCCCTCTTCGCGCGCGTTTCCATAGCGACCGCGCGGCCGCGCCGCGTTCGCACGGAGGCGTTATCAGGTGGGGCGGCGCAGATCCTGGAGCGGATGGCCATGGCGCGCCCTCCGCCCGGCCCGCCGCCGAGGGGCGCGGCAGCCAGCGCGGTCGGGCATTCTGCCGCCGCGCGCCCGCGCCAGCCCGCTGCGTGCCTCGACGCCGAGTCTGTTTCGTCGTCGAGCTCGGACTCCTCCTCTGAGTCGGCACCGCGTGCAAGGCCGTCGCAGCGCGCGGCGCTAGCCCGCGCCTATCCTGCCGCCGTGTACTTTGAGCGCGAGTGCGCCAGCCGCTCGCGGGCTGGGCCGGCGGCGAGCGTGCGGGCAGCGGCCGAGGCGCACGGCCACTTTTCGGATGCGCAGCGGGCCGCGCGGCTGGAGGCCGCGCGTGCGACGGCCCTCGTGGGCGGGGCGCCGGCATCCTTCGGCGCGTGGCGCAGTGCCCCGCGGAATTATTTCGCGTTCGCCGCCAAGATTCGGGGCGAGCGCGACAACGAAGCGCTGCCGCCCTCCCCTTCTGAGCTCGCGCTGTGGGCCACGCATTTTCGCAATCGCAGGACGTTTGGCAATTGCAAGGCGCAGGTCCTCAAGGCCTGCAGGCTACTGCGCCTTGATTGCAGTGCTTTCGACAGCGCGGAAGCGAGCGGCGCGCGCGCCGCCGCGCGCGAGCGCCTGCGCGATGAGCCGGCGCCGAAGCCCGCGATCGGCCATCGGCTATTAGTCGACATGCTTGCGCGCGTGCCCGACGAGGCCACTCGGGGCCTTTTCGTCGCGGCTTTCGCGTTCGCTCTTAGAGTGCCGTCGGAGGGCCTCCGAATCGAGAAGGGTGACCCGCGCATGGCCGCGTCCTTCTCCTTCTCTGACGAGGATTGTCGCGCGCGCAAGGCACGCGCGGTTGTTTTCTTCGCCGGCGGCCGTGTCACCCTGCATTTGAGTAGACGCAAACACGTCGACCATCCCTCGCGCATCGTGCGCAGCTGTTGGTGCGCGGCGTGCACAACCACTTGCCCCGTGCACGCCCTCGGGGCCTTCTTCGACCGCGCGCCGGCGGGCACCGCGCCGTTTGCGCACCTGTCGTGCGGGTGTATTCTCAGCTTGGTGCGGCGGCTCGCCCATGAGGCCGGCGAGCGCGACTCTGCGCACTTTTGCACGAAGTCCTTCCGGCTTGGCCACGCGGAGACTTTACGCCGCAGCGGTGGCAGGCTCGCAGAGATTCTCCGTGCGGGCTGCTGGCGCTCGGGCGCGTTCCTCGACTATATGGATCGAGAAGAGCTCGAGGGCGACGCCATGCTGGAGGCGCTGCAGGCAGGCCAAGCACCTGCGCGCGTGCCGGGATAGCTCTCGCGTCAGGGGGGCGCGCGCGCCAGCGGTGGCTGGCTCGGCATTGGGTTTCGCGCCCCCTCCCCTGGCGGCTCCCTGGCTACCGTCGGCATTGGGGTCATCGGCACCCAGGTGACCCTGCCATGGGGTGGGCGCCGCGCCCTGGGCGGCGAGTGCGCAGACCCACGGGCGCGGCCCGCCCCCTGGGGGCGCCGCGCCCAACGATGGGGTGCTGGCGGCCTCGCAGGGGCGGTCGCGACAGGTGCGCGCGCTGCGTTTGTGGTAGGCCCACAAACTCGTTTGCTTGGCAGGCACAAACGCGCGCGCGCGCGATAGCGAACGGGGGCGCGGGGTGTCGGCGGCCATGTCCGCCGACGAGCGCGACGCCGCGCAGGAGCGGCCTGCGAGGGGGGGGCCGCGCGCCGCGCCGCGCGGCGCTGCCGGCGCTGGCTGTTTGTTCGCTTGGCCGCCGCTGGGATCCCGCGTCGCGGCGGCTCTGCGCGCGCGCGGCGCGCGCGCCGCGCAGGTTCCTTTCCTTGCTGCCAGCCATCGGCGCTGGCAGCTGGGGGTGCGGCGTTTTCTCCCACCCTCAACCGCCCCTGGGGGTCATCGGCACCCAGGTGACCCTGCCAGGGGGTGGGCGCCGCGCCCTGGGCGGCGAGAGCGCAGACCCACGGGCGCGGCCCGCCCCCTGGGGGCGCCGCGCCCAACGATGGGGTGCCGGCGGCCTCGCAGGGGCGGTCGCGACAGGTGCGCGCGCTGCGTTTGTGTTGATTAGGTTGATGATTCTGATGATGATGACGATGAGGATGATGATACTGATGATGGTGATGATGATGATGATGAGGAGGAGGAGGAGCAGGAGGAGCAGGAGGGAGAGGAGGAGGAAGAGGAGGATAAGGAAGAGGAGGAGGAATAATGAGGGGAAGGAGGGGGGGGGGGGAGGAGGAGGAGGAGGAGGGAGGGAGGAGGAGGAGGAGGAGGAGGGGAGGAGGAGGAGGAGGAGGCGGAGGAGGAGGAGGAGGAGGGGGAGGAGGAGTGAGGAGGATGAGGCGGAGGAGCGGGGCGGAAGACGAGGGGGAGGATGAAGATGAGGAGGAGGGGGAGGAGGAGGAGGAGGAGGAGAAGGAGGAGGAGGAGGACGAGGAGGGTGAGGAGGAGGGGGAGGAGGAGGAAAACGACGAGGAGGAGGAATGAGGAATGCTGAGGATGATGGTGCGGCTGATGCTGATGCTGATGCTGATGTTGATGCTGATTCTGATGTTGATACTGGGGATGCTGATGCTGAGGCTACCGATCATGCTGCTGCTGCTGATGATGATGATGATGATGATGATGATGATGATGACGATGATGCTGATGGTGATGGTGCTGATGCTGCTGCTGATGGTGATGGTGCTGCTGTTGCTGATGCTGTTGCCGAGGATGCGGTTGATGACGATGATGATGGTGATGCTGCTGATGATGCTGCTTATGATGATGATGATGCTGGTGCTGCGGATGAGACTGATGATGATGATGATGATGATGATGATGGTGGTGCTGATGATGATGATGATGATGATGGTGCTGACGCTGATGATGCTGCTGATGACGATGATGGTGAGGGGAAGGATGTGGAGGAGGAGAAGGAGGAGGAGGAGGAGGAGGATGAGGAGGCGTACGGATGAGGAGGATAACAAGGAAGACGAGGAGGATGCGAGGGATGATGATGATGAGGATGAGGAGGTGGAGGCGGAGGAGGAGTTGGAGGAGGTGGACGATGATGAAGAGGAGGAGGATGAGGAGGAGGAGGAGGATGAGGATAATGACGGGGTCGAGGACGAGGAGGAGGAGGAGCAGGACGAGGATGGACAGGAGGTGGAGGAGGAGGAGGAGGCGGATGATGCAACTGATGATGCTGATGTTGATGCTGATGCTGATGACGATGATGCTGATGATGATGGTGATGCTGATGATGATGCTGACGATGCTGATGATGAGTAGGAGGAGGGGGAGGAGGTGGAGTACGGAGGAGGAGGAGGATAAGGAGG
>CAUYUJ010010420.1:22500-25000 GCA_963575745.1 Prorocentrum cordatum | reverse complement strand
CTCCTCTCCCCCTCCTCCTCCTCTCATCCTCCGCCTCCTCCGACTCCTCCATCCTCCTCCTCCTCCTTCCTCCTCCTCCTCCTCCTCCTCCTCCTCCTCCTCCTCCTCCTCCTCCTCCTCCTCCTCCTCCTCCCCCTCCTCGCGTTGTGGAACAAAAATCGCGACGGGAGGCTTTTCGCTCCTCTGTGGCCTCGAGGGGGCCCCTCGCCGGGCCTCGGGGCCGTCAAGGCACGGCTCAGGACGAGAGGCCGGTCCCAGGGAAAGGGTCCACCCTGACTCCAGATCCGCCCTACTTTGGGGAAATTTGTAAGGTAGGGCTTGGAATTTCCGCCTTACTGTTCAAGCTCCGCTGATGCCAATTTCCGCCCTACTTTTCTGTTGCTGTGTCCGCCCTACTTCTGTGGATTTCCGCCCTGCTGCATGTTGGGTGCAGAAGTCTCCGCCCTACTGTTTCGGCTTCTAAAAGGTGGACCTCCGACGCAGTTTTGAGTTGGAAAAAAAAGCCAAGAAGTAGGGCGGATCTGGAGTCAGGGCTCCCCCTCTGTCCGCCTGCCCCCGGCAGGGCAGGAGGAGGAGGGGAAGGAGGAGGAGGAGGAGGAGGAGGAGGAGGAGGAGGGCAGACCTCTGGGGGTCGACGTTGTGAACAAGCCACAACGTCGGAGGCCTGGGCGGGCAAGTGGCAGCAGCGCCGCCGCGTCGAGGCGAGAGCGCCGCGCCTGGCAGGCGAAATCTGCACGGCGCCGAGGCGAGAGCTGCGCTTTCGCCCGCCCGTGAGGAGGAGGAGGAGGAGGAGGAGGAGGAGGAGGAGGAGGAGGAGGAGGAGGAGGAGGAGGGGAAGGAGGAGGAGGAGGAGGAGGAGTGCGGATCTGGAGTCAGAGTGCCTGGCTTCCAAGTCCCGCCCGACCGGCCCGCCCGCGCCCGAGCTGCTCTGCTCACGCCCCAGGGGGGCCACGCGCGAAGCCCACCCCTGCCCTCCTCCTCCTCCTCCTCCTCCTCCGCCTCCTCCTCCTCCTCCGCCTCCTCCTCCCCCTCCTCCTCTCCCCTCGCGAGAGCTCCATTCTCAAGAGTGGTGGCCTCTCGCGAAGGACGTGCGCCCCCCCATTCCTGCCACGCCTCTGGCAGCACGGGCGACGTCATGGCCGCGTTGCTACGAACGTCGTCGACTTCACACTGCTGCTCCACACGGAGGATCGACGGTCCCAAACTGGGCTTCAGTCGGGCAGCCGCGGCGGAGAATCGGAATGTATACTAGTACGGAATACTTAGTAAGGAGCAGGAGGAGGCGGCGGCGGAGGAGGGAGGAGGAGGAGGAGGAGGAGAAGGACGGAGGAAGGGAGGGAGGAGGAGGGATGAGGATCAGAAGGAGGAGGAGGAGGAGGAAAGACGAGGACGCGGACCCACATTCTTATTAGAGATACTTACATGGATTGTTGTTTGTACATATGTTTGCATATATGTATGTGTGTATACAAATATGCGCAGATACGTACACATACACAAATGTATGTGCATCTACATATGTGTACGTATCCGCCACCGTGCCTCGAGTCATGAAGTGGAGCGTCCTCAGGTCCTCAAGGGTTCCCTGCTCTCTGTACTCAGGAGTGGGGGGTTAAAGTCTTTCGCGTGAAGGCTGGAGGAGGAGGAGGAGGAGGAGGAGGATCGAGGAGGAGGAGGAGGAGGAGGAGGAGGAGGAAGATCGAGGAGGAGGAGGAGGAGGAGGAGGAGGAGGATCTAGGAGGAGGAGGAGGAAGAGGAGGAGGAGGAGGAGGAGGAGTAAGATCGAGGAGGAGGAGGAGGAGGAGCCCCAAGCCGCTCACAATGCTCCTGGCGCTCCCGCGCGCTCCCGGGCTGCCCCGGATGACTTCACCAGAGGCCAGAGGGCTCCAAGACGGGCCAAGGGGGCCCAAGAAAGCGCCAAAGAGGGTCCAAGAGGCCGCCAAGACAGCCCAGGAGCGCTCCAAGACGCCAAAGATGGCCCCAAGACGGTCCGAGTGGCCCCAAAGAAGACCCAAGAGAGTCCCAAGAGGACCCCTAAGAGGGCCCAAAGAGGCACACAGCATTGATGTGCATTGTGTGTTGTCGATGTTTTTGTCGCGTTCTCGCGTTTTCTGGCTTCCGACGCTCCAGTATGGACCTCAAGACCGCCCCAAGACGGCCCAACACGCCCCCAAGAGGGCCCCAAGACGCCCCAAGAGGGTCCCCAAAACGGCCCAAGAGGCGCCCAAGATCGCCCAAGAGGGCCCAAATATGGGCCGAAAAGGGGAGCACGAACCGACAAATCGAGCCTTCGGCACCAAGAGGCCCCCAGGAGGCCCCAAGAGGCCCCCAAGAGAGCCCAAGAGGCCCCCTAGAAGCCCAACGAGGCCCCCCGGGGGCCCCCCAAAGAGCCCCCCCCCCCCCCCCCCGAGAGGCCTCCCACGCTCTCCGAACGAACATTCCGAGGCCCCTGAGCCACAACCCAGGCACGGCGGGGCCGAAACATCAAAGCCACAACATC
>CAUYUJ010010420.1:0-15000 GCA_963575745.1 Prorocentrum cordatum | reverse complement strand
CCTCCTCCTCCTCCTCCCTCCTCCTCCTCCTCCTCCTCTCCTCTCCCCTCCCCCTCCCCACCCGTCTTCTCCTATCCTCCTCCTCCTCCTCCTCCTCCTCCTCCTCCTCCTCCTCCTCTCTCCTCCTCCTCCTCCTCCTCCTCCTCCTCCTCCTCCTCCTCCTCCTACAGGATTCCCCGGAGTTGGGTTTTCGCCTGCATTTTTTCCCAAAATGCTGCTCTCGCTGAGGCGCCGGCCTCATTTTCGGGCCCTGCTCGTTCCGAATCGTGCTCCCGCTGCAGCGCTGGCCTCATTTCCGTGCTTCCGCTCGTTCCGAATCGTGCTCCCGCTGCAGCGCTGGCCTAATTTCCGCGCTTCCGCTCGTTCCGACTCGTGCTCCCGCTGCAGTGTTGGCGTCATTTCCCGTGCCATGCCACGGCATGCAATGCAATGCTAGGTTGATACTACGCTGTGCGGTGCTCTTCTACGCCATGCCATGCCGTGCTCTACAATGCATCGCGTACCCTTTCGGGATCATTGCCCTGCTCGGCATCCGACTGTGCGAGTAGAGAGGGGATCCACGCCATGGTAAGGGACGGGAGGGAGGGGTAGGATGTCAGATATGACGCGAGCGCACCTAGCTTGTCCTCCTCCCCCTCCCCCACCGCCTCCCCCTCCCCCTCTCCCTCCTTCTTCTCCTCCTCCTCCTCCTCCTCCTCCTCCTCCTCCTCCACCTTCCTCCTCCATCGGCGCCCATCTGCGCCCACCGTTCCCTGGTGAGTGCGGCAACTGCCCGGCACGATCTCCGTGCGGAGCGTGCCCGCGTCCTTCTGTCTGCGGTGGGCCTATGTGTTAGGGGGAAAACTAACCTACCTCGCTTTTGCAAGGGCTCCCAACTTCGCGCTTCGCGCTGCGCGAAGCGCGAAGTGCGAATAACTTCGCGCTCTCGCGCCGCCTCCCAGGGGAGAAGAGGAGGATGAGGAGGAATCGGAGCCGAAGCGCGAAGCGCGAAGCGCGAATAACTTCGCGCCCTCGAGGGCGCCCTTGGTTTTGACCACCCTCGCTTCCAAGAGATACCAAACGATGCCCAATTGCAGCCTGTACTGGTCAGGCCGCCTGACGAGGAGGCGCGTGGTACGGCTTGGTTTTGCCTGGAAGCGAAAGCGGGGTAGGTAATTCACGCTCTGATGTGTGGGACACGTGCGGGAAGGGCCCGAGGACGGCAAGAGGGCAGAAGACAGGGGACCAAAGACACGGAGAGGGGGACCACGGAACACGACGGAGGAGCCCCTGCGATCCGACGCCCCAAAAAATTGGAGCAGGCGGTTTTTGACAACTTTCGGCCCCCCCAGACCTCCTCGCGTCGTGAAAAAATCACGACGGGAGGTTTTTCGCTATTTTCGGCCTCCGCGGGCCCTCGCCGGGCCTCGGGAGCGTCAAAAAACGACTCAGGACGAAAAACCGGTCCTGGGGAAGCGGTCCGGCCATCCGGGGTCCACGCACCAGAACATTGGAGCAGCCTGATGTCTGGGGTTGCAGATTGAGAACGTACCCCGAGGCATCTTTAGCCAACTGCGCCGCCCAACGGCTTTCAGATCTCCCAGAAGACACCGCACTACAACGGAGGATTGCAATCCTTCGTTTGTAGTGCGGAGGATTGCAAAAAAACCCTGGATTGCAAAAAAACCCTGGGCGAAGGATTGCAAAAAAAAACCCTGGGCGAAGGGTTTTTTTGCAATCCTGCGGGTTTTTTTCGCAATCCTGGGCGAAGGATTGCAATCCTTCGTTGCAATCCTTCGCCCAGAGGTGCTCCCCCGCGCGCCGTCCAGTGGAGCAGGGCCTCTGCCCGGACGGTCCGCGCGTGCCGATTGCCAGCCTTCGCCTGCTGGTCTTCTGGTGTACACTGTTAGGGGCCCTGGGCGAGAGCACCTGGCTGTGCAAGGACGGGCGCTGCGGAGAGAGAGAGAGAGAGAGAGAAAAAAAAAACAAAAAAAAAAAGAAGAAAGAGAGAGAGAGGGAGGGAGAGGGAGAGAGAGAGAGAGAGGGGGAAAGGGAGGGAGATGGAAGCCAGAAGAGAGCGGAAGGACATTAGACACGCGTTGGCCTCGTGATCCGCCCAACGTGTAAGTTGCCGGCCGCCCGTTTAACACACACAGACACAGACACAGACACACAGACACACAGACACACAGACACACAGACACACAGACACACAGACACACAGACACACAGACACACAGACACACAGACGCACAAACACACACACACACACACACTGACACACAGACACACAGACACACAGATACACAAACACAAACACACAAACACACACACACACACACACACACACACGCACGCACGCACGCACGCACGCACGCACGCACGCACGCACGCACGCACACACGCACACACGCACACACACATACTGACTCAGTCACTCACTCACACAGACACAACACACACATACACGCACGCGCGCACGCGCGCACGCACGCGCGCACGCACATGCCGACCACCTACGCCACCAACTCGACAGCCCCCCAGTCACGACTCCACCGATGGGACGCCAGAGGCAGGGACCGAAACGCTTTACATACGTAGGAGAGAGAGAGAGAGAGAGAGAAAGCCACGCGCGTAGCCTGATTCACAGGGGGAAGCGTGTGTGGTGGCTGGTACGTGTTGCCTGTTGAAGGGGAAAGGTCATATTCAAAATGAGGATATGACATGAAAGTGAAGAACAGGAACAATTACAGAGGATAACACAGAGGAGTGCGGACAAATAGGATTGACGTCACTGTTGCACTGCATCTTTATGCGTGTCCCCTTTCCCCCAACAGCGGGCAACACGAGAAGATGCAAACTTGCCGTTTACCGGCCATCGCCATCCAATGTTGCTCATTTTCATCATCCGTGTTCTTTCCCCCGAGTCCTCATCGATGTTCCACTTGAACTCGGTTGAGTCGGCGCAATTCCACAGTATAATGTCACTACCGTCGCCTGCTTTCCCCTCGCGCACGCTCATGCAGTAGCGCGGGTTCGAGGAGAGCTTGATGAAATCGCCATCGACTGTCCAGCCGAACTCCTTGCCTTCGACGGGAGAATGGGGAAGCGAGTGAGGGGAGGGGGAAAGGGAAAGGGGATGGGGCAGAGAAAAAAGGAGGGGTAGGGATAGGGCGAGAGAGGGAGGCATCAAGGGGGCGAGGCATCGATTTGTATATATGAGAAAGAAAAGAAACGACAGGGAAAAGAGAGAGAGAGAGAGAGAAAGAGAGAGAGAGAGAGAAACAAAGAGAGAGAGAGAGAGAAAGAGAGAGAGACAGAGAGAGAAAGAGACAGAGAGGGACAAAAATCACAAAACACATACAAACAACAACAACAACAACAACAACAACAACAACAACAACAACAACAACAACAACAACAACAACAGCAACAACAACAACAACGAGACATAACCATAAAGAGAAACACGGAATAATGCATCTCTCGATGACTTATAGGTAAACACGTGCAAGCACATGCGCAACTGCATGCACACACATATACACCCTCACACACACACACACACTGGAACCATCGCGAGTGCTACGTGCGCGCTCACGTTCTAGAGTTGGTCGTGGGGGTAGAACAGAGCTGTCGACTTGACTACGCACAAACGCCTCTCACATGGTGGCCCGAGCTTGCGCCCACAGGGGCTGGAACACGCCTCCACGGTGCCACTGAAGGCTTCGAGACACTTTTGGAGGCGTTCGCAGAGGCAGATCGGGCCAACAAAATGCTCCGGGAGGCGCCCAGGAACGGCCAAGGATCCCGAAGTAGCTCCGGCGAGGGAACGGCGAGGCTCCCAAAGACACCGCGAGGTTCCGAAGTGTCTGTCCAGACGGCCTAAGCGATCCCCCAAAACGCTCCCCAAAACTGCCCCCCCGCCGCCGCCATTCAAGTGTTCCCGAAAGCCTCCCCGGGAACATCTGGACGGCGACGTGCCCCTCCCGAAAGCCCATGGGCCCGCATCCTTCTCCTCTGCCTTCTCCTCCTCGTCCTCCTCCTTCTCCCCGTCCTTCTCATAATTTTCCTTCCCGTCGTCCCCCTCGTCGTCCTGTTTTTCCTCCTTCTGCGCTCCTCCTCATGCCACTTGTTCCCCCCCTTTTCGACCCCCTCCTACGGTTCTCATGATGGCGCCCGCGGCCACGCAAGCGCCAGGCCGCAATGTGAATGCGGCGATCAAATGGCCAGCGAGTCTGTCGCACGTGCAAGCCCGCTCCGGCACGAAGAAAGCTGGCTTGAACGCGAGGCTTCTGTCGTCGTGGAGTCAAATCCGCCGTCGCGCCCCCGGGCAGGCGCGGGGACTGTCGCGTGCTGTCTGGTAGTCGCGTCGCCGAAACGGGGACAATGCGGCGCGTTTCGGTGGCGCGGTGGCGGAATTGCCGCAGGCAGTTGGATAGAACAGACACGGCGCTCCGCGATTCCACCTGCGCGCGACAGCAAGCAAACGCATGCTCGACCCACGCGGCGGCATTATCTGCGCGAAGACCGCCGGCAAGCTGCGGCGGAAGACTACACTTCTCCGTGCCTGGGCATCGAAACGCCGCGTCGTGGAAGGTCCACGACGAAAACAGCGCAGCCGCTGGTGTTTCGTCTGGAAACAACTGGGCGAATATGTTTGCGGCGGAAACCGGCCGCGATCGGATTGCCGCGCCCACAAAGCGGAGATCCACCGAGGAAAGGGGCTGCCTTGCAGACGGCCAGGTTCACGGCGTCGACCTTGCCCGCCCCTTCCGCGAACCTCTGTCGCGGGCGCGGCGGCGCCAGCTCGTCAGGTTGCATGGGGAAGAGCACCGCGAGGGATGCCCCGATGTATCCGAACAAAGGCATGTGCTGGATTTCGAACGCCACGCCATTCCCAGCGATTGCATCGGCCTCCCTCTTGGAACCTGCGGCCGCCATGTCAGCGTCCTGCAGATGGGCCTCATCCGAGAAAGAGATCCCGGAGCCCGATGGAACGTCGCGGGCAGCCGCTGGCTCGACCGCGCCCACCCCCCGCGAACTCGGCGCCCGCCTCTGCGTTCGCGGCGTCGCCGCCCTCGCCCGAGCCCCCCCGGGCATCGTCGGGCACGGGGCCCCCGTCGGCAGCGCCGCTGGGCGACGATGGGGGGGGGGGGGGGCAGGACGAGCCGAAGGGGGCAGCGGGGCTGGATCTGGAGGCGCGGGCGCCAGGCGTCGGGCCCAGCGGCCGCGGGCGGGCGGAGACGCCGCCATGCACTTCGCGGCCGAGAAGTTCGTGGGCATCTCGGCAAGGCGTGCACTGTTTTGCACCGCGGGTGCCGTCGGCGCCTCTCGCGGGCCATCGGGCGCATTCCGCCGCCCACGCGCAGCGCGATATATAAAACTGAGCCGCGCTGAACATTGCAGTCCGCCGCTGGGCCACGGAAAGGCCGACCGGGCGCGCGGCGGGGGGGCCCGGGCTGCGCGAGCGCGGGGCGCGCGGCAAGTTCGGCGCAACGCGCGCGCCTGGCGGATAGTTTCGGATGCTTCCGCGGCGCGGGAGGGGGGGGCGGCCAGCGGGGCGCGTCGCGAACTTTCCATGCGGAACTGGACTGTTGTCATGTGCCGTCCGCTCATGTCGCGCGGCATGTCCGATGGCCCTTCACATGTAGCGCTTCTCTGCGCGGCCACTGGCCGCCCCCTTGACCGCCGCGAGTGGCGGGCCCCCCGACCGCCCTCCGGGCGGAGATGGTTTGCGGCGTTGCCTTTTTCCAGCCCCGTCGGCCCCCGCCGGATCGGAAAAGAGCTGGCCCCTTTGCTCCCCCCCCCAATTAGGATTCGCAGGGGGGTGTCGAGACCTCAGCTCGCCCGCGCCGCCCCACCGCGGCGCGAGGATGGCCCGGGAAGACACCTGGAAATGACCGCCAATGTGGGGCAATATGGCGAGATCGCCAAACGCGGCGTCCGACATTCTCCAAGAGCTCCCAAGATCCCTCCAAGACGGCGTCGGCTCCGAGTGGCCGCGAAGCCTTCGGCTGGCTCTGGGCGGCTCCGAATGGCACTGATGGCGCAATGTGCTGTAACCCGTCCGTGACCTCAACAAAGGGAACACGATTTGGGATTCTGCCGCGCCGCAACGAATGGGCCTCGAGTCGCGAAGATGGCGCCAACGCAGCCCGAGAGATCGAGCCCCCAGAGCGACCCAAGAAGACTCCAAGATGGCGCCAACGCGGTGAACCAATCAGGATGCAATCGAATTCGAGGGGCCGCGACACGTTCAAAGCGCACAGAACGCTGGGAAGCCGTTGCCGCGTGGCCGCAGGATAGCCACATATTCTTGGAGGCGTCTTCCAAGATGGCGCAGCATGGGCGCAATTGGCTCGAGGCGGCGCCCAGGATGCCCCGCAATGGCCCCGAAACTGCTCGACGCGGCCCGGGGCGGCCGCGGCGCCTCCAAAGAGCGCCCCCCCAAAGGCTCGAATTCTTCGAAAACGCGGGGTCGCCGAATGATTGTTGCGTGATCGCTTTTCGCTGTCGATGGCCTTCTGAGTCCCAGTGCGCTCTCGGCGCTGCTACGCTGACGAGCGCAGCGCGGCGGGGGGGCCGATCGGGCTTCGATGTTCAGGATGGAGAGGAGGGCGAAGGTCGCATGCGCAGGCAACGCAACGGCCTCCTTGTCTCCAACCCATTTCCCGACGGGGGGGGGCGGGGGAGGGCGGGGGTGAGACGGGGGAGGAAGAAGGGGAAAGAGGTGAAGCGTTGGCAGCGCGAACTGCGTCGGTGACACTTGCGCCGGAGATCTGGGCCGCGGGCGTCCGCGATGCAGCGCGACGCTGCTACCGAGCTCATTGCTCGCGAAGATTCGTTGCTGAATGCTATGGGGAATGCGCCGTTCGCGGCGCGCTGCTGCTGCTGCGATTGCAGCGCTCGCCCATGTAGACTCCAGCGCAGCAGCGATGGTGTTGCCAGATAACATCTTCACGAAGACCTCTATTCCAGCGCGCGCGGGGCTCTCGGCCGAGGTCGCGCCAGGGCTCGTGAACAGCGCTGCGAATAAGTTTGGAGGTCGGAAAGGGGTGCGGCATAAAAGGAGCATGGTGCCAATCGTGGAAATGGCAATGCTATCTGCGATAAATGACATCGCCAGAGTCCCCTTCGCATGAGTTAGCACCGCGCCCCTTTATACCATGCCCCTGTCCTACCTCCAGACCAGGTTATCGAATGCGTTGTTGCGGAATCACGCGGCAACCCGCGCGCGGGCCGGCCCCGCGACCGGCGCGCGGAGGTCGCGCCGTCCGTCGCCGAGAAAACCGCGCGCCGCGACGCCGCCACTCCAGGGCAGGGCAGCGGGGCAATTTCCAGCCACAACCTGCGCGCGCGTCAGATCCGCAAACGGCGCGGGGAGGTCGCGCTGGCCATCGCCATCCCAGCCGCGCGCCGCGGCAACGCCGTCGCTCCTCCCTGGGAGGTCGGCGCGACAACGTCCAGCGGCAATCTGCGCGCAAGTCAGGTCGAGAACCGGCAGGGGGAAGGTCGCGCTGACCGTCGGCATTCCGACGGCGCGCCAAGACGGAGGACTCGCTCCTGAGCAGAGCGGCGCGGCATGGCTCTGCGACGACCTGCGCGTGGACCAGGCCCGTGGACAGCTTGAGGAGGGCGCGCTCGTCGTCGCGAGTCCTGCCGCATGTCGCGGCAACGCCGTCGCTCCTGAAGAGAACGGCTCGGGGCAATCGGGCGACAAACTGCGCGTAGGTCAGGCGCGCAGCCGTCGCAGGGGGGCGGCGCCTGCCGTCGCCGAGAAATCCGCGCGCCGCGGCGACGCCGCCCCTCCTGGGCAGGGCGGCGGGGTGAACTCCGGCGGCAACCCGCGCGTAGGTTCCAGGTCCTCTCGCGGGGGGCTCAGGTCCTAGCTTTCGGGCCCAGGCGACCCTGCGTCGTTAGCCCGCCGCCGCTTGCCACTGGGGTGCCCGGCGTGCTGGATCCTACTGGTTTGGACTCGGTTGTCTTCCTCCCAAATTGACCGGGGTTTCGGCCGCCCCGCCGGCCGCCTGGAAGGGGTCGGAAGCAACCTCGACGTCCGGAAAAGCTCCCCGGAAACGGCCCGAGCTGACCTCCAGGAGGGCCAAGATGGTCCAATATGGACTCCAAGTGAGCCCAATATTGTCCAAGATGGCGACCAAGACGGCCCGCGAGGGTCCAAGACGCCTCCAAGTCCGCCCAAGAAGCCTCCAGCACGGCCCAAGATAGCGTTAAAATGGCCCAAGACGGCCCAAGAGGCCCACGAAAGGGTTCCAAGACGGCCCAAGAGGCCTCCAGGAGGTCCTTCAGGAAGGCCCGAAGAGGCCAAAAACATTGATTTTCAAAAATGTCATTGAAGGATTTGGGGATTTGCTTCCACTCGGTCTTCCGAAGGCCCGAGACGGCCCAAGAGCCCCGAAAGATCGCCCCAAGATCGCCCGAGAGGCCTCCGCAATGGCCCCAGAACGGCCCGAGAGGACCTCGAGACGGCCCCAAGAGAGCCCCAAGACGGCCCAAGAAGCACCCCAACCGCCTAAGATGGCCTCCGAGACGGCCCTGGAGCGAGGGCCCCAAGTCGGCCCAGAGAGGCCCCCAAGACGGCCCCCGAGGGCGCCGGGCCGGAAGGCCACCGAGACGGCCCAAGATGGCTCCAAGATGGCCCAACACTGCCCAAGAGACCCCCCAATGGTCTCCAAGACGGCCCAAGAGGCCCCCGAGAGGGCCTCCAAGAAGGCCACGGGAGGCCCAAATCGTCGATGCCCCTTACATGATAAGCCAGGTTCAGGAGGGTGTGTGCCGAGACCCCCCCTAGAATCACATCGTAAACGCATCGAGGCATCCCGCGGCTTATCCCGTGCTGAAGAGCAGGGCGATAGACGGGGGACAAGGTATGAGACGAGAGGATGCACCATCGAAGGACGTGCACATCTCCTCCTATCCGTTCGCGCCCAAGCTCATGCAAAACAACCTGCCCCCTTTCCTGCGCGGAGGGTGTGGAGAGAAAACAAGAACCCCACTTAGGATGTGGGGAATAAGAACAGGAAGCGGTCCTCACTATGTACCCTTGTCAGGCGCTGCCGCGCAGTTCGTCGCCTTTTGGTGCAGTGGGGGCCCAAGGGGCGGGTTCCCAGAAGGCTCCTGCCAGCCAGGCAGCGCCGTTCACACGCCCTATGCTGGCGCAAGGACGCCGGCCACTCTACAGTGGGCCTGGCTACCGCAATGGTTTTCATGATTCGTAAACTCGCTTATGCTGCAGGCGGGACATGGGCCGTCTCTGGGCAAATCCGTTCTCCCAGCAGGGGCACCCCTCGGACAGCTGCAAAGACAGCTCGAGTGAGCGCCGGCACAGCGGCGGATTACGAAGCGCACGCCACTTGGCTTGACTCCGCAGGCTGGAAGAGGGGCGCCCCCCAGTACGCCAGCGCGGTGCAGCTCTGGGGCGAAGCAGCAGGCTTGGCCCACGAGGAGCCATGGCCACCGTCGTATGAGTCGGCTTGTGCATTCTGTTCGTTTTTTTCGCAGCAGTGCCACGTGGCGAAATACCTTTCACACATTCGGTCTGCGCTGTCGCTGCTGCGCGTTTCGCCTGGCTATCTCGCAAATGCTACCCGGCTTGTGAAGGGCGCCGAAAAAGCCATGACAGGCCGGGCGAGGCCTCGCGTTTGGGCCACTGTTGCCCAGACTCGCGAACTTCTAGCTTGGGCCGGAAAGGCACGCCGCCAAGATGTTGGACGATCGTGGGCTGTTTCGCGGCATTTTTGCTTGAGGCATTCTGAAACCTTATCTCTCGGAGCTCAAGCTGCGCCTTCTGCTTGTCGGATCCGGCTCTGGTTCCGAGACAGTGGTTACGTTTATGCAGCGGAAGTGCTACCGTGCGCCCGTGGAGGTGTCGCGCAAATGCATCTGCGCCGGGAGGGCGCAATCCTTGTGCGGCGTGTGTGCGCTACGGCAGGCGGCCGAGAAGTGACAGGTGCCGTTTTCGCACGTGCGGTACTCAGAGGCGTTGGCTTTCCTCAAGGCGGCGGCTACAGCGTTGCAGTTCGAGAGCGCCCAGTACTGGGGGACCCGCGCGTTCCGCAGGGTGTTCGAGATGATGCCCTGCGGGCCGGGGGGGCTTCAGCGCTCTTCTGGTCCGGCGGCTGGAGAAGCTTGGCTGCCTTCGGGTGCGCCACCGCGCAGTGCCGAGGGGCCCTGGCCTCTGCTGAGTGGCTGGTCGAGCACTCAGAGTCACGTGGCGGCGAAACTCGAAGAAAACAATCATATCCGAGGCGTGCCTCCTCGGCTCATCGCCGCCAGCCCCAGCCCTCCTGGAGGCCTTGGCCCCGTCTGACCAGAGGCGTTCGTTTCCCAGGCCTGCGCGCGCAGAAAGGAAAATAATGATATGGGGTGGCCGCGAAAACCACATTTCCCGAATGCACAGCCTCCTAAGAAATTACGCAGCAGGCGACAGGGAATACGTTAATAAGCACAAGAGACACGAGCAACCCAATGCATGCATACGTAGTTTTAGCTATTCATCCTCTGCGCCGCTCGAATCCGAGAAAGCTGCCAGCCATTCCGCGGCTGCCAGTGCTTCCTGGGTCTGCGCCGTAGTTTGCCCGAAAGCGGCAGCCCCCCTCCGGCCGCCAGACCAGAATAGCGCAGAGTGCCCATCAGCCCGCAGAGCATCGTTGGCAAACCCTCTGCGAAAGGCGTGGGTGCCCCAATGTGGTGCACTTGGGAGCTCCAGCGTGCCGGGGCGTCGGCGTGCGAGATGTGCCCGAACGGGCGGCCATAATTTATCTCCACTGCTTCTTTCAAAGCGCGCGCTCGGCACAATAGGTGCCGCTGGCCCGTGCACGCGCGTGTGCGCGTTACATTAACTGCTGCCTTGCAACACTTCCTCCGGTGGAACGTGATAATTGCTTCGCAATCCGCTCCGCGCCCGGAGAACCGGAACGGCGCCACCAAGTGCCAGTGTTTCTGAAAATCGCAAGCAAAAGTGCCGGGAAAGAGATCCCCGCGCTCCACACTTGAAGCCCGGTGGATTAGCTCGCGCGTCTGGGAAGTCGACGCCAGAACCTTCGGCCGCTGAAATGCAGCTCCTGCTTTCTCCGCCCCTCGCACCAGGCGCGACGTCTCCGCCAACTCCGCGGCAGGAGCCCGCAGCAGATGGAGCGCGGACCGCAAGTGCGACGAATAAGGGCCCAGGGGAACGCGGCTCCGAAACAGGGCGCAAAATACGCAGAATGTGGGATGCTTCGGGGGCCAAGGAGCCTCGCGGCTCACGGCCGCTGCCTTCCCCCAGAGTTGAATTGGGCTGGCATGCTGTGCAGCGCTTCTGCGCCAGTTGCAGAACTCCAGCCGCGCTGCCCTCATTTCGACATGGGCAGCGCCTGGCACAGCTGTTCGAACCTTTTTCCCCACTTGTTTCGTGGGGTTATGTCTCACTTCACCTCGCACCTCATCTCCTCTATCCTCCTTCGTCTCCTCACCCGCGCTCAACGCGTGCACGGCAAGTGCGCGAGACACGCGTCTACATACGGCCGCGCGCATGCACACACTCGCACACAACGCACACACACGCACGCACACGCAGGCACGCAGGCACGCACAGGCTGGCTGAGGCAGCTGAGGCAGGCAGGCACCTGAGGCAGGCAGGCTGAGGCAGGCAGGCAGGCAGGCTGAGGCAGGCCGAGGCAGGCGAGGCAGGCTGAGGCTGAGGCACTGATGCTGAGGCAGGCTGAGGCTGACAGGCTGAGGCTGAGGCTGAGGCAGGCTGAGGCTGAGGCAGGCTGAGGCTGAGGCCGAGGCAGGCTCAGGCCGAGACAGCTGAGGCTGATACTGAGGCTGAGGCTGAGGCCGAGGCAGGCCAGCTGAGACAGGCTGAGGCTGAGGCAGGCCGAGGCCGAGGCAGGCAGGCCGAGGCAGGCTGAGGCTGAGGCCGAGGCAAGCCGAGGCAGGCTGAGGCTGAGGCTGAGGCTGAGGCAGGCTGAGGCTGAGGGAGGCTGAGGCTGAGGCTGACGCAGGCTGAGGCCGAGGCAGGCTGAGGCTGAGGCCGAGGCAGGCTGAGGCTGAGGCCGAGGCAGGCTGAGGCTGAGGCTGAAACTGAGGCAGGTTGAGGCATCCGTAGGAATCCATAGGAATCCTTAGGAATCACGAGGAATCCGTAGGCATCCTTAGGAATCCGTAGGCATAGTGAAGCATCCTCGGGAATCCTTAGGAATCCTTAGGATTCCATTGGATCCTAAGGCCGTTGCCACTGCGACTGTCATTGCGAATGCGACTGCGACTGCGAGAACAGCAGAATTCTACAATTGGATGCTCACCTGAATCTTAAGGGGAATGCTTCCATATATGCGTATGCACATCGTTGTTAGGTGGCTTTGCCGGGATAATGTTACCAGAATCGTGTACACAATCATTGAAATGCATTGTGTGTTTGATTGTATGTAAAAATGTAACAAGACCCTTGTGTTTATGGACCCGGACGTCGCGATCTGCTTGAGGGGTGCCACCGATGTTCAGACATGTGAGGATTTCCCTAGGGAAACGGCCAAACAAATTGCTGACGGGTCTCAATTAATCGGCTCTGAACTCTACTCCCTCGGAGAGTTGCGTATGATAATGTGTATGTGTGAACCTACACACGTAGAGCGACATAAAAAGAGAGAGAGAGAGAGAGACAAAAAAAGAGAGAGAGAGAGACAGAGAGAGAGAGAGAAAGAGAGAGAGAGAGAGAGAAAAATACTGAACCATATAACTATAGATATTGAGACAGAGAGAGAGAGACAGAGAGAGAGAGACAACACAACAAGTATTAAAACAACGAATAAAGGTACAGAAAGAGAGAGGTAGAAAGAGAGAGAGAGAGAGAGAGAGAAGAGAGAGAGAGAGAGAGAGGAACAAAAGGAGATATAGAAAGAGGAAAATAGAGACACACACACACACGCACACGCACACACACACAAAGAGGTAGGCGCACAGGGGAGATGGGGCGATGGGTGGGGGAGTGGGAGGGGGGCAGGGGGACAAGGGACGGAGGAGAGGAAGGGGACGGCGGAGGTGGGCCTGCGGGCGGGGGGTTGGCGCAGCGGGGGCGGGAGACGGGCAGGAGCCCGCGAGGGGCGCAGGGGCACGCGCCGAACTCCTCCACCGCCTCCTCCTCCCCCTCTCCTCGCCCTCCTCCTCGCCCTCCCCCCTGCCTCCTCCTCCTCGCCCTCCACCTCGCCCTCCTTGCCCTCCTCCTCTCCCTCCTCCTCGCCCTCCCCCTCCACCGCCTCCTCCTCCCCTGGCCTGCTCCCCCCTCCTCCTCGCCCTTTTCTTCCCCCTCCTCCTCGCCCTCCTCCTCACGCTCACGCTGCAAGCACGCTGTGGGCATCTGCATCCGTGCTGGATGCTTCCACCCTCCTCTTCCTCCTCCTCTTCCTCCTCCTCATCATCATCATCCTCCGCCTCCTCCCTCTCCTCCTCCTCCCCCTCCTCCTCCTCATCCTCCTCCCACTCCTCCTCCTCCCCCTCCTCCTCCTCCTCCTCCTGCTCCTCCTGTACTTCAGTCGGACAGAAGGTGGTGCAGGAGGAACGCCACAGAGGAACAAAACAAAGGTGTCCAGGGGAACCAAAAGGCGCCGCCAGAGAGGACGGAACTCGTCTGGATCTCACCCGAAGCTTTGAACAGCGCCCATTAGAAGAGCGACAGGAGGGGAATGCTGAGGCCGACGAGAGGAAAATGAGGAGGAGAACACGAAGGAGAAGAGGGAGCGGAGGAGTTGAAGGGAGAAAATAAGAGAACACATGGGGAGGACGGAAGGAGGAGGACGACGACGAGGAGGATAAGGACGGCGAGGCGGAGGAGGAGGAGGAGGAGGAGGAGGAGGAGGAGAAGCGCGCTGAAGGATTGCGGAGGCGGAGGCCGTTGGAAATCTTTTGTCTGAGTCCCACTCGTTCGTCAGGCAACTTGTGTCTGGAGCCCGCCTGGTTCTCAGAACCCCCGTTCCCCCCCTGTCTGCAGCTCGCCGGCGGAGGCCGAACCCGGGCCTTCGCCGCAGTTCCACATGATGATGTTGGAGCCGTCGGTGATGATGCCCTCCCGCACGCTGGCGCACTTCCTTGAAGGGGCCCTGGGACACACACATGAATACACACAAGCAACAGGACTCCCCATATGTTCCCATATGTTCTGGGTTTTTGTCTTCCCCCCCACCTCCCATAGTTTCCCATATTTTTCCTGGGGAATCGACGATTAATTGTGTCTGTGTGTGTTTTCCCCTCGGAGCCAAATAGGCATAGTAAGCACACACGTCGGTCGGAAGAAGTAGGTAAATGCATGAAGTAGGAAGGCGGATTAAGCTGATTGGGTCCAGGCCCCCCCGGGGAATAACAAAACACGGCAAAAGCCTGTCGATTCTTGAAGTAGGAAGGCGCTTGAAGTAGATTGTGATCTGGGAATCCAGAAATACCTGCTTTCAGCGACTGGCGTGTACTTTATCGGAGGTCCGCGTGGATTTCTTGGATCGGCGCTGGACCCCCTCCCTGGCGGCGGAGAGCTCCAGGAGCAGCGCTGGAGGCACCACGAAGATCCAGGAACTCCGCACGGACCTCTGAGAAATCATGCTTCCGCAGTTGTTCGCTCTTCGGCTTCCTCTGGTCCAGCTTGGACCTGATCTTGGTGCCGTCGAAGACCCACTGGAACTCGTTGGGTGGCGGTGCCCAGCGCTTCTGCTCGTGCTCCAGCTTCAGGCCCACCTCTTTGGACGCCCGAAATGGGTACGGAATACATGGGTACCATGCCCAACAACAAGTGTTGTCCCAAACCAACAGCGGCCGCTGTTGGGCAGGCGGCCTTCTGTCTCGAATGGACACAGGCCGCGGCGGCGCGGACAGCGAGTCTTGTTCAACATGAACGGGAACTGCTGTTGGGCATTGTACCCATTCATTCCGTACCCATTCCGTTCGTGCCGAGTTCTGCTCTGGGGGCCCTCGCTGGGCCGCGGGTTCGTCAAAAACTACCCGGACGAGAGGAGGAGGAGGAGGAGGAGGAGG
>CAUYUJ010010419.1:0-28543 GCA_963575745.1 Prorocentrum cordatum | reverse complement strand
GGGGCCGCAGCCGAGGAAGGCACAGGCGAAACACCATCGAGGCCCCAGAGGGCCGCCGCCTCCGCGACCCTACAAAGAGCCCTCCTAAGCCTAGCAGCACCTTTCGGAGTCACCGCGTAAGCGGAACAACGATCACAGCAATACTTCCTGCCCCTGAGCCGCACACGATGCAGGAGCTGGGGCGGGCACGCCTGCCCACCAGCGGCCTTGCCCGCACCACGGCGCGCCCTCACGGCGCTGCCGCCACCAGCGCCTGCCGCCTCCAGCTGCTCCCAGCGGCCGCGCAGCTCCATGTCCCGCCGCCGTGGAACGTCCATGCGATCGGGGGCCGCAGTGCCGTCGAAAATCATCCTGGAGGCGTTCGCAATCCAAGTCGCGATAGACTTGAGCGTAGCCAGCGAGTCGGTGTACCTCTCGACCACGCCCCGAGGAAGGTCGTGCACCTGCCGACCCCTCTTCGCCGCTTGATCAGCGAGATCATTGCAGCGTCGATGCCAGGAGTCCTCAGAAGAGTGGCCCTTGACGTACGAGAAAAGAACCGGCACTTCCAGGTCACCAGAAAGGGTAAAACCTCCGTGATCCTCAAGCTGGTGAAAAAGGCGACGCCATAGATCGACATTCTCACGCCTCGGATTGAGGCACCAGCGCTTGCCGCGCGCCAGCCCCTCAAGCAGTGGCAAGTAGTCCGTGTAGATGTGGAGCGGGGCCACGCCGACGGACAGCACCTGAATCACAGCGAATAGCTCGCCTCGAGCTGATGTCTGACGATGGCCAGGAAGCGGCCCAAAGACTGCTCCGTAGTAGCGAGAATCACCCACAACCACGAAACCCCAGCCCGCACGGTCAGCATCATCCCAGTGGAGCAACTTCTTGCACGAACCGTCAGTGAACACCGAGCCTGTGACGACAAAGTGTCCTTCAGACCGAGCTCCACGATCATAACACCAAATGCCCGTATCATTCCTGGGCGGCAAAGCTGGCAGAAAGGAGTTGGGGTACAGCCCGCGAGAGTAGAGCTAGTCCCCAGGTGGTGCCCTCCTTGCCGCATCCAGGGTGGCATCAGAAACAGCAAACTCACGAACGTCATCAAACGCGTGGCACCTCCAATACCTGTGGTGAGCCGTTCCGTCAACACCAGGGCCGTTCCTGCAGTCGGGGGAATGAGCGTAAGCATGACGATGCAATCGCTTCTGCGTGAAGTGGCCCCCCACGACCGCGGTGCGTAGTGCAGCCCGAGCGAGCGGATCCAATACCCAGCGCGTGGCCCTGGGGCTCGCGCGAAGCAAAGCACGTATGGGCCCCAACCACGCTCCCGGAGGGTCCTCGTGAGACGGGCCTTCCAACTCTGGCATCACCTCTGGCCTGGCAGCCCACTGGTACCAGCCCACGACCTCAAAGTCCTTGAGCGCCAGCCATTTGACACCAGACGGCGCCACCTCACGTAAGTCCAAAGTAACACCAGCACGAGTACGCACACAAAATGCGGAGGAAACAGTCCAGCCCAGGTACGTAACAGACCGCGCAAAAGCACCCGCGGGGCCCGCCACCAGCTTCCAGCTCACACGCAAATCCACTGAGGCCACCTTCCAAAACTGAGAGCGCCATGCCGTCTGCAACGTGGAGTGATCAACTTCACCCGACTGAATCATTAACGCCCAGTTGAACACAGGTCCAACAATGGCCATCGTGGCTGGTTGAGATTCAAAGCCGTCCTCCAACATAGAAGCGATCCAGTGCGAAGCCCCCGAGGGAATGGCACTCCAGCCCAGCTTCGCCAGGGAGGTCATTCGCTTGACAAGGTGCGGCCCAGCTCCCACAATGCCCAAACCGTCAGTGATAGCTGGGCCGACTGCAGCCTTGGGAACCTGCCTGAACTTCGCCCCGAGATGACTAAGCCTCCTGAAGTGCCTGGCCCGCTTCGAGACACGCCCGACCCGACCCCGAAGCACACGAGCACGAACGCTCTTGCCAGCAGTCACCTCCAGGCCTAGGACCTCCAACCAGGACCTGGCCTGGAAACCGTATCTCCGCAAAAGCCGAGCCACGGCGGGGGCGGTAGAGTCGTCAGACGCAGTGAGGAAGGTCTTTGACTTCGCCACGGGAAGGCCAAGATCCAGCAGGGTGTCGCAGAGCAAGGCCACAGCGTCGGTGGCGACCCTGCACAAATCCGTCCGCCTGGCCACCACCTGCAGGGTAAGGTCATCCGCGAAAGCGTCCAACGAAAACGAGAAACCCACCTGCGCAGGGATGCCGAGCTCCACCGTGCATACGGAATCATCCAAGGACGCGAGCATCAGTAGCTGCACCATGGCCATCGCGAACTTGCAGCCTGGCAGCACTCCTTGGGATACCGTAACCGCATACGACGTAGCCTGCTGCCACACCAACCTGCGAGGCGCACGGTACATTACCAAGGCACATGATATCAGCTGGCGCGGAAGCCCATGCTTGGCCGCCGCAGCCACCAGCTTCCGCCAACAGATGCGGTCGAAGCACTTCTCGATATCAGCAATGGCCGTGACGACGCCATCCTCGACCGCCAGTGCAGCCTCTGCCCTCACCAAGGCCCTTGAGGCCACATCAAGAGTGGTCTTGCCAGAGGCCAGGGCGAAGAAAGGCCTGTCGTGCTCCAGCAGCCAAGTCCGCAGCTGCCCGCTGCGGACCTGCGACCACACGCGGTAGGTCGCCTGCAAGAGCGCGATGGGCCGCCATCCACCTTTGGGCTTCGCCAGGAGCACGATGTGGACGGCAGCCATCTGCGTGGGCCAGCGCTCCCAGTGCTCCGCCAGCCAAAGCACATACACCAGCAGCGAGAGGGTCTCGTCAGTGAGCAGGCTGAGAGAACGAGGGGCAAGCCGATCAGCACCCTGCCACGCATGCCACTTGAAGGACTTAGCTGCCGCACGCAACTGCCCAATCTTCGGCACGGGCAAGGAGGCGCGGGGCAAACGCCGAATATCCTCAAAGAGCTGGGCCGTGTCAGGGAAATCCGCGAGGTGCCTCACCACGTAGTCGTCGGGCCCATCAGCCGCTCCATGCACATGACCACTGGTGGGGGCCTCAGAGGCAGGGCGCGCATTCCAGATGCCCGACCAACCATCCATTTGATCATCGGCAACATCCTGAGCCAGGGCGGAGGGCCTCTGATGCCGAAACACTTGGGAATGGGGAACACCAGGCGGCTTAGTGAAGCTGAACAGCGGCTTGATGCGAGACTCGCGACAGTTGGCAGCCCATCGCGCATAGTCCCGCCTGCGCTCAGCCATCGCCTCCTGCTCCAGGCCGTCGGCATAGGTTCGAAGCCAACCCACGACAAAATAAACCGAATCCAACAGCAGGCGCTGAATGCCACCGAGACCCATCATCCCAAGATCAGCAGCATGCCTCGCAGCGTGGCCACCTGGCTGTACCAAGGCCGCGCGATCCAGCAGCTCCTGGAATGCACTGGGGGACGCCTCCACAACCTCTCGTGCCAGCGGCAGAACGCCACGCAGCGTGGCCACCACGTGCTGGCACTCGAGCGATCGAAAAGACCTTTCGGCGCCCAGAGAGACAAGCCTGTCCAGGCGCCGAAGCAAATCCAGAGGTTGCAGGCCAGCACGCACCGCGTCGTCCGTCGCCTGGGCCAGTCGTCGAGCACGTCGAGCGTCGGGGGGTGCAGCAGGCCTAGCAGCTGCAGGCGCTCCCCTAGCATGACGCCAGCAGTAGGCCACCTTGTCAGCACGGCCGCAGTAGCGAGGAGCGTCGCTGACAGGGATGCCATACCGCACAAGCAGCTCCTCATCCACGACATTCACGAACTCAGCGTACAAGCGATCCGGCCTCGCCTGAGCCTGAGCAGGACTCGAAGCTCCTCCCAGTGCTACATCATCCTCGATGAGATCGCGGGTGCCAGCTGCCAGCACAGGCGTGATGTCCTCAGTCGGGGCTGCCTTCGGGAAAGCCTTCGGCGCCCGCAAGACGAGGAACTTGACAGCCTTAGCCCGTGCGCCCAGGGACGTCAGCATAGGGAAGTGTGGCGATGCAGGCCATCCCTCCACAGGGTGGGGCTTGGCCATCGATCCCGCGACAGACAAGCTGGCCAGCCAGTAGTCGATGGTCGTGTAGGCTCCTTTAGCACTGCGGCACGTGCCAACAGGATGATGCCCTGTAGGATCGGGAGGCCTCGCGACCACTGCTGCAGGAATGAAGTCCAGGAAGCCATACTCCAAGAGGTGCTTCGGAACGCAGTTGAAATCCCCCGCCGCAAGAAACGGCCTGTTCCAACCCCGCAGCGCCGTAGCAATGTCGTAGAGCCGCATCACATTCACGTCATTCCATCGTCCCACCTCAAAGTAGCAAGACAACAGCACAAGCCCACCTTTGATGCCAAAATCGGCATGACAGGCCACACAAAAGCTCGGAATCAGGTCAAAATCTCGCAAGCCTGGCAGCACCGTCACGCTGATGTGACGTCGAACGAAAAGGCCGACTCCAGCAGACGGGCGGCCCGACTCCAGACGTCTGCAAGATGAAATAATAGCATGCCACCCAGCCCGTGCAGCCCAGCCTTCAGCGCGCCGACGGTCATCACCATCGATGCGCAACTCCTGGGCCGCCACCACCTGGATGCCAAGGTCGCAGTAGGTCAGAAACTCCCTGCACGAAGCCCAGGACGAGCCGTTGTAGGTGACGAAAGAGGCCTTCACGCGGGCGCTGCCACGACGCCCGCGGTGTCTAGCCTTCCATGTCGGCCTCACCTGCGGCTTCCCAGGCTGCAGCGGCGGTTCCCCCGCCAGCGCGAAACGCGTGGGCAGCGCCAGGAGGCAGCGCCGCGGCAGGGGGAGCCGTGGCAGCTGTGGCAGCTGGCGGGGAGCCTGGCGGGCCTCCTGCTCCAGCGGCAACGGGGGCAGCCGCAGCACCTGAAGCCACGAGGGCTGAGGCGGCGGGGAACGCTGTGCCAAGCGCTGCAACCTGCTGCCCGATCGCCTCCAAGACTGTGATACCCTGCCCACTGGCGACGCGTGCAGGGGCACTGGCGAGCGTGGCCTGGAGGCCCACCAACGTGGTGGCGAGGGCTGCCAAGTCGACGCCACTGGAGCCCGCCGCCGAGGCCGCCACGGCGCGCTGGGCAGCCTGGACCTCCACCTCCAGGTTCTTGACCTCCATGTCGGCCACACCCTGCTGCCTGCGAAGGTCGTCGACCCTCGCGATGGCCTCGCCGAGGTCGTCCGCCAGCTGAGAGGCTCTAGCCCGCGCCACCTCCACACGCTTCTGGAGGGAGACCAAGAGCTGCTCAGGGGGCTGAGCGCGACGCTCTTCAGCCTCCAGGGTGGCGAGCTCCTGCCGCGCCGCCTGGATGAGCGGGTGCTCGTCGGCGTAGCCAAGCTTCTGGAGCGCCGCCAGTCCTTGCCTGGCGCGCACGACTGCAGGCCCAGCAGGTTCTCCTTGGGCTGCCCCACCAGGAGGACCAGCACGCCCGCGAGGAGGAGGGCCAGAGCGACGGCGACGGCTCGCAGATGCCGACCTCCCGCCCTGCTCAGATGAGGCGGGCGACTCGCGGACCAGGCGGCCGAGGCGGTCCCTGCCGCACTTCCAGCACGTGTCGCGGCTGGGGAAGTTGCTGCGGAACCCGCAAAGCCTCGACGCAGCACATGGCCAGTTGGGCTGCTGGGGCGGGGCCGCAGCCTGCCTGGGCTGCTGCTGGGCCATGCCACGGGCGCTCCTGCGGTCGCCGTGATGCCCAGCACGCCTGGCGGGGGCCGCGGCCAAGCGCAGCAGCCAGCGCCACCCAGGAGAGCACGATGTGCAGGCGCCCGCACGCTGCGGGCCGCCGGCGCGGGGGCTATGGCGCGGGCCCCGCGGCGCCCGCCCGCAGGCAAAATGGCTGCGGGGGGGCGTGGGGCGGGGGCCACGGTGCCAAGCCACCTAGGAGGAGGCGGAGGGGGAGGAGGAAATGGAGGAGGAGGAAGGAGGAGGAGGAGGACGAGGAGGAGGAGGAGGAGAAGGAGGAGGACGGTTCGCCTAAGGCCTTCGGAGAAACCCTCCAGACGGGCCCAGCCCCCCCCCCAGGGTGCCCGGGAGCTCTCGCGCGCTCTCCGGGGCGCGTGCCCTCCTCGCGTGCCAGTTCCCGGGTGCCACCCCGGCGGGGGACGACGGGCGGGCTGAGCGGGCACTGCCCAGGCCCCCGACCTCCTGATTGTTTCATGACGTCGGAACCCAATCGGGCGGGTGGAAGCGGGGGGGTGGCTCAAATGGGGGGTGACCCAAAAGGGGGTCAAACTGCAAGGGGGTGGTGCAATAGATTTGGGGCAATTGTATTGCAAATGTACTGCGCCAGAGAATGGGATTGCAGTGTATTGCAACTAATTGATTGCACGCAAAAATCCAAGAATACATTTGCACCCTGCCCTGGAATGTACTGCACGCCCCAAATGTATTGCAACCCTACAAATCTATTGCACCAAGTCTATTGCACCACCCCTTTGTCGCTGGACTCCCGCTTGGGTCAACCCGACAATTGGGGGGGACAACAAAAAGCACTAACGGGGACCATTAGGGCCTCTTGTAAGCCCCTGCTGGCTCCAAAGGAGGCCCTTGCGGGCCCCATTTGGAACCCTTTTCTCCCCCCCCCCATTCTGGCTGGGTCACCCCCCATTGCCACCCGCCCGAGTCGAACCCAAGAAGTCTCGACCCTTTCGTCGGGAACGGTTTTTCGTTCTAAGTCGTGTTCGGACGGTCCCGAGGGCAGGAGAGCCCAGAATCGAATCGATAAATCGGATCGGCAATCGACATGAATCGGATCGACGGAAATCGGCAGCCGAATCGGGAAAAGTCGAATCGGCGGAAATCGGCAGGCCAGTATGCCTCCAATAAGAAATCGGAATCCACATCGGAATCCGAAATCGAATCGAATCGGAATCGGAATACATCGAAATCGAGTCGAATCGAATCGTAAGAATCGAAACGCGCCCTGCGAGGGCCCCCAGAGGCAGAATCAACATGCAAAAACCTTCCGTCGTGGCGTCTTGCCACGGCTCGAGGGGGGGCTGGGTCCCACGGGCGGGCCCGGGCGGGGCGCGGGATGCCCCCCCAAGGGGTGGGCCGGGCGGGCGAAGCATCCCACATTCTTTTTGCAGGGCTACCGGTGGCCGGAAAAGACGCGTGCTGTCCCATCGAAGTGCTCCAGGTCTCGTCATCAAAAGGGAGGGGGTCACAACCCTCCCATATGGGAAGTTACCTAACAGCGTTTGCTGATAGGTTTCTAATAGGGTCAAAAGAGAGCATCATGACTCCTCAGGGGGGTCTGGGCGGGTGCCGGGGAGGAGAACCGGGAATCGTTTTTCGCCAACAGTCACACACTTCGTGCTCTTCGACCTCCCAGAACTCCATTCCCGGGCCACATTCTGGAGAACCGGGAACAGAGCCGGGCTCGTTTTTCGTCAACAGTCACACACTTCGTGCTCTTCGACCTCCCAGAACTCCATTCCCGGGCTACATTTTGAGTGCCCGGAGCCAACTGTAGGCCACTTCGTGCTCTTCGAGTTCCCAGAACTCCATTCCCGGGCCACATTTTGGATGCCCGGAGCCAACTGTAGGCCACTTCGTGCTCTTCAAGTTCCCAGAACTCCATTCCTGGGCATGATTTTGAATGCCCGGAGCCAACTGTAGGCCACTTCGTGTTCTTCTAGTTCCCAGAACTCCATTCCTGGGCCACATTTTGAATGCTGAGGCAGGCTGATGCTGCGGCCGAGGCAGGCTGAGGCTGAGGCAGGCTGAGGCTGAGGCCGAGGCTGAAGGCAGACTGAGGAAGCAGACTGAGCTGAGCTGAGGCTGAGGCTGAGGCAGAGGCTGAGGCTGAGGCTGATGCAGGCTGAGGCTGAGGCAGGCTGAGGCTGAGGCCGAGGCTGGAGGCAGACTGAGGCTGAGGCTGAAGCAGGCTGAGGCTGGCTGAGGCAGGCTGAGGCTGAGGCAGGCTGAGGCTGAGGCTGAGGCAGGCTGAGGCTGAGGCTGTGACTGCGACTGCCGTTGCCGCTGCGACTGTCATCGCGAATGCGACTACGACTGCGAGAACAGCAGAATTCTACAACTGGATTTTCATCTGAATCTTAAGGGGAATGCTTTCAGATATGCTTCTACATATCGCTGTTAGGTTGCTTTGCCGGGATATTTTTTTTACATGGCTACCCGTGGCCGTAAAAGACGCGTGATGTCCCATCGAAGTGCTCCAGGTCTCGTCATCAAAAGGGAGGGGGTCGCTAACCCTCCCAGACGAGAAGTGTTCGACCCCCCCCCAGACCATCCATGAAAGGGCGGCCCTTTGCCGACCCGCCCGAAACAGCTGAAATCAGACCCCCCCCAAAAATGTTACCCCCCCCACTCGATTATGGACGAAGGAGTACACGTTTTGGCGGCGCGACCAAGGGGGTGGAGGGAGGGGATAGGGCTTCTCAGAAGGAGGCTGCTTCGTAGAGGGCGCCCGCCTTACATCCACACACAAGGCCCGCCTTCCAAGAAGCCGGGGTGCTTCTGAGAA
Source organism: Prorocentrum cordatum (assembly GCA_963575745.1). Taxonomy (NCBI): domain Eukaryota; class Dinophyceae; order Prorocentrales; family Prorocentraceae; genus Prorocentrum; species Prorocentrum cordatum. The sequence continues at coordinate 20,028 of CAUYUJ010010419.1, read as the reverse complement.
GCCACTCCCCTCTACCCCCGACCCCCCCTCTGCGCGTGGCTGAAAGTTTTTGTTTCGGGGATGGACAGACCCCCCTTTAGCAAAACGTGACGTTAGTGAAAACGAACTGAGGCCCAAACCTGGCGGGCGCAAGCCTGGAAAAGGACGGCCACGGCGCCCTCTCGAGAACGGAAAACGGACAATTCACTATAATCGACGTGTCACTGTTGGGGGTTCTGGCCAGCCCCGATTGTTACGGCAGCTGGCCGTCATGAAGAACCACGCGTGAGTACAGTCGGACCTAGGCCAGAAAACCATCCCTCAAGAACATGAGACCCTCCGTCGGCCAAAACAAACAGAACATCTGAGGTTACCCTCCCAAGGATCCACAAGAACATCCAACAAACACGAAGATCATTAGGGTACCCTCCCCGAAACGACCTCGATCTTATACCTCGGTCCGACCGTATGTGAGGATCCATCTGCGCGGGCGGGTCGGGCAACACCAGAGCAGCTCCTGCTCCGCGCGCGGCCCCGTCGACCCCTGCCATACTCTGGGGACGGCCCCCGTTGATGGGCCTGTTTTCCACCACCACCACCATAAGTTGGAGGGGGAGGGGGTCCTCCTCCTCCTCCTCCTCCTCCTCTTCCTCCTCCTCCTCCTCCTCCTCCTCCCCATCCAACCTATGGTGGTGGTGGTGGTGCAAAACACGCCCATCACCCGTGGGACCGTCCGGGGGGGAACCTCGGCGGCCTGCCAGGGCAGGCCTGAACCTCTGAGGCCCTGGGGCCCAAGGAAACATCACTGGGACACGTGCGCGTTTCCAGTTACGACGTGATCGCCCTCGTTATAGTCTTCCCTCGGAGCGTCTGATACGACCCACGAGGCCCCCAAATATCGCTCCAAGAGGGCCCAGTGGGCCCCGAAGTCGGCCCAAGAAAGGGAACGCGAACGGTCATTGGTAGCCCTCCACCCGAAGATGAGACCCGGGACCGCCTCCGGGCGGCCCCCAAGAATCCCCGATATGCCTCAAAGAGGCCCCCGGAGCCGAAAAGCCGCTCAACAATTGTCAACAAATACAAACAACAATCGTCCCTGGAGTAATGTTTGAACATCCTTGAAAATCCCTCCTACTAACGAAAATCGTCCCTGGAGTAGTGTTTGACTATCTTTGAAAATTCTTCCTGTAGAGGGACACGCCCGACTTAAAAAACAGGCCCCCCTAAGAGGCCTCTGGTCCACGACCCCGTCACAGTGGCGGGGTGGGCCGAAGGCAGCTCGACACCAGATCCCAGGTCCGCCGCCCATCGAACTCCTCTTGCTCCTCCTCTCCCTCCCCACTCTCCTCCTCCTGATCCTCGCTCGCCTCCTCGTCTCTACCTCCTGACCGCCCTCCCCCTGGTCGTCATCGTGTCCTCCGCGTGGCGCGCACTCCAGGCCCCAAGAGATCCGACCATGGCACGGAGGGGCGGCGCGCGCGATAACCACTCCTCCTCCTCCTCCTCCTCCCCCTCCTCCTCCTCCTCCTCCTCCCCCTCCTCCTCCTCCTCCTCCTCCCTCGCCTCCTCGTCGTCACTTCCTCCTCCCTCGGGAACCTGGACCCCCAAACCCCTCCTGGAACCTGCTCTGGCCAGAAATTCGAAGCGGACCCAGCCACTTCCACCCGAGCGCCCAAACTGTCCGAACACGTCTAAGAATCCTGATCCTCGATCCTCGCCGACGACGGCGACGGCGACGGCGATGGCGACGACGACGGCGAACGACGACGACGACGACGACGACGACGACGACGACGACGACGACGACGACTGCGACGACGACGACGACGACGACGACGGCGGTGGCGACAACGACAGCGACGACGACGGCGACAACGACGACGACGACACGACGACGACGACGCCGCCGCCGCCGCCGTCGCAGCCGCCACCCTGCGCCCGACCAACACCAGCACGAAAAGCCAGTCCCTAGAGATCCATCCCGCGGCCCATCCCTGTAGCCCTTCCCATAGCTGCGGCCATGAGAGCCCCCAAACATGCCGAGAGATAACCCTGGGAAGCAAACAGTAAACCCCCCGGCGATATCGTTAGCACAGAAAATGAAATTCGCCGGCCCAACGGGCCAGAGGCGTGCTAAGATCTCCGGTAACTGGTTAACAATTTTCTAGTTCGCGCGCGCGGGGCGGCCCCTGGGGGTCCCCGGACGAAAAGTACCCCGACCAGGTCCCGGCCGGTCCCCGGCCGGGTCCCGGCCGGGTCCCGGCCGGGTCCCGGCCGGGTCCCGGCCGGGTCCCGGCCGGGTCCCCCCGAGCGCTCCATGAGCGCACCAACAGGGCTCCGAGACGTCCCCGAGAGCCCCAAGAAAGGCCAAGAGGCCCCCAAGAGGCCCCCAAGATGGTACACGAGGGGTCCGACATGCCACAAGATCGCTCCAAGACGCCCAAGATAGCCCCCAGACGCCCCAAGAGGCCTCCAAGAGCACTCCCAATAGGGCCCCCGGAGGCAAAAATCATTGTTTTTCCATAGGTTTTTGAGAGATTTTGGAGCTTCCACCTTTTCGGCTTCCCGACGCCCCAAGACGGCCCAAGAGGCCCCCAAGATCGCCCCAAGAGGGCCCAAGAGGCACCCAAGAGGGCCCCAAGATGGCCCAAGAGGGCTCGAAGACGGCCCAAGAAGCCTCCAAAACGGTCCAAGAGGGCCCCAAGAACGCCCCCAAAGGGGCCCCAGAGAGGGAACACGAAACAACATTTCGAGCCCTCGGCCCTAAGAAGCCCCTACGAGGCCCCTAAGAGGCCCCAAGAGGCCCCCACGGGGCCCTCAGGAGGCCCCCAAGAGTCCCCCAAATGCCCCCCCGAGCGCCCCAGGAGTCCCCCAAGCGGCCCCAGGAACCCCCAAAGCGCCGCATTGACACCAGGCCCTCAGGCAAACGGCAGACATGAGACTGTATGGGCCGGCGGAATGAGCGAAGCGATTAAATAAATAATTATTTTGGGCGGCGCCCTCCGGCGATATCGCTAGCACATAGAAAATATAATGAAATAATTAATTAGTTTGCCCCCCCCCCACAGGCCCGAAGCTGGCGGCAACGTGAGGCGACAGCCTGAAGAACCAATGCGCACGAACGCTTCCCAATGGGTTCCCGCCTAGAACACAGGGGAACTGACGCGCATCGGAAATCAAAGGTAAATCAAAAACGACAAACAATGAAATCACCGCAAGCAACTATACTTGAAAGGACCCCCCAAAGGAATCCCAGAGGAATATCAGAAGGAAGCCCACGCAGAATCTCAAAGGAACCCTATTGGAAATTCATCGTAATCTCACAGGAACCCCACAGAAATCGCAAACGGGATCTCAGCGGCAGCTCAAACGAACCACGAAGGAATCTAAGGAATCTGGAAAACGCGGGCTCGCGTGGACATAAGCAAATCCTATCGCGACCGCAATAGGTTTTTTTTTGTTGTTTTTAATGGGGGCCTATAGGAGAGTCCACGGATGCATATCGCAGACGGGTTCCGCGAATCCCCCCCGCGATATGTTAGCGCATTTATTGAAAACGAAATAATCCACAGGCACCGGAGGTCGATGTGATGCTCCCTTCAGGCTTCAGGGATTGTTGAAGGAATGTCAGAGGAACTTGAAAGGACCCCCAAAGGAATCCCATAAGAATATCACAAATAATCCCACGCATGATATCAAAGGAACCAAAGGAAGTTCAAAGCAATCTCAAAGGAACCCAACAGAAATCGCAAAGGGATCTCAGCGGCAGCTCAAACGAACCACGAAGGAATCTAAGGAATTTGGAAAACGCGGGCTCGCGTGGACATAAGCAATCCCTATTGCGACCGCACTCGGGAAATTGATTATTTCAGGGGATCCTATGGGAGAGTCCACGGAGAGATATCGCAGACGGATTCCGCGACCCCCCCCGCGATATGTTAGCACATTTATTGAAAATAAAATAATCCACCGGCCCCAAACGTCGATGTGATGCTTCCTTAAGCAATAAGGCATCAAAGGGATATGACCGGGAACCTCAAGGGATCCCCAGAATAACATCAAGCGAATACCAGAGGAGTCTCAAAGGAGTCCCAAAATAATCACAATGGAAACGGCAAGGAATCTCAAAAGAAGCCAATCGGAGTATCAAAGGAATCTCTGAGGAATCTCACAGAAACGCACAGAATCACAGGAAGCGGCTCTGGGCAGGTGTGCCTTGTCGCTGGGCTCTGGACTACAAGGGGACCGGGCATTCAGAGGCTTGTGGAGGCCTTTCTGGATGCCTCCTGGGAACATCCGGGGACCTCCCCTCCGCGGACCTCTGGTGACCTGCGGGGGATATCGCTTCCGCCCCGGCCCCGGTGCCAGAAGCGTTACAATTTCCTCTGATGAGGGGGGGGGGGAGGGGGGTTTACTGATTGCTTGCCAGGGTTACCCCGAAAACGACGACGACGCGACGACGTCGCGTCGCCGTGTCGTCAACAGCGTCGTCGTCGCCATCGCTGTCGCGTCGTCGTCGTCCCCGCCATCTCGCCAACGCCGTCGCCGACGCCGCTGCGGCCCCGCCGTCCACCACGCCGCCGCCGTCGCCTCCACTGCCGCCGTCGCCGTCGCCAGTGCCGACGTCGTAGCCGCCACTGCTGCCGCCACCACCGTGGCTGGGGAAACCAAGCTATACCGACATCGCTACTCCACAGACCTCTCCAGGGGTGCGCTTTGACCAGAATTGAAGGGGCCCAGGGACACACAAATAAATACACACAAATTACAAGATTCCCCACAGTTTCCCATATTTTCTGGGTTTTTGTCTTCCCCCCACTTCCCATTTTTTCCCGTATTTTCTGGAGAATCGACGATTAATTGTGTCTGTGGTTTTTTACCTAACAGCGTTTGCTGATAGGTTTCTAGTAGGGTCAAAAGAGAACATCATGACTCCTCAGGGGGGTCTGGGCGGGTGCCGGGGAGGAGAACCGGGAATCGTTTTTCGCCAACAGTCACACACTTCGTGCTCTTCGACCTCCCAGAACTCCATTCCCGGGACACATTCTGGAGAACCGGGAACAGAGCCGGGCTCGCTTTTCGCCAACAGTCACACACTTCGTGCTCTTCGACCTTCCAGAACTCCATTCCCGAGCCACATTTTGGATGCCCGGAGCCAACTGTAGGCCACTTCGTGCTCTTCGACTTCCCAGAACTCCATTCCCGGGCGACATGTTGGATGCCCGGAGCCAACTGTAGGCCACTTCGTGCTCTTCAAGTTCCCAGAACTCTATCCCGGGACACATTTTGAATGCCCGGAGCCAACTGTAGGCCACTTCGTGTTCTTCCATTTCCCAGAACTCAATTCCTGGGCGACATTTTGAATGCTGAGGCAGGCTGATGCTGCGGCCGAGGCAGGCTGAGGCTGAGGCAGGCTGAGGCTGAGGCCGAGGCTGAAGGCAGACTGAGGCTGAGGCTGAAGCAGACTGAGGCTGAGGCTGAGGAGGCTGAGGCAGGCTGCAGGCTGAGGCTGAGGCAGGCTGATGCTGAGGCAGGCTGAGGCTGAGGCTGAGGCTGAGGCAGGCTGAGGCTGAGGCCGAGGCTGAAGGCAGACTGAGGCTGAGGCTGAAGGCTGAGGCTGAGGCTGAGGCTGAGGCTGAGGCTGAGGCAGGCTGATGCTGAGGCAGGCTGAGGCTGAGGCTGAGGCTGATGCAGGCTGAGGCTGAGGCAGGCTGAGGCTGAGGCCGAGGTTGAAGGCAGACTGAGGCTGAGGCTGAAGCAGGCTGAGGCTGAGGCTGAGGCAGGCTGAGGCTGAGGCAGGCTGAGGCTGAGGCTGAGGCAGGCTGAGGCTGAGGCTGTGACTGCGACTGCCGTTGCCGCTGCGACTGTCATCGCGAATGCGACTACGACTGCGAGAACAGCAGAATTCTACAACTGGATGTTCATCTGAATCTTAAGGGGAATGCTTTCATATATGCTTCTACACATCGCTGTTAGGTTGCTTTGCCGGGGTAATTCCCTCCTGAAGAATGCCGAGGAGAATCCAGCCGTGGCGACGAGTAGGTCCCCCATGGAAACCCATGTTGGAAATCATTCGCGACAACGCCCGTGTCTGGACCCGCTCCCGCCCCCCCTCCTCTCCCTCCCTGGTCACGTCACGATTCTGAAGGGGCCCGGGGACACACAAATAAATACACACACAAATAACAGGATTCCCCATATTTTCCCATATTTTCTGGGTTTTTGTCTTCCCCCCCACTGCCCATATTTTCCCGTATTTTCTGGGGAGTCGACGATTCATTGTGTCTGTGTGATTTTTCCCCATCCTGACCCTCTCCCTCCCTGGCCACGTCACGACTCGCGCTGGCGCAGTCTGGGAATCAGGCACTCGTAAGCACTCCGATGCGGCGCCAGCGCGAATCGTGACGCGACCGGCCCCCTCCCCCCCCCCTCCCCCCCTGGTCATGCCCAGTGTTTCCAGGGGGTTAAAAGCTGTCCCCCGAACCCCCCAAAAGAACGGACACGTGGCAAGGGTGGCGGTACGGGTACGTCTTTCTCCTCCGTGTCGTGTGGGTTCTGAATAATATTCGGGCCACACATTGGGCCTCCAGCGGCCTCTCAGGAAGATCCAGACAACATCGCAACGCCATCGACGAGGCGCATCTGATCGAAATCATCTGGGGCCCTGAGAACCTTCGAAAACATTCGAAGCATCAAACAATCAGTGCCTGTGCCTTCCCCTCCTCCGAGGTCGCCGCCGCGACCGCCACCGCCGTCGCCAAACGCCGCCGCATGAGCATCGTTTGACCGATCGCTATCCACACCAGCGTGGCCTTGGCCCCTCTGGCCGCACTATCCCTTTAGATGGGGAGATCTAATCCCTTCGGGCTTCGCGCGGCCTACCCCCAACTGGCGGGGTGGGGTGGTGGGGCTGAAATACCATGGCCCAGTGGGATGAAAGGCCATTGGACGATGCTGCCGCGCCGCCGCCGCGGCCGCCACCGCCGCCATCGCCGCCCGAGTCGCCGCTGCCGACTGATCCTCCGAGTCGACGCCGCGGCCGCCGTAGTCGCCTTGCCATCGCTTGCACGTCCATTCCCCGTGCACTTGTCGGTTTCGTGCGTGCGTTTTTTTCGCAAGGTGATCTGAAATGCTCCTCCATGCCCGTCGCCGAGGAAAAACGGAGACGCCCGACGACGACGACGACGACGAGGACGACGACGACAACGACGAAGACGACGAAAACACAACGACAACGAAGACGACGACGAGGACGACGACGACGACGACGACGACGGTGACGTCGACGACGGTGACGTCGACGACGGCTACGGCGACGTCCACGACGACGACGATACCAATGGCCAAACGCCAACGCCGCCGTCGCTCGAGGCTGAAGGTCGGGCAGGCGCCTCCGAGGCCCGGCTCCGGCGGGTGCGGCGGCACGGGCTCAGCTGGCGCGCCCGGCTGCTGCGGCACGGCGGGGGGGTCGTCAGCGTCACTGTCGTGGTCGTGGTCGTGGTCGTGGTCGTGGTCGTCGTCGTCGTCGTCGTCGTCGTCGTCGTCGTCGTCGACGTCGGCGTCGTTGGCGTCGTCGTCGTCGGTGTCGTCGTCGTTCCCCGTCGCCGTCGCCGTCACCGTCGCCGTCGCCGTCGTCGTCGAAGGCGTCGTCGTCGTCGTCGTGGGCGTCGGCGTCGGCGTCGACGTCAGCGTCGGCGTCGTCGTCGGCGTCAGCGTCGGCGCCAGCGGGCGCCGACAGTGTCGGCGCGTCGGCGTCGGCGTAAGGGCCAGCATCGTCGTCGTCGTTGTTGTCGTCGCCGTCGCTGTCGGCGTCACCGTCGTCGCCGTCGTCATGGTCGTAGTCGTAGTCGTCCTCGTCATCGTCGTCGTATTCGTCGTATTCGTCGGCGTCGGCGTGGGCGTCGGCGTCGTCGTCGTCGTCGGCGTCGGCGTCGGCGTCGGCGTCGGCGTCGGCGTCGGCGTCGGCGTCGGCGTCGAGGTCGTCGTCGTCGTCGTCGTCGTCGTCGTCGCCGCCTCTGCCACCGTCCTCGACGTCGTCGCCGTCGCCGACGTCGTCGTCGGCGTCGGCATTTTCGTCGTCGCCGTCGTCATCGTCGTCGCCGTCTTCGTCGCTGGCATCGTCGTCGGCATCGGCATCGGAATTGGCGTCGGCGGTGGCGTCGGCGTCGTCGTCGGCGTCGGCGTTGGCAAAGGCGTCGGCGTTTGCGTCGGAGGCGTCGGCGTCGGTGTCGCTGTCGGCTTCGGCGTCGGCATCGGCGCCGTCGTCGCCGTCGTTGTCGGCGTCGGCGTCGGCGACGGCGTTGTCGTCGGCGTCGTCGTTGTCGTCGTCGTCGTCTTCGGCGTCGACGGCGTCGTCGTTGGCGTCGTCGTCGGCTTCTGCATGGACTTGAGCGTGGGCGTGGGCGTGCGCGAGGGCTTCGGCGGCGTCGTCGTTTTCGGCGTCGTCGTCGTCGTCGGCGTCGAGGTGTCGTCGTCGTCGTCGTCGTCTTCGTCGGCGTCGTCGTCGGCGAAGACAATGTCGCGGGCGTCGTCGTCGGCAAAGGCGTCAGCTCGTCCTCGTCCTCGTCCTCATCGTCCTCGTCGGCGTCGTTGTCGTCGGCGTCGTCGTCGTCGTCAGCGTCGGCGTCGGCGTCTGCGCCGTCATCGTCGTCGTCGTCGTCGTCGTCGGCGTCGGCGTCGGCGTCGGCATCGGCGGCGGCGGCGTCGGCATCGGCATCGGCGTCGGCGTCGGCGTCGGCGTCGGCATCGGCGTCGGCGGCATCGTTGCCGTCGGCGTCGGCATCGGATTCTTCGTCGTCGCCGTTGTCGTCGTCGTCGTCGTCTTCATCGCCGGCTCCTGTACTGCCGTCGTCGCGGTCGCAGTTGTCGGCGTCGGCGTCGTCGTCGCAGTCGTCGGCGGCGTCGTGGTCGTCGTGGTCGTCGTCGTCGGCGTCGGCGTTGGCGTCGTCGTCGTTGGCGTCGGCGAAATCGCCGTCGCCAGCGTCGGCGTCGGCGTCGCTGTCGGCGGCGCCGTCGTCCTCGTCGTCGGCGGCGGCTGCGGCGTCGTCGCCGACGTCGTCGAGATCGTGGTCGTCATCGAGGTCCAGTATCGCCAACGTCCGCGTGGGGGGGCTCTTACCTCAAGGGCCTACGTAGAGGACCTGTCGACGGCTCACCTCGACCTGCTAAGACCTCCTTTCCTCCACCTCCTTCACCTCGTCTTCCCTCCTCCTCCTCCTCCTCCTTCTCCTCCTCCTCCAAGGCTCCTCCTCCTCCTCCTCCTCCTCCTCCTCCTCCTCCTCCTCATCCTCCTTGACGCTCGGCAAGCTTAGATCGGCTGGGACCGTAGCGTCTGGCTGGTGACACCCTCCTCCTCCTCCCCCTCCTCCTCCTCCTCCGCCTCCTCCTCCTCCTCATCCTCCTCCTCCTCCTTTCTCTCCTCCGCCGTCCCCTCCTCCAACCCGTCTCTCGTGGCGAGCGATCCGCCGTTCGCTGGCCGAAACATACCGTCCAAGCCCCTCCGGCCTCGCTCTCGTCGCTCGTGCTTCGGGCCCGGCGAGGCGGCGGCGCGGCGGCACACCCTGCGCACTGTCCGCCGCGGCTCGACGTGGGGCGAGGGGCAGGGCGGGAGAGAGTGCTCGCGTGTGAGGCGTGCGGTGGCATCGGCACCCATAGTTGGAGGGTGGAGGGACAGCTCCTCAGCCAGCGCTCCCCCCCCCCCCAGCGCCGAAGGGCAGGCTCCATCTCAACGGGTTGGCCCAAGGGCTCCTCGCGAGGCAGGCACGACGAGATGCCCCCACGGCGACTGGAGCCACCTGGACCCGAACCCTGGCTGCTCTGCGCCTTGCTCTGCGAACTTTCCCTCTCCCTCCACCGCCTCCTCCTCCTCCTCCTCCTCCTCCTCCTCCTCCTACCAGGCTCCTCCTCCTCCTCCTCCTCCTCCTCCTGCTCCTGCTCCTCCTCTTCCTCCTCCTCCTCCTCCTCCCTCCTCCTGCTCCTCCTGCTCCTCCTCCTCCTCCTCCTCCTCCTCGGCTTCTCCACCTCCTCCTCCTCCTCCTCCTGCTCCTCCTGCCTCCTCCTCCCTCCTCCTCCTGCTCCTGCTCCTCTCCTCCTCCTCCTCCTTCTCCTCCTCGGCTCCTCCTCCTCCTCCTGCTCCTCCTCCTCTCTCCTCCTCCTCCTCCTCTCCTCCTCCTCCTCCTCCTCCTCCTCCTCCTCTGCTCCTCCTCCTCCCCCTCCTCCTGCTCCACCTCCTCCCTCCTCCCCTCCTCCTCTCTCCTCCTCCTCCTCCTCCTGCTCCTCCTGCTCCTCCTCCTCCTCCTCCTCCCCTCCTGCTGCTCCTCCTCCTCCTCCTCCCCCTCCTTCTCCTGCTCCTCCCCCCCTGGGCTTCTCCTCCTTCTCCTCCTTGACCTCCTTCCCATTCACCTGCTCCTCCTCTCCCTCCGTCCGCGGCTCACGGCCGAGGGGTGCCTGCTCCCGGGGCGCGCTGGCGCCCCGCGCGGCGCCGGCGCCAGCGGCGCCGCTGCGCCAGATGCCGCCGCCGCCACCGCCCTCGCGGGGGCACCCGCGCGTCGCCGCCGCCGCGTCCGCCGCCGCCAGCGCCGCCGCCGCCGCCGCCGCCGCCGCCGTCGTCGTCGTCGTCGTCGTCGTCGTCGTCGTCGTCGCCGTCGTCGCCGCCGTCGTCGCCGTCGTCGTCGTCGTCGTCGTCGTCGTCGTCGTCGTCGTCGTCGTCGTCGTCGTCGTCGTCAATGTCTTCGTCTTCGTCGTCGTCGGCGGCGGTGTTGGCGTCGGCGTCGCCGTCGGCGCCGGCGTCGGCTTCGGCCGTCGTCCGTCCGTCCGTCCGTCCGCCCGTCGGCGTCGTCGTCGTCGTCGTCGCCATCGTCGTCGTCCGTCGTCCGTCGTCCGTCGTCCGTCTGTTGTCCGTGCTGTAGACCGTCGTCGATCGCCAGCCGGCGAAACCAGCATGTCGTCGACGTCGCCGCCGCCCGAGGCGCCCTCGTCAACAGTGCCCGGCAGGTCGCTCTTGACAGTCGGCGCTCGCTCGCGGCCGAAGGGACAGCCTGAAGGGGCCCGTCGGCGCAGGTGGCGTCCGCCCGGCGACTGCGGAACGCAGGGTGCCCGTGCGATCTGTCGGCCTGGCTATCAGCGTGCTCGCCATTGTCGCCGCCGCCGTCGCGAGCGTGCCGTGGACGACGCCGCCGCCTGCATCGCTGACCACGTCTTCGACCTCGGCGTCGTCATCGTCGTGGTCGTCGGCGCTGTCCTGGTCTGTTCGTCGTAGTTCTGTCCTTCCTGCTCCTCCTCTTGCGTCTGCTAGTGCTTCTCTGTTGAAGTTGATGCCTTGTCAGACGCGCCCGCGTGATCACTCTGGGGTGCGTCCGAATGGTGTCAGCGCAGCCGAAACTTGGCGGCGCGCGAGGCGGGTAGGGGGGAAGGCTTCTCAGAAGCACCCTGCTTCTTAGAAGGCTTGGCCTTACGTCTATAGAGAAGGCCAGCGCCTTCTAGGAAACAGGGGTCCTTCTAAGAAGCCTTCCCCCCTCCCCCTACCCCACTCTGCGCGTGGCCGGTAAACAGCAATGGAGAGGGCTCTGGACCGAACACCAGCCAGCCACAGATCACTGTTTCGGCGGCGAGCCCAGGGGGGGCGTGAGAGGGGGGAGTCCTTCTCAGAAGGCTCGGAAGGCCTCGGGCCTTCTGAGAAGGTTTCCAAGCCTCCCCTTCCCCGAAGACGCTCGCCCGCGCGCACAAGGGGGCAGGGGGAGGCGGGAAGGCTTCTCGTGAGGAGGCTGCTTCTTAGAAGGCGCGGGCCTTACACCTGCAGACGAGGCCCGCGCCTTCTAAGAGGCAAGGGTGCTTCGAAGAAGCCCGCCCCCCTCCCCCTTACACCTCTCTGCGCGCGGCCGGGACACAGAACATGTCTCACAAGGCGCGAGGGCTTCTCAAGGGGACTTCTCCCTCTCACCTTCTCAAGGGGACTGCTCCCTGAGAAGCCCCGCTGCCTTCTCACGGGGACTGCTCCCTCTCAAGGGGGCTTCTCCCTGAGAAGGAGGGCTTCTCAAGGGGGCTTCTCAAGGGGGGTTCTCCCTGAGAAGCCCCGCTGCCTCCTCAGGGGGACTGCGCCCTCTCACCTCTCTCCCCCCCCCCCCCGGCGCGGGCCGCCGACTCTTACCGGCAGCCGAGATCACAGCACGCTCCTGAGGCGGTCGGAGCGGCCGCGAGCCAGCTCCGCTGTCAGCGCGGCCACGGGGGGGAGGAGACGACGAGAGGCGAGAGCGCCCGCTTGGACGCCCGAAGTTGGCACGGAAAAAGTGGGCAGAACAATGCCCAACGGCCAATGTGCTGTCCCAAACCAGCAGCGGCCGCTGTTGGGCAGGCGGCCTTCCGTCCCAGATGTCCACAGGCCGCGGCGACATCGACAGCGTGTCCTGTGACAAAACTCGATGGAGCTGCTGCTGGGCATTGTACCCATTGTTTCCGTACCCACTTCGCTTATGTGGGGCGTGTCCCCCTACAGGGGGATTCTCGACGAAACATAAAATACCCCCAAAAGGTCAAAAAATGCTCGAGCAATAGTCGCTAGATTATTTTTGGACCATCGTTTGATTATTCTTCGGGTATTTCTTATATTTCGTCGAAAATCCCCCTGTAGGGGGACAGGCCCGACTTAACACTTCGCTCGTGCCGAGCCCTGTCGGAAGGCCCGCGGCCCGCGGACTGGCAGCAGGCGATCAGACACTGCACGCTCGCGCCCGCGCACACGCACGTACACGCACGGGCACGGCCTCGCGCGCAGCATCGGGGCGCGGAGCTCGGCGAACAGCGGCGGACGCGCGCGGCCGGTCCCGCAGAAGACGGGGCAGGGATCCGTACACGAGATGCCTCCTGGATGGGGTCAGGGCAGATTGAGTCGGAGCTCGCCGCATCACCTCTACATCGGCGATGCATCGCCGATGTATTGGTGGTGCGCATGTTTTGAGAAAACTGGGCCCCACATCGAGCCGCATCGCCGATGCATCGCCGATGCATCGGCGATGCGGCGTGATACTCCGACACAATCTAGTCCGACTCCATCTAGGAGTCCTAGGCATACACGCGAGGATCAAACAGGCCATACACACAGACAGACACACCCACAAACACACACACACACACTCACACGCACACACGCACACACACACACACTCGTTCGGTGGCACGCATGCGGGGCATGAGCCGCTCGGCCGGGCCACGGGTAAATGAGCGAACGAGAATAAGCTAAGCAGCAACAACACAAAAAAAACACCCGGAGTTATGTCCGCCCACAGGTCGAAAAACCAAAACACGTTGCAGAATGACCAGCGACGCGCGCCTGAAGCCCGGCCTGGGCACGAATTCGGACGACAGGGGCAAGCAAGACGAGGGCAACGAGGGCCAAGCAAAAGCGAAGAAGGAAAGCGGGGAGCCAGGAGCGATAGCCCAGGAAGACAGACAGAACATGGGGGACAGACGGGCCAACCGACGGGGGAGGGAAGTCGGTCGAAATAGAAGAAGACACCACACCACAAGGGCAAGGAAAGGCGAAGACACACATCCACACACACACACCAAAGCAAACATCCATCTTCAAATGTTCCTGCCCCTCTTCCTGATGCAGGGCCCCCGTCAGGTGCCGGCGTGGCGACGACGGCGGCAGTCATCACCGTCCTTGCTGGCACGCCATTCCAGTTTGTCGTCGTCGCCACCGCTGCACACACCCGAGCCGCCGCAGTGTTCTTTGTGACAAAGCCTGCCTCGATCCTCTGTCCCCGATCCCCGAGGCCTCCTGAGGTCCCTGCACGATGCACCGAGAAAGGGCCGCGACATGAGGATGATCGAACCTCGAACCCCAATCCTCCTTGAACCCGCGATCCTCGGCCTCGAACCTCGACCCTCGAACCTCGACCCTCGAACCTCGACCCTCTATCCTCCTCGAATCTCGACCCTCGATCCTCCTCAAACCTCGATCCTCGACCCCCGAGCCTGTATCCTCAAACCTCGAACCTTGATACTCTTCGGAACCTCGAACTTCCCCGACCCTCCCCCCTGCACGGGTTCCCCCCGGGGCCGTAGGCGACCCGAGGAGGAGAAGGAGGAAGAGGAGGAGGAGGAGGAGGACGAGGAGGAGGAGGAGGAGGAGGAGGAGGAGGAGGAGGAGGAGGAGGAGGAGGAGGAGGAGGGGGAGGGGGAGGAGCAGGAGCAGGAGCAGGAGGAGGAGGAGGAGGAGGAGGAGGAGGAGGAGGAGGAGGAGAGAGGAGGACGCGTCGCCTAAGCCCTTCGGAGAAACCCTCCTCCCCCCAGCAACCGGGCGCCTGCTCTTCCGGGCGGGGGGGCTCCGCCGGCAGCTCCTGGCGCGCGCGAGCGCGCGGGCGCGCAAGTCGGCACGCCGCCAGCGCCGCGTGAGGAAGCCCTGGGCGAGCAAAGACGCGTGCACACCATAAGGTTGGGTCGGGCGTGTCCTCCCACAGGCGGATTTTGGACGAAAAACTGAAAATACTCAAAACATGCGCCTAAAATGCAAAAAATGTCGAAACGTCGTTCCCAGACTATTGGTTGACTATTTTCGAATAGTCCTCATGTAGAGGGATACGCCCGACTTCACCTTATGGGACGCAGAAGGACCTGCCAGCACTGTGCGTCCTCCTTGGAGGCGTGCGTCCGATCCGAAGATGTAGTATGATCCCCTCGTAGCATGTCGTCTCCCGAGCGGTGTGGCCAGACAAACGCCCGCCACGCAGCGCATGCAATCCGCCATCGTGCCGCTGGGGACGGAGTGGGCGTGACCTCAGGTCCTTCGCCGAACGCAAAAGCGGCCCCCAAGAGGCTTCAAAGCTGACTCCGAGAGGCCCCCGAGAGGCCCCCCACGAGATCCCAACGAACATCCAATAGGCTTCATACCCACAACCCAGGCACGGTGGCGGGATGGGCCGAAGGCCATTCGATCCGCCGCCCCCTGTTGATTCATCACAGGGGTGCCTGGCATGCTGAACCCTTTCGGTTTTGGTTCGTTTCCAAAAAGAGCTCCCCCCTGGGGCTTCGGCCCGTCCCACCGGCCACCCGAAAAGATTGCCCAGGACCTCAATCTCACAAACAATCCTCCATGACGGCTCAAGATGACCTCCAAAATGGCCACGTTGGCCCAAGATGGCCTCCAAGATGGTCCAAAATGGCCTCCAAGTCCGCCCAAGATGGTCCAAGACGGTCTCCAAGACGGCCCAAAAGAGTCCAAGATACCTCCAAGGTCGCCCGAGAAGCCTCCAAGACGGCCCAACACGACCCAAGAGGCCTCCAAGATGTCCTCCAGGAGGGCCCGAGGAGGCCAAAATCATTGATTGTCGTTAGGTATTTGAAAGACTTTGGCATTTGCTTCTTCTCGGCATTCCGACGGCTGGAGACGGCCCAAGAGGCCCCCAAGGTCGCCCTAAGATCGATCACGAGGCCTCCAAGATGGCCCCATGACGGCCCAAGAGGCCCCCAAGACGGCCCCAAGAGGGCCCCAAGACGGGCAAAGAGGCCTCCAAGACGCCCAAGATGGCCTCCAAGACGGCCCCGAAGCGCCCAAAGAGGGCCCCAAGCCGGTTCAGAATCCCCCCAAGACAGCTCCCGACGGCGTCAGACGGGCCAGGAACGCCCTAAGACGGCCAAAGAGGCCCCCGAGAAGTCCCAAAAAGGCCCCAAGAGGCTCTCAAGATGCTCCAAGAGAGTCTAAGATACCAACAACATAGTCTCCAAGACAGTCCCAAGATGGCCCAATCGAGCCCAGGAGTGCCTCAAGAGGCTCAGAAGAGGCATCCTCCCCCTTCTCTTTTTTCCTCCTTATCTTCCTCTTCCTCTTCCTCCCCCACGTGCTCCCCGAAGGCTTTCCAAACCGACTCGGGGAACACATGGTCCGAAAGCTTCGCCCCCCAGTCCGCCGCCACATGTTGGCTTGCCACAGGGTGCCTGGCGTGCTGGATTTCTGACGTTCTGGTGTTGGTTCTTTTTTCGCAAGAACTCCTCCTGGGGATTCGGCCCGTCCCGCCAGCTGCCTGCCTCATCGGCTTCTTCGCTCAAGATGGCCCAAGCTGGCCTCCAAGACGGCCAAGATGGTCTCCAAGACAGCTAAGGTGGCCCCAAGACGCCTCCAAGACGGCCCCAGATGCACCCAAGACGGCTTAAGATAGCCTCAAGATGTCCCCAAGATGGCCCTAGAGGCTTCCAAGAGGCCTCCAAGAGGCCTCCAAGACGGCCCAAAAGGCCTCCAAGAAGTCCTTGAGAAAGGCCCGAAGAGGCCAACATCATTGATTTCCCTTTGGTTTTGGAAGAGTTTGGGGTTTGCGCCTTGTCGGCCTTCCGACGGCCCAAGAGGCCCCCAAGGTCGCCCCAAGATCGCCCTATAGGCCTCCAAGATGGCCCCATGAGGGTCCAAGAGGCCCCGAAGACGGCCCCAAGAGGGCCCCAAAAGGCATTTCAGACGCCCAAGATGGTTTCCAAGCCCTGAAGCGCCCCAAGAAGGCCCCAAGACGGCCCAGCGAGGCCTCCAAAACGGCTCCCGACGGCATCAGACGGGCCAGGAAGGCCCTAAGACGGCCAAAGAGGCCCCAAAGAATCCCCCAAAGGCCCCGAAGAGGCCTAAGGAGTCCCCCAACAGGCCTCCAAGAGGCCCCCAGGAAGCTCCCAGGAGGCCCCAAAAGTGCCCCAAGAGGCTCCCAAGAGGCCTCCTCCTCCTCCTCCTCCTCCTCCTCCTCATCCTCCTTCTCCTCCTCCTCCTCCTCCTCCTCCTCCTCCTCCTCCTCCTCCTCCTCCTCCTCCTTCCCCGCCATCCACCCCCAAGTGTTCCCCGAAATGTTTCCACAACGCTTGGGGGAACACATGGTCCGATGACGTGGCGGAGCTCTTGCTACAACGCTCGGCCACATGGGCGATTCTAGAAGGCAGGGGGCGGCGGTGTTTCGCAGTGGGCGTCTTTGATAAAATGTCTCCGCGCGCGAGTGGCCCCTTGGGGGGCGACGCGCACATAGAACATCAGTATGTTGGGGCGACGCCGACACTACGCCCTCCGCGGTTCCGGGTGCAACGAGCGACCGTGCTCCGGGCTGACAGCGAAAGTGTGCCCGCAGGGGGGCTGGGCATCCCGAGCGCCCCCGGTGCAATGGCGATGCGTCGGCGACGACTGCGACGCACCGGCGCCATCGGCGCGGGGAAAGTCGGGGCCCACATCCAGCCGCATCGGCGGTGCGGCGCGATGCTTCGACCCCATCCACTCGAACCTCACGTAGCAGGCGGAGGGGGGCAGGAGGACAGGGTGGGGAACGGGCGCAAGAACACAAGGCGATACCCTATCTCATGAGCTACCCGCAACTCTTGCTGCCTGCTGAGCTCGGGTCCGCGCCTCGGGCCAGAGCCCGCGCTCTGCTCTTCGGAGGTGCCCCCTGCGGGTGTCAGAGAGCTTCGCGTGACCAGTGCGACGGGAGGGAGAGGGCGGGGGGGGGGGGGAAGGTGAGGGGGAAAGGACAGGAAGGAGGGAAGAGGAGGAGGAGGAAGAGAGGCAAGGGGCGGAGGAGGGTTGCGGAGGAGGAAGAGGAGAGGAGGAGGAGGAGGAGAGGAGGAGGAGGAAGGGAGGAGGAGGAGGAGGAGGAGGAGGAGGAAGAGAGGGAGAGGGAGCGGGGAGAGGGTGGCGGAGAGGAGGAGTAGGAGGAAGAATGTAGGAGGAGAAGGAGGAGGAGGAGGAGGAGGAGGAGGGAGAGGAGGAGAAGGAGGAGGAGGGAGAGAGAGGACGAGGAGGAGGAGGAGGAGGACGAGGAGAGGGAGAGGAAAGTAAGAGGGGGCGGGAGGCGTGAGGCGGAGGAGTAGGAGTAGAGTAGGAGTAGGAGTAGAGGTCGGGTAGGAGTAGGAGTATATTTTAATAAGGAATAACGATAGGAGTAGGAGTAGTAGTAGTAGTAGGAGGAGGAGGAGGAGGAGGAGGAGGAGGAAGAGGAATAGGAGTAGTAGTAGGAGTAGGAGCAGGAGCAGGAGCAGGAGTAGGAGTAGGAGTAGCAGGAGTAGGAGTAGGAGTAGGAGTCAAGCTAGCCAGCTCGAGCGAGTCAAGCATGGCATGCCCAGTCCCACCCGCCCTCCCACAACATAAGAAGCAAAGCTGGCACAACGGGGGGCCGAAGTCACACCGGCCAGCCGGTTTGGTACAGCTGATGCGGCCGCGATGGCGGTTTCGACATGGGAAGCTGCATCCCATTCCTGCCAAGCATCCCATTCCTGCCAAGCATTTTGCGACGTGGACGACAGGACGTCCATGCTGAGAGGAAAAACGTTGGTGCGCGGCGCCGAGGCGAGAGCGACATGTCACCCCTTCGCGCGGGGTGTGCGCCGCGTCCCATTCCTGCCACGCATTTGCGACGTGACGACAGCACGACCATGTTGACAAGAAAAACAAAACTGTGTATTGTCTTCTGCAGATTAGAATGGGACGGATTGGATGGGCGGGCGCGGGGTGCGCGCCGCGTCCCATTCCTGCCATGCATTTTGCGACGTGGACGACAGGACGTCCATGCGACGGTGCCAATGACGGCGACGACTCTAGAAGTATTTGAGCATGCGCTCGCGGCGACGCGCGCGCATGTCGCCCGCGTGGCATTTTTTGCACAGGATTCGCGGCCTGGGTGCATGGCAGAGCATCGCGAGTGCACCGCGCGATGACGTGAAATCGCTGGATTTGACCGAATTTTTAAGATTCCTATGGTCTTCCTATGATTTCAGCAAGAGAGCCCGAGCAGGAAATTTGTAGAATTTTTGTGGAAAAAAACATTTGGTTTATGATGTTTGTATGTTGAAATGCTTGCAAACACACGGTGTTCGGTAGGATTCTGACATGAACGCGCGCGTGTGCTCTTTGTGGTATTTTTTGCAATGGATTATCGCCGTGAACGACAGGACGTCCATGTCGAGAGGAAAAATAAAAAAAATGTTGAGTTTGAATTGTTTTTTACATGTTAGGATGGGACCACCCGGATGGGCCCCCTACCTGCCGGCCTGAGGGGGGAGTAGGAGTATATTCTAATAAGGAATAAGGATAGGAGCAGGAGTAGGCGGAGGAGGAGGAGGAGGAGGAGGAGGAGGAGGAGGAAGAGGAGGAGGAGGAGGAGGAGGAGGAGGAGGAGGAGGACGAGGAGGAGGAGGAGGAGGAGGAGGAGGATTGCAAGCCCACAGAGGCAGAACAAAAGCGTGGCGCTCAACTAAGCGCGGGCCAACGTGCCCTGGCCAACCAACGGCCAAAACCAGGGCACGCGTGCAAAAAGGGGGATCACGGACACAAGCTGGGACCTGACCTCCAGCTTCCTTTCCCTGACTCGCTCCCAACAATCCCAATAGCACCAGAAACGCTGTGCCTTAGGGAAGAAATCAAGAAAAATAGAGCAAACCAAGGACCGCCCTACACCCCGCGCCAAGATGGCGCATGGGGGCTCGGGATCGGCGCCCAAGGGACAGTACACGGAGCGTTGTCCAGCGCCCGCGCCCCCACAAGCGCGGCGACAGTGCGCCCGCGGCAGAGAGCACTGCGACCAAGAGGTTGCAGGCGGGAAGCCGCGGGCCCCGCCTCCGTGATCGTCAGCGACGGTTCACCTCAGACCAGGAGGTGCCACTGGGGCCTGGCCTGACAGCGGCAACGGCGACAGCGGCGGCAGCAGGGCGGGGAGGGGGGGAAGGGCCACTCTCCAGCCCAGGAGCGCAAACAACGTCCACCCCGGAACTTAATCCAGGGCCGCGCCGCAACTCAGAAGGGGGAAAGGGGCGACGGACACGACGACGAAGCGAGACGCGAAAGACGACAACGAACGACCACGAATCTCCCAGAGGAACTGCAACCCTCCGCCCGTTCCTCATCGCACCCGCGAGCGGGCGGGATAAGGATCGTGACGTCATCGGACCCACCACCGCATTCAGGCGGTGCCGCACGGAGCCCAGGCTGCACCGCTTATCCGCGGTGGCGAGGCATTTGAAAGTTGCCTCGGCCTGACGGCAGGGAGGAGGAGGAGGAAGAGGAGGAAGAGGAGGAGGAGGAGGAGGAGGAGGAGGAGGAGG
>CAUYUJ010010418.1:20000-28577 GCA_963575745.1 Prorocentrum cordatum | reverse complement strand
TCCAGAACATCGACATGTGAGAGAGACAGGGTTGTAGTAGCGATGTGAAATGATGATAGAGAGTAGTAGAGCAGAGGATGTGTGCTGACAACACCTCGGCTCAAGGACTGAAAAGTCGAGTTTGGTAGCGCGACATATGCGATCCAACTTCAAGGTAAATCGTTCTCTTCCATATCCTGCCCGGCCAGCCATAGCGTGCCTTGGTCTTGTCCCGCTCCTTGGGGCCTGGCTTTGGAGTCTTGCTAGCTGGAGCGACGGCGTCACCGAGTTCGTGGAGGCAGAAGGCTGGGCTGCTACGATCTACTCCCATCCCGGCGTCTACTACAGCCAGAATACCGGTCACGCCGCGCCAGTTTTGTATACAGTCGACTACAACCTCTTCATCATGGACGGAGCCGCTGCAAATGTCAGTGGCCATGACAATTCGAGATTGCCCCTGGATTCTTTCACGAGAAGCACTCCACCCGGCTGGGTGACAGGAATCAAACGATGCCCGATCAGAAGGTACGCGCAGCTCTTGAAGCTTTGGTGGCTCCAGACCGACCTGAATGGAGAACAATGGGGCCCAGCGATATGTGGACGACTTCGTGGACAGGTTTTCAAATTTGCGATGAGCTTACGAGCTCAACGATGGAGTTTGGTGACTGGACAGCAGATTATGGTTGAAGCTCCAGAGCTCCTTCGCAGAACCATCCAACGAAGCACAGCAGATTGGCATGAACATGATTCCCGAACAGATCAGCGGCGCCAAGTTCTTGATACAGCGCATCCTCGAGGAGTATACTACTGACAGGCAAGATCTTCAATGGGAAGTTCTTACGGCTTTCTTCGAGCTCTTTCGAGGCAACAGCAAGTTTGGAGATTTCCTGGCATTATATGATTTGGCGCTCTCAGATGCTGAAGCACAGTGCGGATTGCAGATGAATGATATTGGCAAGACCTACTTTCTTCTTCGAGGAGCTCAACTCTCTGAGCGGCAACGCTTTGATCTGAGACTTCGAGTTGACGGAGACCTTTCTCGGTATAATGATATTCGGCGCCTGTGTACACGAATGTTCGGAGATCATGACGCAGCGAAGTCTTCAACATTACATGACATGGCAGGAGTTTATCACGGCAGCTCTTGGCAGGACACATGGTATGGTGATTCTTATGACGAATCTGAATGGCAGTGGAACGAATATGACGCTTGGCAGGAAGAAACCTACTGGGGCGACCAGGACTGGCAAGAAGGAGAACAAGCTCCGGATCAGCCACATACAACACACCCTTCTTCGGAGACAGGCGAGTTCTGGGGCAAGGGCAACAACCAGCGTAAGGACGGCTGCACCAAATGCGGGTCCAAATGGCACTCAAGTTCGGATTGCCCATTACCTGGAGGTTCTCCTACGAGTCATGATCATCAGGGTTCTTCAAGCAAAGGTAAAGGCAGCAGCAAAGGCAAAGGTAAAGGTAAGTACATGGCAAACTACGGCAACAGTGGCAGCAGGAAAGGAAGCTATCGGAAAGGTAAAAGCAAAGGGAAATCATCAAGCTCAAAAGGTTACCGCAAAGGCAAGAACAACTCGAAAGGTTTTCGCAGTGGACGAAGCAAGGGCAAAGGCTATCGCTATCGTAGTGGTGGCGCGTTTCTTCTCGAAGATGGCCCAGCTGATGTGGGCCATGAATATCACCGCGACGAGGGCGATGGCGACATCACTTCCTGGTATGAAGGCGATGGAGTTTATGGTATGTGTCAGCAGTCCACTGGAGACACCTGGTATGAGTATGGCGACGGCTCACCAGCTCAGCACCCTTTCACGAATGGGTCCTGGGCAGCGTTCGAGACACCCGATGGCTGGGAAACCATCGGCACAAGCAGTGGAGAGCCAACTACACCACAGAACACACACCAGCAGCCTGGGCAAGGTCTGGTGCCTCCTGACTATCTGTCTCCTGCAAGGAGTTCGGCACCAGTGACAGCAGCGGCCTCATCCTCAACACCTGGATCAGCGAGCACAGTTTCTCGACTACTTCCAGAACTCAACTTCGACAGCCTGCTGGCACGCCGTCAGCGTATGCAGGATCTAGGTATCGATGACCCGGACGACCTGGAGGCCCCGGATTCCAGATCGTCAACGGCAGCATCAACACGTACGACACGGGCTGGAAGTGCCTTGGCACGTACGGCCTTATTCGCAGTGACTTTGTTTTCGGTCTTTGCATCCCACGAGCAGGTGATGATACCCGACAGCCGTATGATGCCACATCAGTGGCAGACCAAGCCGCGAGCCACGGACACAATGACCAGCTTAAACTTCCACCTGGTCCGTGGACGACCAGTCCATGGCATGCTCGTCGACACGGGCGCGGCCAAGGCTATCATGGGCACGGACACCATGAAGGAGTACATCACCGACATCCTGTCTAAGTATGGCAAAGTGATCGAGGTCAAGCCTTCGGATAGTCGTTTCACTGGAATCGGTGGCCGCCAGGAGAAAAGCAAAGGTCTGGCTGAGACACTTCTTGGCGTTCCACTTCCTGGCATTGCTGAGGTCACGATTGATTTGGACTTGCTTGGCGACCTGGGCTCGAAGTGCCCAGGACTTCTTCCACTAAGTGTTTTGCTTCGACTCCAGTCATCAATCCTGTGTGGAGTATTGCAAGGAGGCGACGGCATCATGATTATCAAAGTTGTGGGCTCTGGAGGCCTTCATACGACAGCAATTCCTCAGACTTTCTTCATCAGGCTGTATCTGACCGGCTCGTGTCATTACCTGCTTCCGACAGGCGACTTCAAGCAGGCATCGTGGTCAGATCAGAAGAAGCTGAGGAAAACCGTAGTGCAGTATTTCAACGAGGTCATGCGCACTTCGACCAACAGCCATCACAAGAAGCGGAAAGGCTCTGTTGGCATGGACGCTGGCTCCCTGACGTTGGCCGTACGAGCGTCAGGCATAGAGGGTGAAAGTGGTCCTGAGAACTCTGCAGACATCGACGAGGAAATCACAACTACAGGATTGCACAAGATCAACATCGCACGGCAACTGGCACCAGTGCCAGTTCATGAGCCTCCGGTCATGCCAACAACGACAACATCATCAGCACCGATGGCAGCTTTAGCACTACCAACATCGCCGACGAGAGCAATACCGACAACAGCAGAAAGCAACATATCATCTCCGATGCACGAAGTCATGCAAGCAGTACCAGTACCTCTTCAAGATCAGCACTCTATCTGGAATGAAATACCTCATAAGAACTTCTACAGAGCTTGGATGGAGTTTCCTGGCCAGAGGTATTCTGTCGGCATTTGGCCTCAACACTGGAACTCAAAGCGGAAGACAGATGCTGAGAAGTACTACACTTGCATGCCAGAGGAGTTCTATAATGGCAGTTCTCTTCCGGTGGTGACACCGTTGAATGCACTTCAATGGCTCTACCATGTCATGCCAGTCATGGAGGTCAACGAGCTAGGTCACTAATTGGACATTCAGGAGTTTTGCTCAGGGTCTTCAAGGCTTTCACTGGCAGCTCTTCATCTGCAACTCAATGCAGGCTTTCCAGTTGACCATCGGTATGGCTGGGACACAGGCCTACGAGATCATCAACATATCCTGGATGAGGTGTATGGCAAGCTGGGGATCTCAGTGCAGTTCTTTTCTCCAAGGTGCTCTCCCTGGTCAAAGGCCAACACCGCGTCTAGGGCGGAAACAAAAGCACGAGCACGACAAGAAGAACGAGCAGGCCTTCAGTGGACGACGTACCGCTGCAGACAAGTTCTTGATTCCAAGCAGAAGACACAGGCCTACACTTTGGAGACACCCCATGGGTCACAACTACTTACGGAAAGCCCGTTCTCATGCATTCACAGCGACAAGCGGACAACCTCGGCAGTACTCGATCAGTGTCAACATGGAGCCAAAGATATGGACAGCCGAGGTCTGCCCAACAAGAAGACAACCATCCTGGACTACGCGAACATCGAGATCAGCCAGTCCACCTTATTGCGATGCACTGGCGAGAACATCTGCCCTCTTCATGGAGAACTATCGGGGAACATTCCAGGCGCCAGCACCTGGAGGACTTCTATGGCAGCAGTATATCCTTGGAATCTTTGTACAGCAATTGGCGCAGACGTATGGCAGTTTACTCATGGCAAAGAAGGTGGTCTATCGTTGATGGTTTTCTGGACTTGTGATCGGTGCAAACATGGAGCTCGCTATCCTGGCGCTGATATGAGAGTTACGCCGGTTCACACTCGGACAGAGGGCTGCAGGTTCAAAGATACCGAAGCACCAAACCGAGCAATTGTTGGACGGCCTCCAAAACCAGGACCAGCTCAAGCTCCAGTACCAGCACCTCTCCCTCCAGACGCACCTGCTCAGCCAGCCGGAGCAACGCCACTACCGCTGAAGAGCGCATGGGGTGCCGATGTACCTATCGCACGGGTGCCTCCACCACCAGCTCCAATACCAGCAGAACCGG
This sequence comes from Prorocentrum cordatum, assembly GCA_963575745.1. Taxonomy (NCBI): domain Eukaryota; class Dinophyceae; order Prorocentrales; family Prorocentraceae; genus Prorocentrum; species Prorocentrum cordatum. The sequence goes on along the minus strand of CAUYUJ010010418.1, from coordinate 24,110 downwards.
TAGCTTCTAGCGATAACAGCTCGGCACAGGTAGCACCTCCTGAGCCCGATCAAGCACCGCCTGCGGCACCCGCTGAATCACTCGACGACAAACCCATTGATGGCATGCCTCAGGTTGCCGACCTTCCCGACTACATCGAGCCTTCCTTCAACATCAGGATGCTCAGGCGGAAGCTCGAGGATCCTAGGATTACGACGAAGGAGGCCCAGAAGCTACTGATGGGACTACATTACAATATGTGGCATCTTTCGGCTAGCGAGATGGTTATCTTCTTGGGACGTGGCAAGTTCTCAAAGCATGTGATTGATTTAATACCAGCAACGATAGCCAAGTGCAAGATCTGCGCAGGATGGAGAAGGACGTTGACAAAGCCAAAGTCAGCAGGTACCATCTTGGCTACACATTTCAATCATCGGGTACAGACGGACATCTTCACGCTCTGGGGTCGCGTGTACGTCATTTTTGTGGATGAAGCTATTCACTGGGCGTGCTGCGATCACCTGATCACCAAGGATGCTGAGACATGGCACCAAGTTTTTCTGAGATGTTGGGCACGCTATTTTGGGCCACCAAAAGTTATCGTGTCCGACCAAGTGGGCGCAGTGATCAGTGACGCTATCGGTAAAGCATGCGAGGCCTACGATGTCGAGCGCGACCTTCAGGGATCAGAAGGACATACCAGAGCTGGCTTGGCTGAGAGGCGGCTCGGCCTCATCAAGCTTGCGGCTCTCAAGCTCTACTCGCAGGTACAAAAGCAGGGCATCCGCAAGAGTCAGGACGACTGTGTGCTAGAGGCGAGCCTGTGCTCTAACTCGGTTCTGGTCTACAGGAGCTCGACGCCGAATCAAGCCCTCTTGGGCTACGAGCCTCGCGACTTCTACCATCACGACAACGCGACGATCTCGGCGACAAGCGATTCGAGGGCTGTACTTCCGGACTCGATTGAGTCCCAGATCCGCCTCAGACTACATGCTAAGGAGGCCATCATCCAGGCGGTCATAGAGCACCGCGTCGCGGAAGCGGCGAACACCAAGCCGCAGCAGCATGCGCCGGAGACACTCAAGAAGATCGAGGAGCCAGAGGCGAAAGTGGATCTTTGGAGGGAACCAACCTCCAAGGACCAGAGCGGATGGCGAGGCCCAGCGGAGATGGTCAAGTGCATCAGTAAGGAGAACAAGGCGATCATCATCTGGCAGGGCCATCCGATGGTAGTTCCACTTCGACACGTTCGGCCTCACATTGGTTTCGTGTGGCTTTCACAGATCAGCACCACGACGAACGACACCAGCAAGCAGCTCATAGCCTCACTCATGGACCAGGTCGAGGATCACGTTCTTGGGCAGGTCTACACTTATGGCAGACAGTGGGACCAGCAGTCACAACAATACATGAACGTTCCAGAGGACCTGGAGGAGCGACCTCCTCGCATTCTGGCAGACGCACGTCAGGCAGCTCAAGACCTCCTCAACTTGAGCATCGATGGAGTTCAGTTCGGCTACGGTGTGAGACACACCGAGCCCCTGACCAACGTGGACTACGGACGTCTTATGCAGTGGACACAGCAGCTGCGGGACCAGTACACGATTGCCGACATCAGGCCAGGCAACAAAGTTTCACTGGCTTCGAGAGGCAGTCATTCAGACAAGTGTTTTCTGGTGGCATATCAGATTGCGGCGCCTGACTATTTTAGGGACGACACGGCTCTCCCTGATTTAAGCCCGACGTGGAGCCCATCGACGATTCCATGGACTCCAGCGCCGTTCGACGACGACAGCGTGATTTACATTCCAAGTCAGTCACGGATTCCGCCAGCGGCACCTCCAGCGCCACCGCATCCACCTCAACATCCACCAGCAGGGCCAGGACTGGACGACACCACGATATCATCACCATCATTGACATATAGCCCTGACCAGAGTATGAAGCAGCAGGCACCAACTCCGCCGCCTGCACCTCCACCTGGACCTCCTCCGGCTCCAGCAGTAAAGATCATGAAATCGAGATCTCCTGGACTAGACAGATCGCGATCGAGAGTGGAGCAGCATTCGACATCTTCACCTACCTTCAAAGATGTGGCTGTATCGCAGTCACCAGTTCGACCACCAGATGATCCGCCGGAGCCTGGAGCAGCAAAGGTCAAGGCGGCAGCTTCACCAGAGATAGACAGATCGCGGTCACGAGTTTATGTACTTCCACCAGAGTTTCCTCAACATCCAAGTCCGCCTCCAGCGAAGATACCGATCTCTGAGAGTCCAATGCCAGAGGCACAGATGGACTCAGCTCAAACAACTACATCATCGAGTTCAGCGGCGTCGGCAGCGGACAGGTCGAGATCAAGGATTGTTGAACGTCCGACGGCATTTCCATGGCCAGCACCACCTCAGACCATAGAGAAATCAGAATCTCCAGTGACTCCAGCGGTATCAAAGTTCAAGTCACCTGAGAGTGTATCAAGCACTAGGTCGAGGACGCGTGCAGAGATCAAGCGGGTGGAAATCGACGAAGTTCCTGAAAAGAAACTCTTCCATCCTGAATCGCCTGTGGCAGACCCGGGGCAGTCAAGCGGTGAGTCTCGTGATCAACGGCCATTGTTACCATTGCCACACCCGCCTCCGACGCCGGTGGAACATCAAGACGATAAACGAGCACGCGCTGGACCATCGCCAGCATCATCGAGCTTACCATTGGAATTGGCTGAACCATCCGAATCAGTACCAGCAACAGACGCGGCAGCGGAAACTACAATGGAGTATCCGCCTGAATCATTGGAACAGACGCTTGAATACCCCGATGAAGCAGCTGATCAGACACTTGAGTATCCAGAAGGAGCAGCTGACGAGACCATCGAGTATCCAGAAGAAGAAGACTCCCTCTTTTCGGTGGCACCTCCATCATGGTATCAGTACTGCGTGAAAACGTCCAAGATCAGTGAGATGCGGGATACCTCTCCATTTGATGACTTCGACCCTATGACTCATGCAGCAGAAGACGCGGGCAGAGTTCAGAATTGGCTTATCTCCACCAGAGCAGGCAGCACGGCATGGACGGCACAAGAATCATTCTTGGTTATTCCAGGACCCTGGCAGAAAGAGACTTGCTTTTGGTACGATATTCTTGCAGACGAGTGTTTCTCCGTTACCCAAGAGGATTTCTTGACGGAGGACGATGTCATCAGATACTGGGAGCATGTTGACAGAGGGGGATCGAAAGGATATTGCATCCTTTGTATCTCATGATGTGTTTACTCTGGATCTGGCAAGTCGTAGTGCCAACACCGTCGACGCAGTATGGGTACGCAAGTGGAAAACGAGACACCCAGCAGAAGTCAAGTCACGCATGTGTGGACGCGGCTTCATGGATGTACAGCGCAAAGGAGTACATCGACATTCATCAACGGCATCAGCACTGTCACACCGGCTGGCCATCACTCTTGGAGCTCAGTATTACTGGGACTGTGATGCCTTTGACGTTTCAACGGCCTTCCTACAGGGCTTGCGCTTCCAGGAGATTGAGGCAAGGGCCAAGGAGCTCGGACACGAGTGCAAGAAAGTCAGAACAGTATGGCTACAGCCTCCGGCCAATGTATGGCGACATCTTCGCATTATTGGATTCACGACGGTCGAGGACGTGGAACGATTTTTGTTTGTCCTGTTGCTGAACAAAGCCATGTATGGATTGGTAGACGGACCTATTCTGTTTCAGATGGCATTTCTGCATTTCCTCTTGAGTGAGCTCAAGTTCTACAAGTCGCTGCACGATGATAACTTCCTGTATAAGTTCGACGAAACGGGATCAACTCTGGCTTGTATCATTGTGTTGCATGTGGACGACTTACTAGTTTTGGCTATGGAGAATTTGATCTCATGGGTGCAGCAACAGGTTGAACGCAAGTTTGGCAAACTGAAACAGCATATTCTACCCTTCACATGGTGTGGGGTCGTTCATGAAAAGATCAAGGCAGGTCGCTTCTTCCTGCATCAGAAGCCTTACCTGATTCGACTTAAGCCGATTACCCTGGTCGAGAAGACCGCTGACACGGCCGAGCTCTGCGACAAGGATCACAGCTCTTTTCGATCGCTGCTGATGAGTCTGCTATGGCTGACCAAGACG